>VZTR01014592.1:46591-70574 GCA_013400775.1 Chaetops frenatus
GGGGGGGGGGGAAAAACCGGCAGGGTCCCGGCCGCAGCCCCGGCACGGCCCCCAGGCCCTGGGGCCCGGAGCGGCCGGCCAGGGCCATGCGGCGTTACCTTCCCCGCGGGCTGAAGTCGAAGAGAGCTTCAAACTTCCCGCTCCTAAAAATGTAAGCTTCGCAAAGACGCCTCTAATTTTCAAGGGGTTACATGAAGTGCCCATCTTAAAATTAGCCAATCCGTGGGCTCCTCACCTCTGCTGGAAAGTGTGCCCCGGCGGAAGTAGAAAAAACAAAGAACCCCCCCCAGGAAGGAGAAAAAAAAGTTGTTGTCTTTTAAACCACAAGAAACCTGCATACAGCTTAAATATAGTGGTGAGAAGGGAGGACAGCTACATTGTAATTTTAATGGTATGAATAAAGATTTTTGAATCATCTTGGTTTATACCAATGGGGGTTTTTTTTCAATATTATAACAGCATTTCGGGACTTCAAGAAGAAGGACTGAGTTCTTATTCTGTTACTGCAAACACAGTAGAAACCACTCTGACCTCTGGTCTGACCTGGGACAACAGGAAAATCATGATGAGAACAGAAAAAAATGTTGTTATATAGACACCTGTTGATGATCATAATGCCTTTATATACTTCATATAAGCTTTCTTGTTATTTACTTCCCTTTATATATGGTTATAGATATTGTCCATCCATAATAACCATGTCTGAGCAGACTATCCCAGTATAACTACCTGCACAGGACTGTCAAATAAACTAACATGTTTACAGATAACTAATTTAAAGATACAGATCCATGCTGGTCAAAAACAAAACAAAACAAAACAACAAACAAACAAACAAACAAAACCCAACAAAACAAAACAAAAACCCCAACAACAACAACAACAACAACAACAAAACCAAACCAAAAAAAAAAAACAAAAAAAAAAAAAAAAAAACAAAAAACAAAAAAAACAAACCAACCTGGGAACATTGAGGACAGGCTTAAAACCTTTTCTTACCAGGAGTAGTACTGTATAATTTCTGTATCAGTGAACTCTCACATTACTGCAGAGGTTGACTGGAGCATGATAATTTCATTTCTCATGAAAGGTAAACCAGACAGACCTGTGCAGCTGGCAAAAACTATAAAAATTAGAAGATGTAAAAAACCCACGGGTTCATCTTGGCCTTCTGCCTCTTAAGGAGAAAGTGAGTCCAGCAACATAAATTTTCCAGAAAATTAGGACTGCAATATAAGGGAACATATGAATCACAAAAGTTGCAGCCTAATCTTTTATTATGCTTGCATTTTCCCTCAGGACAGCAAGGCATTGTGCTTCTGAAATTAGGATACTAGACTCAAAAAAGGAAAATGAGATATTCTTCCTGACCTCCTGCTCAGGAAGTTACTAGAATGGCATTTATTTTCGGTGACTAAACCCTGAGTTAACCATGCCCCCGGTTAGCAGGGCAAATCATCTCTCCCAGTTGTAAGTGTTTTGCTTCAGCCTGTAAATAAGTAAGAACATTTTTCAACACAAAAGAATTGCAGTATTAATTGCAATTGCAGTAATTAATTCATGTGACATCGCAGTTGAAGAAAAATGGGTCCTGTTGATTAAATTCTTGGATGGGAACCAATGGCTTCATTTCTTGGACATATTAAATTTCTAAATATCATTGCTGTGTGTTCCATTGCAGGGAGCACAGTGGAGTGCACATGGCTGAGTGAGGGCCACCCAGCATGCAGCTACTTGGAATTAACACTCAATGCTTCCTGAATCAAGCAGCACTGCAGAGAGGCAGAGGAGGACACATCTGAAGGCCCTGATTCACAGCTGACACAGAGCCTGACCCTTCTTTCATGCAGCATGAAATGGAGATGACAGGCTGGGTGTTCCTCTGGTTTTAGAATTTCTGCTGCTGTGACAAATTGACAGGAAAGGGGATCTGATCCACAGGAGGAAACAGGGCGGTGTAGTTTCAGTAGTTTTAGAGGAATTGGATGGTTTCACAAAAAGTTTTTTCACTGACAACAGGGAGATTTTTGAAATTTGATTGGAAATTAGTTGGCAGATACATTTTCCTTCTCTCTTTTCTTTCTCCTCTCTCATCCCACTATTCTCTCCCTCCCACTGAAGACAACATAGTATTTAGAACTTGTTTTTCCTGTTTCTATTTGAGTCCTTTTCAAAGTGAGGGCAGATTGGTAAAAGAAATCGATTACTTGTATTTTTTTCCTTCAATTTTCATATTTTTATAGCTTGGGAGTGACCTACTCTGCCACACTTATCTGGATATTCATTACATTTCCTGAATATATGCGTATATACAAATTATTTCATTGGACTTATTTGGATATGAGTAGAGGTCTTTTGAGGGTCTTTGGTAATTGTTTGGAAACATCCCATTCCCCAAATTTCCCTTTTATGGTTCCAGATCTTCTAATGAATCTTCTCTCCATGAGAATATTGACTATGTGGTCAGGTTGAGATGTACTTCTGTTATCATTCTTTGCTCTGACATACAATCCTTGTTCTCAAACTTAAGAAGTCTGCTGGTACCTTTTATCACATATTAATCACTGACATAGTATCAAACATTATTGTGCTAAAATTAAAAGGATTTGACATCTTCCCCCACTGCTGCATAAAGAACTTTTTAAAGAACTTGTTGAGTAACACCACTGATGTTGTTTTTAATCAATTCCTTGCCTTTGATTTTCTTCCCCTACATTTTTATCTAAAACTTGTTTGTCTCATGCTATGGTCCTGCTTTCAGTGATTTTCTTCAAAATTTTTTTTCCTGTAAGGAGAAAAAAAACCCCAAAACTTCTGAAAGAAAGCTGAAACTGGTTGATAGTTACCATTCAGGAAATATGCATGGCTTACTGTACACATGTAGGACCTACTGCTGTCTTATTTGGTATAAGGTTGGTGACAGAAATGTTTAGTTTATTCTGGAAACTGCTCCAAATGACCAAGAAGGAGTCCCCAGGCTCCTGAATTGTTCTCCAGAATTTCTGCCCTTGGTCACAGTGCAGATTTTCTTATCAGATCTTCTACCACCCCGTGGTGGGTACAGCACATAGCCTGTCCCAAGGACTAGCACTTCCTTAAAAATGTGGACATATTCTCCCCTGAGACAATCCACAGTGTACCTTCTTTTAACTGTTTTTGTGGCAAGGTTAGAAGAGCAAAGAAAACATTATGTTTCCTAAAGTTTTTTAAATGTCCTCTCCAAAAACTGCCATTTCTTTAACAGGGCCAGATTTCCACTTCCAGGGCCAGATAAATTTCTTTTACTTGGCATTATTTGGTATTTTGAGTAGACACATGGTTAAGAATCTTTCTTCTCTAACAAAGGAGGAGCTGGAATCCTGATGTTCAGAATATGCCAAAGTGTTGAAAAGATAAATACGGCTGCTCCTTTAACATCTTAATGAACTTGCAGAAAAGCCCATCAGATGTCTGAAACTCATGTTTCACATATGCTGAACAGTCTTATGTTTCTTTTACATTCCTTTGAAGTCCTTACATGCAGAAAACCATCACAGGACTTTTTTTTTAACTTTAAATATTGAGAGCAGTTGCAGATCTGACTCCATGAGTGGTGCTAACTGCTGGTATTTGGCATACAAGGGAGGAAACAAAGTGCCAGGCCTTTGTCATGAGCATCACCTGTCTCAGACACTGTCAGCCACCAGCCTTTCGAACTTCTGATTTCACTGCAGACATGGCAATGAGAAGGAGGAAAGGGAGCTGGGGAAGGACAGAAAGATTTCAAGGCAAAAGCTCTAAAAACAAACTGCAGTTTCCTTCCAGCCCAGGGAGTACACCAGAAACGTCCCTGCCTGAAACAAAGCAGAGGGAGGAAGGGTGAGGTTGAATTTTGTGTTTTACAGTCTATCTCAATTCCACATGAGCATTTATTATAGATCTGGTCTGGAATATAGTTATTTCTGAATCAGCACAGAAGAGATCAACTTGTTTCAGCATTTGCTTCACAAAATAGTTTTGCAGTTTCACAGGTACACTCTGAGATGGACGATTTCCAAGGTCCTTTAAATCTGTGAGACATATGACAACTATGAAGGAACACAGTTTTCAACCTAAACCCTTTTGGCAGTGGTTTTCAAAATTCCTTTAAAAATTGGGTGGAAATCTAGTATTTAACTCAAATTTCTAAAAATTCTTGCACTGTAGTTTCAGGAATTGAATTTCAAATATTGTAACCCTATCAGACTTACTGTTTAATAAAATGAGATTAAGACATTTAATTTTTCCCAGTTTGGGTGGGGCAATTATCTATAGGGTGATGATAAAGAAATTGCTCCTTTGTGATGTCAGCATACGAGAGCCTAGAAGGCTAAAATCGTTTTATGGAAATTTATCTCCTAACACCAAGTCACGGATCCTGGGAATAGTAATACTTTGTATTGACATTTTTGTGAACAGAACATCCCATGGGTCAGGGTTGAGAGCCATAAACAATATTACTGCCCAGGACAGACTGGGAGCTGCAGAAAGAGTTTTTCAGGGAGAACCTCCCATTAGTCACCAGGTGTGGAAGGGACCCCCCGGATTTCTAAACTCCTTCTCAGAGTGAGGCTGGATCCAATCCCAACCAATAATTTATCTCTGAACGGTTGTATAGGTGTAATTGAGCCTTTGGATTAAGGATGGCAAACCAGACATATTTGTATAAAAGTAGGTTATTTATTATAATTGCCAGATGAAGAATTGTTTCCACCTGGTAGGCAAATACAATGCTTATTCTTCAAAAACCACTGGCCTATGGAACCACACAATGCTCATTCTGTAGGAAGAAGAAATGGAAAGCCACCAGTCCGGTTGTTCCAAGTTTTACCAGTTCACTAGGCGGTCAGGTGTGACTTTGGGGACCACCACAGAGATCTCCAGGACAGAAGAATGCTTGAGCAAAGGGGCGAAAATATCTCCCTGACAATGATCTCAGGGAAATTCTTATCATTTGTATGTTTTTCCTGGGAAAACCTATGAATATGTATGTAAAATATAATGTATAAACAGGAGCTTTTTCTGTACTCAGCAGGCTCCATGTTTCAGAGGAGATCTTGTGCATTCTGCTGACTGAAGAATGCTTGTTTCTTAATTCTACATTAGTGTTGAGAAGTTTTTATTTTTGCCTATTTTTGGTAAGATTATGATAATGACTGGACCAAAATTCTTAATCAGAATTCTTTACCACACAGTACAGGTAGCTATAATGACTGTGTAGCATAGTGCACTATTTTTGAAGCAATATAGAAGAAATTGTATTAAAGCTAGAAAAATCGGTTTTTAAGTAGAGGTTGGTGTTGCTCATCCACACGAAGATGGGGTTAAATTTCTCAGCCTCAAGAGATAACCTGGAGGGGAGTCCCCTCCCCAGGGAGGAATCCCCACACACGCACACTCCAAGAAGGCGCACACTCCAAGAAGGCGTGTGTGAGAATATCCCCCCTTTAAAAAGTGGAACAGGGCTTTTATATTATCAAGTGATGGACTATCAGTCAGATGTCCCCAGGCCAGCTGTGTCAGCTCAGCAGCCTCAGATAAGTTATCAGCAGCATCACTTGTTGGTTCCTTTATCGGGTACGTCACCACGCCTGCCACATCCTCACCTCCTTCTCAGGATATTTGACTTTTGCCTGTGATGAGCCGCGCTGGTGTCAGCATTATTCAACACTAAAGACACCAAAACACCCCCCTTCTCCATTCACCACTGATGGGGTATTGTTAGAGTTGTTTTACCCCCACTCCAGGCAGAGCATCCTGCTACAATAACTCCTCACACTCTTTTTTTCCTCGAGAGCACCTTAAGCGGTGGATGTGGGCTGAAATACTTCTCAAATGGTTTTCCCCCTCTCATTCTGATTATATAGGTGGAGAAGCATTTACTGAGAAGTTGTTTCTTTTGTTGTTTGTTTGTTTTTTGGGTTTTTTTTAAGGTCCTTAGGAGCTGAGAGCAACATTTCCACCTTCAGAAAGCTCAACCAGCTGGAGTGCTTGGATTTTGGGACAAGAAATAGTGCTGATTTAATTACTTACAACGCTGTTGTCAACGTGCAAACAAGCTTTCTGATGGAAGACTGTCATACCAGGAAGCTACTTGGCAGAATACGAAATGGTATCTTAAGGACATTTGTGCTGCTTAAGGTAAAGCAAGCATTGTAAGGCACAATAGAGACTTTGAAAAGCAGCATTGGCTTGTTGTGATTATAATTCATGTTTATGTCACTTCAGTTGTCACAGACTCAGAAAAGCCTTACAAACTTGAGTCATCCTGGATGACATCCAAACCTCCTACATACAACCTGTAAAAAACGGTCCTTTATAAATATATCTTAAATATCCTACCCATTTTCTGGACTGACTGATATTCTGTTGTCTTTGTGTTGTAAGAGCCTTATGCCTGGCAAATAATATATCATTTCTTACTGTTTTCCCAGTAAGACCTTAAAATCCTTGAAACAGGTAGAAGTCAGCTTCCTAATAACATACAAACTACTGAGAAAACTAAGAAATTATTAGGAAGTTACTGTTATTCTGGTACATGGTGCATTACTCATGTGTTCCTGTAGCCTGGAATTCAACTTTTTATATAAGCACTAAGTGAATATGAATGAAATATTCTCGAAGTACTTAAAACATCCCAGATCTGCCACTGAGCACTGGACCTCGTGGGCAATTTCCTATCAGTGACTGCACATGAAAAATGGGAGCCAGAAGCAAATCAGAATCTGAGAAGCCTAAGAGTACCCAGTATTAACATTTCAACAGCTGTAGCAGATGTTGAACAATATTAAAAAGGCAGAATTTCGTTTTTGGGTCAAAGCAGGAGGACTCTATGTTTTGCGGTGTCTCTACCATTCTTGGGAACATTGCTTTACTAGAAGTTTTTTTAAATCATAAATAGAGTCTTTACGTGTTTCCCTGGTGCATACCATGGACAATAAACCTGTCACTTGAAATCATTTGAGATTTGACCTGTACAGGACCTAATAGGGTTAGCTTTATATCCCTTTCTGTTTCCTCATCGAGTACCACTCACTGCCAGCTCAGCTTGCCTCTAAAGGAATTGGGTTGTTTAAACATTCTGAAGTTTGTATTTGTTTTGTTGACAATCAGAGAGTGTTGTGTGTTCAAATAAAATATGGGACCTTGGTAAAACTTACATCCAACCTTATCAGCGGTGTGCCAATTTTCTCACGTTGTTTCTGGGTCTTCAGACTCTGAATAAAATCTGCTTTTGTAGTATCTGATGCACACCTGATCCTCACAGCAGCTTATGAACTGCTGCATTCTTTTGTTAAATATCATGCTGGCAAATATTTAAGTGGGGAAAACGTCCTTTCTAGAAGCTTTTTTGCTCACCTACTACATTGTCATAATCTCCCGTTTAATTGCTGTATATTTATTGGGTTCTGACAAAGAGTTGCAAAACATGCCTCTGATGATTGCATACATCCAAACACATTTAGATAGCACTTGCCTTAAGCAATCGGTGCTGTGAAAGCAATCCTTATGTAAAAGGGTTGAAAAAACCCTGTAAACTGAAGAGGAGACAATGTTCTCTCATCTCAAGAAACACACAGTAAGTCAAACAATAACACTGAGCATGCTAAAACAGTGGAAAAACCCCAAGCATTGTACGTCAGCATTCCAGTATCTTCCACAAATGGTTCTTGCAGCTTTGTGACAAGAAGACACAAGACACCAATCTTCTCCCTATCTGCAACAATAAAATCATATGCCACTTGGGATATGTAATTTATTTTTTCTGTCTCACATGCAGGAAATGTGTTATCACATACTAAAATGCTCTGAAATACACGTTACAGTGCTGTGCCAGTGACAAACCTCACTGGGGTAGTATCATAAGAGTGATATGTGAGGAGTAAGGTATGCCAGGGTAGATTTCTCTGCTGTATTTAGATATCTGGAAAAATTATTTCCACAGAGTGTTCTGTCATCTAAACAGTTGACTTGGTTGCCTTAATGGGTCATCATTCTTTTCTTTCTATGAGAAGGTCCCCAGCATTCACAGATCATCCTGACTTAACCATTATTACTAGCACCTGGTTCTCTTATTCTGACAGCAGAAGGCATGAAGGAGGTGCCAGTTATGCCAAGAGAGAAAGAAATTAGGGGAAGGAGTGCAACACAAATGATAACTCAAGGAGAAGGCGGCGGAAGTCACTAATGCGATTAAACCAAAGAATTCCTCAACAAAAGAATGTTCAGAGACCTGTTTCTATCACAAGTATTTGTTATGACAATGGTGTGTCTCTGATAGCTTTCAGTGCACAGTGGATTCTGCCTGAAAAACCCATTAAATAATAATATTAGAAAGTGTGTGACTGGCTGCCCAGCAATTTGAACATGTGTCCTCCTCTCCGCGTGCCTGCACTGCCTCTTGCTTGAATTTAGTAATGAAGAAGATTAAAGCTGTCAGTTACATACAAGGGTTAAGAACTCCAGAAGGATTTATGATCTCTGTGTAGTCTCCAGGGAGAATAAGCAGACTGCTCCCTGCCAAAACACTCCTAAGCTGCCCTGCAGTGAGGAGCATTACAGGAAAAGTACCAGTTAGACAGGGGGAGGGGGAAGAGCTAAGGAATAGGGAAATGCAGCTGTCAGCATCTTACCTGCTGTGCCTATTCCCCATCCTTATTTCAGTGTACTTCCTCTTTTCTTTCAACAAATGTATTTAAATTTACTCAATTTTAATGCAAAGTTTAATTAATTCAAGTTACGGAGTACTAGTACATCCTCTACTGCATATAGAAACTTGCTTAGAATAATGAACTTAAGGAACTCAGAAATAATGAACAGCTAAAAATAGTGAACTACTAATGAAGATGGCTCCTTTCTCAATTTGCTTATTCATTGGCTTGAACCAATATTAATAGTTTACAATTGATGAATGAGACAATTATTATTGTTTCAACACTCTCCTGGAGAACAGTGTTTATCAAACTGTAATGAAAGATTACAGTATTTTAGTGTCCAAAAATCTGGAAATATAATTTGCTTTCAGCTCCTCTCATCTAGGTATTAATAAAAGAAAACCTTCTGGAATTATCACGGTCCAGTCTCTTGTCAAAACATAATCTTGTCAAAACATATCATCTGCCCCTGCCCTTTTGCACAAATTTACCAGTCAGCAGAGGTCTTTCAATCACTAATTTCTCAAAGTCATCGTAAAGGGGTTGTTGAGAAGACAGAAACCCCAGATGAGGAAAAAAATGTGTGATTTTACTGCAGATCTGCAGTTGAGGCCAACTGCTTATGAGCCACAGCTGTGTGAAGCCTCCAGCTGGAAGAACAAGCTTCTCTGTAAATATCAAAACCATGCCTCAACCGTAGTTCACCTCGCTGAGCAGTCCACATTTCCACAGCTGCATCAGACTGTGGCAAAGGTGATGATAAAGGTTTATAAGAGCTTAAGCTCACCCACACGCTTAATCACGCGATTCGCGTAATTTGGGTTGGCATTTCACAAACTGTCCAGTTGGCACCGGATCTGCTGCACGGGAGCACGGTCAGTAGGGGTCAACCCAACCTTCAACGTGGAGCCGGGGGGCAGAGGGGGGGTTGTTTTTCACTGCACAGCTTTTCCCCGTTAGTGATGAAGAAGCAGAGTTTTGTCAGCCCCAAAAAAGAGAGGAAAACAAGCCAAAGGGAGGGTTTCACTATCTGGCACAGGGAAGGGCCATGAGGACTGCACCTGAGTAGCCTTTTCAAGCATAATGTTGCATGTCCTCACTTGTGTAGCAATTTATATCTTGTTTGCATAAGGTGTGTGAATGAGATGCATCTTTCCTGTGAAATGGGAGCATTTCTGAACAGTTATGTAATAAAGGTATTAGCGTGCCTGTCTGCATGCATAATGCCAAAGGAAAGGGAGAGCTGTGGCTGAAGCTGCAGGAAAAATTAAAAGTCTTGAAGCTTCTCTATGACTCCAAATCAAATTTCTGTACATCTTTTGGTCATCTTTTGGGCCTTTCCACATCATAAAACACTGGCAATTGGGAATGCATTGGGATGCAAATTGTGCACCAACAACCTAACTGTGGCTCTGAGCCCCAGTTACTGCTAAAACTGGGAAAGCATTGTAAGCATTTGATACCTGTGTATATTAGATTGACTCTAAAACACACATTCTTAGTGTATGCCCAGTGTGAAGTAATTTTCTTACCATTTCATTGTGTGTTATAATCAAATGAGCATCCAGCTTGCATAACAATTCACGCGAGAAAAAAACCCAGCAGATCACTTAGAGATGCAGTTCTACCTAACTGTGCAATTCAGCAGAGTTTGGGTTAAATTGGCTGCCAGAATGACTCATTGAACCTGGATCATTACATTGGAAAAGAGCTCTTCTGGAAGGAAATTAATGAGCTGAAGGTACAATCTAGCAAGACCCAGGATACCAGTATCAGTTCCAAGCAAATAGGCAGTTTCTTTATGGAACACGTGTATTTTTGGATAGCACTAAGACAGTGCCATAAGGAACTGTAGGAGGAGAGCAGATTACAAGCCAGGATCTCAGAAAAAGTCAGAGGCAGGAAACAAGCAGAAGAAGCTGTGGGGAGCCTGTCTAGATCCAAAAGTCTCTTCAGAAAGACTGAAGTTAGAAACTGAGAAGATACAGAAAGAGAAAGACAAGTTAATATATCTTCAAGTTATATAACATTTCTCTTGTTATCCCCATCCCTTGCATGCCAGAGCCAACAACTTCATAGATCTTACAACACTTTTTTTGTCAGGAAATGAACTGAAGCAGTGCTTCAGCACCCTCTTTTTCCTCTTAGCTCCAGTGCTGTGCTCCTGTGTCAGTCTTGTTACTTCAACACCTGACTTCTTCCTTTTCCAGGCAATGCAGGACATTTTAGCCTTGTGTGGATCCCTTTCCAGCCTGGTTCCTCCTCCATGTGGCCCAGAAGTCCCAGGCAAATGGCTGACAGCAGTTCACTGAATTTTGTCTCTAGCCACTCACTGAATAGGTAAAATATTCAAACCAAGAATAAATACATAAAGCCACCACAAAATTATCAGGAATATGGTTCCTTCCAGCACTCCATTGTTAGACACTAAAATCAGTGTAAAAAAAGGGGGAAAAAATCTTAATATTTCTTGTTTCCTCAAGTCCCAGGATTTGCTTTCTTGCTTAAGTTTAGCAGTAGTCTGATAGTCAAGTTACAGTAATTCCCCATAATCCCTGACAAATTCTTCTGAAGTTTGCCTGATTTGGAGTATGTAGGTTTTTTGGATTTCTCTCAACTAATTTTACCTGTTTGAAAGTTAGATGTCTTCCATAAAATCTAGGTGGCTTCTCCAGTGAAAAGACAGGCACTTCCCCTCTATCTTACATTTCTATCTTCAAGTGGCTGAATCATCCACTGCAGACACTTATATCTCTCCATTAGAGTGCTGTGAGAATAGGCAGGTAACTTAAAATTGATGTTTAAATGTAGATGGTTAAAATTCAAATAAATCAGCCAGTGAATAGATCAAAAAAAACATTGTGGACAAACACTCTTTAGTAAAGGTATTTATCACTAACTACATTAATGTCCAGAGAGCACTGACTTGAGCTAAGAGGAAAAAGAGGGTGCTGAAGCACTGCTTCAGTTCATTTCCTGACAAAAAAAGTGTTGTAAGATCTATGAAGTTGTTGGCTCTGGCATGCAAGGGATGGGAATAACAAGAGAAACATTATATAATATGACCATTTTCTTTTTTCTGGTCAATATTAGGACCATTTTGCCTATGTTGGCAAGAGTTAGAAAGGGAAATGTAATAATTTTAAAATCAAAACACTGTTTAATGGCAGTATTCCATTTCAAATGTATGTGATTTAGTTTTCCTATGTTGAGTTCTGATACTACGTTCCCATGATCCTGAGTTTCGATCGTAGGATGCTATGTTGAAGTATGTTGAATTCTGATACTTTGGTGAAATGTACAGGGCCCTGACTACCACAGGAGAAAGAGCTCCTAGGTATCTTTAATTGGCTTTGCAGGATCAGGGGATGCTTTTGAAACCCCTAATATGAATGATGATTCAAGATGATCCCCAAAGACAACAGCAAACCTAGGAACAAAACTCACTTATTTTCAATCTGCTGTTTCAAATATGGGATTTTTTTCTGGTTTCTCAGATTAGCTTTCTACCATAAAATTGGAAAATTATAATCCCAGAATACTAACATCTTGTGTAGCATGTATTCAAGAGAGCCTTGGATGCATGGATGAAATTCCCAGAGACATTCACACATCAGTGTAATACTTGATTAACTCCCATGCTTCACACATTTTCTCTTTATTTTCTTTTTATCTTTTTTCCCCCCCTGTGAATCATTAACTGAAAGCATTATTTTCTTACTAATAATGAAAAAAAGCAAGCATTATTTGATCAAGACGTTGTGTCATGAACTTGTCCAAGCAGCAAAGCGAAATCTTGGGGCTACATAATTAAACTGTAGACCTAGGGAGCAGAAAACTTGCATGGCTGAATCCCTGCACAGAGAAAAGCATCGCAGCATTCAGGAAATGCCTGTCTTTCCCACTTTTGCTCACTTGTGTTATTCAGAGCTTTCTGCCATCTTGGTACAAAGTGACTTCATCTGAGAAACTTGCAACCCCTTACAGCCAAGTGTCAAAGAATGCAAACAGTAAGGCAGAAAGGGTAGAAGTTTAATATTTACTCAGTGTTTTAAAAGAGAACATCTATTCCAACATATGTAGGGGTTTAGATGCTGTGGAAAAGGCAGAGCTCTCATCTGAGGAGCAGTGCACCACCAGTTCTTATTCTGTACGTTTCCCTCTTCTGCTTTTCAGCTTTAATGAGATTTCACAAGCAATTCTGTTTCCACATCAATTTACACATTGCCATGTCCTTGTCAAAGTAATTTTCTGTAATTTTTTTTTTGTCTGGAGCATTACTGAGAGGAGAGATAATTGGAGGGTGTGTGTAACTTCAAACACTTGCAGATTTGTATAAAGTTTAATAGTTTCTTGTTTACATTTCTCATGACTTACAGAATTGGGAAGCAGGTCCAAATCAATAAGTGAAGGATATGTACAGTGTAAATATGGCCACATCCCAAAGACAAGCACTAGGATGCTGGACACTACACAGTATTTTGTTGATATTTAGTACATCCTGTAAAATGGATAATTATGTATGTGGCACTCTTATGGCCTGTTTTTCAGTAATTGGAATACTAACATTTAGTAGGTTTTCAGTTGTAGTTGATCTGTTTAACTACAGGTTTAGTCTTTCATTATTCAAAATCCTGGCAACAGATATTCAGACACTGCTTTCTAAATCCATCCCTTTATGTTCCAGGTTGTAGTTCAGAATACCCCAAGCCCAACGCATCAACTCGGGCATTGGCATTTTGATATTTCTCTTGGAGCTAAGGTTCCTACACAGTATTTAGGAAAGTTGCTTCTCAAAGGAATGGCCTTTCAGAAGATAAAGTGAGCACAAGCTTGAAAGAAAAGCTTAAGAGAGGAGCTTATGACTAATCTGATTCAGCCAGCTGATAGGTATGTCTCTTTCCCAAGATAATCAGCCTTCAATCCTTTCCTGGTGGTAGTAATCATTCAAGAAGCTTATTTTGGACCTGTTAAACCCCTGTACTTGTCATTCACTTGCACTGGCTTCCTTTCGTGTACTCCTTAAATTCCAAGTGCTTTCTGCGCAAGTCCCCTGCTGTCTCTCACTATGATGGATCTGTCTTGCCTGGTGACTGTTAAGTAATAGTTATCAGGTATGTTGTAAGAGAGCAAACGACAAGGAAAGGCTGTCTGGGGCTCGCGTTGGGAATATTTCAGCTGTGGCACCCACAAAAGTCTACCCCACATGTGGCTAGACTGAAAACGCCCGGGCAGTCCAAATCCTAACCTCAGTAGCAAGGTTACCATGGGACTCAGCTCCACAGCCAGCAACATCCAGTCCAGCCAACATCCAGGCTGAATCCACAGGAAGCTCATATCATCTGCCTTGGACACCAGAGAACTCTTTTCTTTTGACCTCCCCATATATTTTCTGGGGTCCAGCCTTTGTGAATTCTTTGAGAGATGGTTTCTCTCACCAGGAAGGTTGGTTTAATGAATTCTGCCTTTTCAGCCTAACTAAACAGTCCACTCTGGGAGCCTTGGGACATTTGAAGGTGGGTTTTCCATACAGTTTTAGATCTGGAGAGACACACTGTGTTTTCTAAATATGAAAAGGTAGAAAGATAAATGGTAGAGAAGAATCATCTAAGTAATTCTGAAGCCTTTTGCTGGACCAGGATGAGAACAAAACCAATGAAATTTCTCTGATAACTTGCATGTCATCCTCTCTTCATCTATTTATTCATTTTTTGCTCCAGTAGTGACTACAGCAAAAGCATGAACAGGTCCTTGCTCATCATTGTATAAAATTAAATATGTGGAAATATATATTGTGGCTTTTTATAGTTCTTTATATCCAAAGTATATTTGGAGCCTCTCTGAGGTACATGATGTCCTGCTTGTAGCCAAACAGCCAGTAAGAAGATCAAGCATTCTGTGCTATGCAAAACTGACATTCTGAGAACATTGCACCTCTTAAATATTAGCCTGAAAGCAATTTACCAGAGTAAAAACCTGCATATCATCAAATAAGAAAGATCTCTCTTGTTAATGTGGAAGTAAAGTGATAGGAAAATTAGGACTAACTCTAAATTACCTGAATCATTCTATTTAACAGAGATCAGCTTAATCCAAGTAAACTTAAAGTTTAAAAATGCTCTGTGACACCTTTGTGATGTGGTGCTCCAGACCCACCTTGTTCGTATCAACACTTGAATGATGATGATGCTGGGAAGGGTCCCTGCAACAGGATTAAAAAACCTCCTCACTGCTGCTTAGGCAAATTTTCAGAATACTTGCTTCTGCTTCTGCTTTACCTATCAGTTTGTAGGGCTGGTGGAGGCATTGGGGTGGCCCTGCCCATGTGCACAGGGTGAGAACGGACACATGGCACTTGCAAAGCAGAGAGAGTGGCATGGGCACAGAAAAGCTGATCCTGGCAAAAGTCTAACAGGGAACTACCTGACCAAGGGGGCAAGGCTCTAAGAACATTTTATTATCATTATTGCTGTCAAAATACGAGTGTTGTTTCCAACTCGCTGACTACTGGGCATCTCCTGAATAGTTTAGTACACTCACTATTGCTGCACATACAACTCTGTGAGATCTCAGCCTAAGGGACATTCTTTTGTCTCCCTCTGTAAATATTTAATTATTGGCTACAGCGTTATATCCAGTTGACATAAGCATGCACACATCCTGGTGTCTACATTTCCATTACCTTACAGTCACACAATATTTGTGTGTATCATGCTGTGTTAGAAGTCATTTAAATGTTCTGCATCATATAAAAATCACAGTGCAGTATATTGGGTATTTTCACAAATACATGCAAAAAATCCACACAGTCATAAAGTGATAATGTTTGGTAATTAAAAATCCATTTAATAATACCATAAGAAAAATACTTAAAAAAAAACCCTCTTAAAATTCAGGGACCTATTTTATAGAAACTGGACTTACAGAAAAGATATTCCTGTATTTTGAAATATCACAAAGCATGAAGATACTTATACTGCATTGTAACTCTAAGCTCTGCTGTAGCATATTTTATGAAGACATGTCAGGTAAATTGTTCATATCTGGATCACAGTAATACAGCAAATCTAACCCAAGATTCAAAACACAGCAGAATGCATATAAAATCAGCAATTCTACCTGATAGATATTTGTAAGGAAGTGGTTTGTTTGGATGTGGGATAGCTTGCTCCAATCTTAACATTTTCAGTAGAAAACAAGTAAACTCAGCACTTGAAATTGAAAAGAAATGTGAAAGCACTTACCATTTTATGAACGTGTGGAAAAGATGGCACTATCTTTGGCCTTGCTGTTATTAAAATCTCTGTTTCTGCAGAAAGCCACTTAGCCTTCTGTGCAACAAACTCCTTCAGCAAATGCCAGCATTTCGGCACCAACAAATTCTACTCCTGATCAGCAAACCATCTAGTCAATTTTGACAGTTTAAATTTATATAAAAATTATAAACTTAAGTGTGTGGCTCAAACTGGCTGTTCTCATGACAAAGAATTTTATGCCACATGAATGTAAATAATATAAATTAAACTGAAGCTGACCTGTTTCACTTTTGATTTTAAACTTACTCATACAGCACCTAGTTTTGCTATCATGTGGGTTTAATTTAAATTTTAACTTTAGAAAAATCATCAACAACATATTTCAATCCATTCAGGGAATAGCAGTTTTGTGTAATGCAGATTTCTAGCTTTTAAAAATATAGAGGACACTGTTTAAAGCTAAATTCCACCAAAACTTAGTAAGCAGCACACTGCAAACAAAGGAAAATGTATTCCTCAAAATGCAAGTTGTCAAAGTAGTTCATAGTTCTAATAATAGCTTTCTGGCATTAACAACCTAGAACACAAATGACATCCGCTGAATATTTGCTAATTGTGTTTTTGAATTGCTTATGGCTACACCAGAGGATATATTCCAGGCTCTGATTTCTATTAATAGATGCCTGCTTTGTAAAGCATAAACTCCCTCTGTCCTATTCAACCTCTCCATAGCTATGACAGCAAGTTCCCATCTTTTAGACCACCTACTCTCAATAAAATACAGTAAACTGCTGCTCTCCCATGGTATACAGGGAATATCCTTGTGAATGCACAATACATAGTTCTGTAAGTTCTGTGAAATTCTTTGTGAGCCTTTAAGAAGTGCAGAAGTTTAATTAATATGAGCCAGCAGTTGTATTTAATACTTTCACAGGCTAGAGTGTTCTGTAATCCTTCAGGAGTAGGTGAGGTTCAGTTCAAAGGGATGTTTATCATAGCTATCTAAATGTATTGAGATTAGATTCGACTGTAAATAGTATAAAGTGAACTTTCTTACTAGGCATCTATTAATTTCTCTTTTGATCACTCGGAAACAATTCAAGTGCAATTAAAGCCCAAGCCAAAACCTGGAACTGTGCAGCTATAAAGTTTACACAATGTTTTGATAACAACTGCTGAATTTTAGAAAGTTCTGACAAAAAGTCTTGTCCGCATTTTAGCTCTTCAGCTTTATTAAACTGACTGAATCTAAAGAAGGGCCAAAGGTATGTAAGTTTTCTCCCCAGTTTTGGGACCCTGCAAATCTAGTCCATATTGCAGGAGCGCAACTATGCCCCACCATCCCTGTTAAGTCCCCCTTTGTTTCTACACTCATGAGGAGGAAGACACATGATGAAGTACTTGCTTCCACATGAGTGCTTCTAACAGAAAATACAAGATTTATTTTGAAAAGTTAGAAGTTGTAAAAAGGACACCATGATTTAATCCCGAAAATGCCATGGAATTATCTCCTCAGGAGATGTAATACTGCTGTGACAAAACCAGATGTTCTAAAATTTGCAGTATTTATTAATAAAATATTATAATTATGGTGCCAGTAACACTATTAAATTAATTGCTCTTTTCGTGTAATAAGGAGGTAGGTTTTCAAAATGTATTACCCTGTTTTTCCAAAAATGTCCTTCAAAAGTACATACTCACTGCAGACACATTTACATGTTGCTGCTCATGGTACAGATAAAAAAAAAATATTCCATGAAAACATATTACGTAGGTATCGACAAGTTGGATAAGAATGCAAAGACTGATCCAGGAACATGTATCTGCTACTTTTGGCATGGAATAAGCCTGACATTACACCTGCCCTGGCTAGGTGAAAGATTGCCTAGATATGAAAAGACAGAACAAACACCAACAATGACGCTTTCTTGTAAGAGGCTGGAGAATTTTGTGGTGTGAGGGTAGGGCAGATAGAAACGTCTGCTCAAACGATCTACAAGGGCAGAGAATCAAAGCTATTTAAACACCAGATGAGAGAGAGGCAGTGGGAAATTTACTGTTGTGAGTTTTATTGGGCAAACATATACCCTGAATGTCATTGGGGCAGTTGACTTGTCTTATCCCAAAGCTGCAGTTACACACCTTCTGAAAAAATCTGTTTTCCTTCCTCCTCACCCTGCCCATTATTGTTCTCTCATGATCCGAGTCCACTGCACATTTTTCTTGGTCAGATCTGCCTCTCTACATCACCTAGGGCTGTAAAAACCCTAATTTTTCCTTTCAGGAGGGGAAAAGGATAAAGAAGAAATGTGGACACATTGCATCCAGAAGCAAAGGTTTTACTTTCCAGTGGCAGAATCCTGTGTAAAACAGCTCTCTTCCCACAGAATGTGTGACAAAAACCTGCCCTCTTCTCTCCTTGCCTGACAGAGTCAGCAATCCTGAGTTTCGATGCAAGCACTGACATAACCTCTTGAGTTGCGTGTCAGCTGCCTAATTTTGCACAGTTTAAGAACTTAGCTGGCCTATTTGCTCTCCACAGCCAGCAGGAGTTAGGACCCTCTGGAGGGAGGGTGAGAACAGCCAGTTAGGCTGACTGCCTTCTAGACGTTCCCCCCCACACCCATTGCAGGCTGACTCTGGCAAGATGAGGTTCCTCAGCTGAATGGACAAATTCATTTCATGTGCAGTACAATAAATGATTTTCCTCAGAGAATAGGACTGCAAAAATGGAAGGGCTCCTAGAGTTAACCTTTAACTCGAATGGCTAACCCAGTGCTTTGTCTTCTGAGGGCAGGCAAGTTCCTAGTGTTCCCATCAGAAGAGGACAAGGTGCTTTGGCACAGCCAGATTGCAGGATGCTGGCACTGAGTGACAGTTCACCTGGGAGCTCTGGAAGAGGGTGTTCTATTGCTGTCTTTGCACAATTCCCATTCAGCCTCGTCCTGGCAAAAGAGAAATGAGGAGTAAAAATAGAAAATTTATTCACAGAGAATGGATTTTTGCCATCTAAAAGTCATGTTTATGGTGGTGGCTTTGTAAGGTGGGGAGAAAAAGAAAGACCTGTCTCTAACTGACTGTGGGGAGGGAGAGAGAGAAAGCAGAGGGAGAAAAAGAACAGCCTTATCCTGGCAGGAAAATAATGGTGAGAAGGAAAGGAAAGAATTTTCCCTGCATACTTTTCTAAGTAGGAACACCACTGAGGAACCATCTGATTTAGTTGTCTGCAGGTTGTTTTCATCCTTGAATCTTTGGCATAAAATAATTTGACATACAAAGTAGTTACTCCTGTATTTACCAGCCACGAAAAAACCAAAGTACAGGATTTCATTTGCAAAATTAAGAAGACAACAAATGGTTGAGACAAAATTAGTCACATGGCTTATAACATTTCTAGCAAATATATATGTGTAAATTGAAAATTTTTAAATTTTATACTACCTAAATCAGCCTGTCATAATTAATTTATATTTAACTAAAGAACGTCTGCTATTCTGTATAATAAATAAACAAACAAATAAATAAATAAATAAATGAGGTTTTGAGTTTTTATTTCCAACAAAGTTCTTATGCAAGAGTGGTAATGTTTTATCTCCCCTAGGTATACATAGTTCCTGTGAATAACTAGGGTACATTTCAGCTAGTGTATTGTGATGATAAGCCTTTAGAGCTTTTTCTCAAAATTCACTATTTGGAAGAAATGCCACTTCACATTTGGAAAAGAAAGGTTAGGAAAATACAACTGGCAGAAAGATGTCAACTTACAGACCCACTCACCAGACTCAGAATAAGGTAAAAAGGTATCTACCACCAAACCAGTCTCTAAACCTGAAAAGAATCTGAATATTTCATAGACAGGACAGGACTAAAACAAACAGATTGATAATATATTTTGATCTGGGAATTGATTTGGGTTTGTTTTTCTTTTTTTAATAATAATATTAAATTAGCAAAGTATTTAATTTCATTTATTCAATTTTTATCAATTAGATTTTAAAAAGTAGCACAACATAAATGTAAGTTAGAGACAATCTCATTGCAGAACCATGGAAAAACTATTCAGAAGAACCTAAGTGTTCTCTTAGTACTGTGTTTGTCCCTGGTATCTGCAGAACTGGCAAAAAATAGGTCTCAAATTTGACCCATGTCCAAGTCAGAATGAAGGTGAAGAAATCAAGAGTGACTTCAGTTGTGTGTATGAAATATTTAGTGTTCAATCTGACATTAGCCAGATTAAAAACAAGAATTTTGGTACATCTGGATAGTACAGAAAGAGGGATGGAAACAGCTGCGAAAATTTAAAACATACAGTGTATCATAACTTTTTGTCCTGGATTTCTAAACTTTCTGCCTTTAGCCCTGACCTTTCCTTCCTGTGCATACTGGATAAATAGAAAACAAAATTTTTACTGCAGACTCTCAGTGAATCATATTTGTATTTATGCGTCTGTTATCTTAAAGGAATAGTCATTCATCCACTAAAATATTATTTAGCAAAAGAGCAATTCTTTTCCAGAACTATAAGGACTACATCTTGAGAAGTATTCGTAGCTAACACAACAGTTTGAATGTAAATTTATTTTCTAATTTAATTGTCCAGGTGGCAAAATCATTACATTCCATCAGGTTTTAAACCTACCCTGGTTTCTTTGAGAAAAGTAACTCCTTCTCTTTGGGAAAAAATTGATACAGTGTAGCTTCTTAATTGAAAAAAAATAGTTAATGAATTATCATCAGAAATCTGATTGAAGAGAAGATGCATGAAACACATGAAAAATTATTAGGTTATGAAGTCAAAGTTGCAGTTTTCATAGAGCGCTGCTAAAAGTTTTCTGGTGATCTTATTAGGGAAGCCCTTTCTGGTGTTTTAAATTATATTTAATAATGTCTACACTTTAGTACGAAGATAAAATAGTAATATTTCACAAATTGACAAGAAAATTTATTTGTATCTAGTTGCCAAATGCTTGAGAGGTGTACACTTCATCAACTTCTTGATGGAATGAAGGAATGAGTGGAGTGACAAGCACTGCTTTCCAAAATGCCAGTTTCAGCATTTACCTATTTTACTCATTAGAAGAAAACACCTGTTCTCCTGTTGGAACATAAAATACATATGTCAACATTCTACCTAAATAGAAATAACTGTCAACTTAGCAAAGTAAAGGTGACATCCATATTGTAAAAATAGGAACTTAGAAAAAATACCCACATTTCTCTAATATTACATTTCTGAAGTATACACTTCCCTTCTCATTAAATATGCTGTGTGTTTCTTCCTGCAAAAGTTTCCCTCAAATACTATGTAGAATTCTTCCTTATATTTAATACACAAACATGGTGCAATGCTATGAATGGATGATAGTGTATGCTCACCCAAGGAGCAGCAGTTGTAGGGTCAAATGGAAAAACATAATATGAACCATAAGCAAAATTTTTGTGGAGGTCACTGTCTGTGGCTCTCAACTAGGCTCAGTTGCTAGAAAACTAAATTGAGGGAAATTCAATCCAAATATCATTAGTTAGTTCTATTTCCAATTTTTATTAAATACACTTCCTTTAAAAAACAAAAAAAGCAACCAAATTAATAACTTCATTGACAACATTAGGTATATCTGATGAGAGGTGAAGTGTTTGAATCTGGGACTCCAATCTCCTTGTTAGTGTCCACATTTTTTACCTCTTATTTTTTTTCCCCCATGTTCCATGTGAGGGATTTCTTTCAGCAATACACCTCTGTTTGGCATGTCTCTTAAACAAACTGCTTAACCTTAGTGGATCTCAGCAAGTTTAATGCTAAATTCATTCTTCAGTGCCTTGCTGAACAGCACAGGAGACAAACACATGCTTACATAATCTGGTAAGTTGGGTGTCTAGCTGCATATATAATACAGCTATTGAACTGAATATTTGTTTCAATACAGTACAGGTCATTAAGAATTTTTTTAAAATTCAGTGGCCTAGAATACTGAGAACTGTAATTCAAGCTGCTAAAGCTCAAGTTCTATTACTGACAAAGGCCAAGATGAAAGACAGAAGGGAACAAGACAAGGAACAGAAAACAGAATATAGCAATAGCTTTAGGAGAAACAACCAGATAGGGATTCAAAATTTCACAAATAAATGAGACAAGACAGTGGCCAAATAGAGGCAAATCCTTGTCTAAGGTATGTCTTTGCTGTGGAAGGTAGCTGGTCACACGAGGAACAAGGTTTGTCTTTACAGGGCCAAATAGGAGCACAAAAGCAATGAAGAATCAGTTATCATTTCCATAACAAAATATTCTTCGTAAAGGGATAGGAGGAAAAAACTGCTTCTTGCTGACAGAGTAAAAAGATAAGAAGGAGCACTGCCAAAAGACAAAACTACTTATTTTTGCATTTTGGTATTCTAGTTGAGAAGGATAACCAGATTTCGAAAGTAGAGGATGTGCAGAGACAGCTGCTGGACAGTATATCTATTACATTTTCTTCCAGTCCATCCTGAAGATTAAGGAGTGCCTAGGATATTAATTCCCTTTGACATAAATGGGTGATGACAGTAGACTGCAATGTGTGGGCGTGATGTTTGCCATATGTTTTTTGACACAGTTGAAGAAGTTATTTTTGAAACTGGATAAAACAGATTTTACAACATGACATGTGGGACAAGAATGAGCTATAGTTACAGCAGAAGTTCTCCCTATTGGTCTGAATGAGCTGCCTACAGGATGTTTTGAAAATATGAACCAGTTAATCGATCAAAGCAGCAGCAAGTCAGTGTCTGTTCAATCGTGCCTATGTACCTTTCATCAAGAGGAAAGCAAATTATAAAAGAAGATTCTCTTTTGAACATTTCTACCAGAATTTGCATCAGATTCTGTGCTGCCAGTTTCATTTCCTAGCATTTATAAAGGTACCTAATGTCCACTTTCTCCATCAGTTGCCTCTCAATAGGAGTGTTTTCCTAGAAGCAGAAGCACTACATGAAGTAAGTTAATGCAAACATCATCTGGAAATCCAGTCCCTAAAGGGACCAGTGCCAGACACATGCATGAGGAAATTCAGATAGCAACTTAAGACACTGATTTAAAGGAGAAAGTCCATCTAATCCTTGCTAAGAGTTCACATATATTTTGACAGAAACAAATTAAGAGTTTTAATATTTTCCTCTGCCTGAAAATTGCTGATATTTTATTGGTTATTTGAATGGCTAGTCCTTTCTTTCCACCTGCCTAAGTCTAAGGCATCTGCATCAGCAAGATGAGTGTGTCATAATTTTTTAACTTAATTGATAGTTCCATTCTAGTTGAGAGATGTAGCTCCCTATTTTCCCTCTTCCAGTGCCTTACAGTATTTTGCACACATGTACTAAGCTCCTTCCTATCTGATCCCTCATAAGAACCAAAGCCTCTTTCAGTATCTCATTTTTCCAGTTCAAAGCACTTTTATTTCTATTTTCTAGAAAACTGAAAATTTTTGTATATTGTGCTTTTTTTTTAATGCCCACTATTCAAACTGCATGATTCCTAATGGACATAAGTGAATGACTGAATATTATCATAACAATTTCATAGAATCATAAAAAAAAAATAGAATCATAGAAGGGCTTCAGTTGGAAGGGACATTTAGGATCATCTCATTCCAACAGCCTGCCATGGGCAGGGACACCTTCCACTGTCCCAGGCTGCTCCAAGCCCCAGTGTCCAACCTGGCCTTAGACACTGCCAGGGATCCAGGGGCAGCCACAGCTTCTCTGGCCACCCTGTGCCAGGGCCTCCCCACCCTCACAGCTTCCATCACTTTTTAACTTTTTTGCACAATAATGGGTTTTTCACCATTTTTTTCCCTTTGAAACAGTTATGTTGACTTGGAAGTTCATATACATGTTGGCTGCATGCTATGTTTTTCAATGAATTTTCACAAACACTACATTTCCTTAGCACACTCAGGGACCATTCATTCAGGTCACCCTGAATTTATCATAGGAAAGGGTTCAAAAACATTTTCTAATGATAAGAAGAAAAACGTTTGGATTCTAGCCCTATACAAAGACATGGGGCTACTTTTTTTTTTT
>VZTR01014592.1:111235-124665 GCA_013400775.1 Chaetops frenatus
TAGTAAAACATTTACACCCTGAAATTTTCTTCTGTAGCATAATGTAGGGTTATTAGAAACTGCAATTTGAAACTGTAACTTTTTCTGTTGCTTATAAAATTAAATTAAACTTGGGTGTAGGAGGTGTAGGTTAATAGATGTGTTGTTATTTTATTCCTCTATGATTAGAGGCCTGGCGTGCCTGTTTTTTTGTTATCAACTTGCAAATAGGCTTCAGGAAATTCTCTCCTTCATTCATTACACTAATCTGACAGATACTTGACTCTCATCTTTTGCAACCTCCATTTATTAAATTTCTCTTTTTAAGCAAGGCATGCCTTGAAGTGACCAATGAAACCTGATGCAGTGCACAGTTTCAGCTGACTGGAAGGCCCAGCAGTCTTTGTCAGTCTGGTCTGAAGAAATCCACTAAATTTTACCATGAATTTAGCCCTAGGAACATGAACAAAACTTCATCAGTCATCTCTACACTGTGTCTGAGAACATGTGTGACCTAGTAAGATTTATTTAGACAGCAAGATTTTACAGTTTCGGGTGATAATAGCTTTAAACAGGACACTTCTGCATGTTGTTTCTTGCCTTCCTTCAGTCACTCTCCCGGTCACTTCAGTAAGATTGCCAGGGTGAAAAAGGCAAGTAACCAGTGCAAATGATGCAGAACCACACTGTGCTTGAAAAGCACCCTGATTGTGTGTTGACTAAAACCATAAGCTTTTTCAAGATGGTATAAAATTTTTCAGCACTGACTGTCTTAAAGCAACTTTAGTTTTTGTTTCGTAAAGAAAAGTATTCTATTAAACCATGAATGTGTTTTAAATACACAATTGTGTATTGTAATTCACAGGACAGATGCAAAGTTGAATGCAACTATGGTACACAAATGATCAGTAGAATAGTGGAATCATAGAATGGTCTAGGTTGAAAGGGAACTTAAAGATGACCTTCTTCCAATGCACATGCCATGAACAAGATTGACACTCATTTTTTATAAGCTCCCTCTTTTTTTAAGGCCCCTTGAGGTACTGGAAGGTACCAGCTCCTTACTCATCCATCTTACCAAGGACCGCATATCTTACCCTGTCACTGGGATTACAGAGATGTGCTGGGATTTAATCTTGGGGAGACAGGAAACAAGTTTATCTTGAGCTTGTGGTTTTGGATAGGGGAAAAAACTTAAAATGATGGAGATTCTGAGAAAAGATTATCAACTTTCCCAAGATGTTCCCCAGTTTCACTTGTTCTATCACTTTACTCACTTCATCACTTTCTAGACCATGTTAGTCAGCAATAGGCTAATTGGAATATTTAACAAATTCCAAAGTATTTTTCTTCCATTACTTGCTTCTAATCTTCTGAGCTCATGAAAACTTTTGCCCTTGGTAATTTGAGCTTTAAATTACAGATATATTGTGTGAAAAGCCAGCATCTCTTGTCCTGAAATCAGGATTTATTTATATCCCCTGATCTGTCTCTAGTTATATGAATGCATGATATTCAGACAGCTTTTAAGTGAAGAGTGCATAGTATTTTTTTTCTGATTGTGTAGTTAATGGTGCCATCTGTTTGTGTAGTCTACTTTTTCCCATTTTAAAAAAAAAAATTATTTTACTTTTAGGTCATGAGCATGGTATCGGGATTTGCACCACTGATTTCTGCAGGTATTTTCTCAGCCACCCTGTCATCTGCATTGGCATCTCTTGTGAGTGCTCCTAAGATCTTCCAGGTAAGTAAGAGAAGAAAACCATAATATTTTGAAGAATAATTAATTTTGAGTCATGATTCTTGGAAGGAGACTCTGATGTCCTGCCATCATGATCCATGTCAGATGACATCAGTAGATTGTTCTAATATTTACCTGTTGTTTGGAATGGGAGAACAGTTTGTTACTGTTTCTTGATGTTCCTGAGTGTATTTTGCTCTACCTTCCTTTTTGCTATTGAATCTCCTTCTCTGCCTTTATTGGGTTAAAAAAAAGTTCAGTGAGGAGTCAGTTGTATTGATACAGAGAAGTGGTGTGTGTACTGGGCAAACTTTCCACTTCCTGACTCTCTGAAAACAAAGTTTTTGTGATTGTAAGGCACTAGTCAAGTAAAATAATTACTTACAGAAGAGCAAAGCTCCTTCTTGCAGGTAGACATTACTGAAGGATAGAATAGTGGAAATGCAAAATGTCAAGATGCAAAGACAGTTTGAGTATACAATTAGTCCATGATGATTATAAACCATCAGGAAGTGTTCAGAAAGATAATATGTAATGGCAGATGGCATGAACAAATTGCACGTTGACTCTTTAATTTTTTTTTTTATTATTATTATTTTTCCCCTTAGGCTTTGTGCAAGGACAGCATTTATCCAGGATTTCAGATGTTTGCTAAAGGATATGGGAAGAACAATGAACCACTGAGAGGATATATTCTAACATTTTTAATTGCTCTTGGATTCATACTAATTGGTTAGTTTGAAATTTTAGTAAATCTCAATCTCCTTTTACCCTTCAGAAAGCATTCCAATCCGTACTGTGGGCTTGATGACAGGGTCCTGGAGATCTAATGTACAGCTTAATTCTAAGCCAGCATTCTAAATCTGGTTGTTTTGAGGCTTATTTTCTCCTGTCTTCTAGATATAACTCTGTCAAGAACTGCAGTAAATTTTAACTGCGCTTCTCTTTTTAACCAGGTATCTGTCTTTAGGTACTATCAATCAACAGAAATACATCCTTTGCTTGAGACAGAGAGATGTTAATGTTAACATCTTGTAAATATGAAAGTGTGTTTCAGATTTTTGATAATGACAGACAGCTTCTGTAAAATACAAACTTTCATGAGCAATATTGTTTAAAGTGTACTTTTCTTTTAAGTTACAAATGGTAGAGCTGAGTGCTGACACTGCTGTTGCTAAAGGTAGTCTAGGTGTAATTAATTACAGGTGTTCTCTGTAGGTGGCAAACTAATTGTGCTATGTTCATCCACGAGTCCTGTGCCAGCATGTTAAACTTCTTTTCCCAATTTTCTCTGTCCTCCTTCCTCCACATCTGCTTAAGGCAGAGATATACCTGTGGGGTTCCTACTGACCCATGCTGACTGGAAGCTTGATTGCAGCTAGAAACTTGCAGATTAGGATGGCACATTTTGCATTTTGATCACTTTTTTTTTTTTAAATGATGGTGAGAGTACACATACAGATGTTTTTGTACCATGCTTTCTCGAGGAAAGGAGAGAGCATCATGCTTCTCGCTCTCACTGAAGGGGATGTAAACATCACTGTTGTGATGGTGTTTGTCTATAATACTAAATTCTTCTGGCATTCTTCAGAACCCAGTGTATTGGTGCACTGTTTGATCCATGCCCTGCTGGGAATTAAATTTTCTCAATTAATGATTTTGAGAAAGTATGTTGCTCTTCCAGGGTGCTTCTAGAACACTTGATAGTGCTTACATTTTTGAAACTGAAAGCTACACTTCCTGACTGTTAAAAGATAACTTAGTAAATAGGAGATCATTGATATAAAGCTCTGTCAACAGAAAGGGTAAATTGCATATCCTTAGAATAAATGGAAAAATAAGATTCTTTGTAGCAAAATTTTTACCTTGTAATATGCAAAGCCACTGGATGATACCTTTGATAACAGCTTGCTTTTTGGTTTTTTCTTTTTTTCGTTTTACAGCTGAACTGAATGTCATTGCACCAATTATTTCTAATTTCTTCTTGGCCTCATATGCCTTGATTAACTTCTCTGTATTCCATGCTTCTCTTGCAAAATCTCCAGGTAGGAGCTACATTTTAGGGGTGGGAGTTTAGCCTTGCAATTCCTTTATACATAAATGCAATTTAAAAGGTATTAAGATAAATTAAAGTTTAATTATTAAATACATATTTGATTCTCATGGTATTAAAACTTAATATGAAATTTTGAGAACTGGGTGATCCAGTAGGATTTGGGGGTTACTGATTTTGTCATCTTTCCTGAGGGAGTACAAGGTAATTCAGAAACTCTGGAAGAAAGCTTTCTTGCTTATTCAGTATCTGGTGTTAGCAAACTACCCTTTTGTTGTCTGCAGTTTCTGCTAATGTGTTTCATCTTCCAGTCCAGAAGAAGCAGGAATTGCTGAGGGTATTGCCACATTTTCATAGTCTTTAGTGTGGGAGGCTGGTTAAACTACAGGAATAAGCCAAAATCTGGTATCTGCAGAACAAATGTATTTTATACCTAGTCTATGTGCAGTTGTAGTGGAATAACTCCCTTAAAAGCTTCTTAAGTTACTGAACTGGTAGATTTCTTTTTATTCTTATCGGAGGATGTAACATATTGCACAACAGTTCTAACTTTAATAACTCTATATTTTATACACTTGTTAATCTTGGATGTGTTTGTGGGGGTGTGCAAACCTGAGTTTGGATAAACTTGCTGGCAAATAAAGCTGTAAAACAGCAACAGTCCTGTACTTTGACCTATGCAAGTTCTATTTGGATATACCTGTCCTTTTCCTTTTCATGTAGTGAGAATTTCTATGTGAAATAGTAAAAAATGCACAACTAAAATCAGTAGTATATAAGGAACTGAGGTATGAGATGATTATTTATGTTTTACTGTCTCAGAAATCAAGAGTCAGTCAAGCTGTTGCCAAAAGTTGCTGGAGCCTGATTCAGTAGACACACTGGCACAAGTTTCCTCAAACTTTCCTTCTGAGCTGTGCTTTTAGAAGGCAGAATTAGGAACATTTATATATGTGTGTGAGAAAGATGCAAATTAATTTGGAAGGTGTTGGAAAATGGAAAGCATAAATGTGCCAGTCTGCATTTTGTACATCACTGAAAGTCAAACACTCACATGAAATGGATGCAGAATACCAGGGGAGGGCAAAAGAAACAGTGCCTTCCTTCTCTTGTAGTATTCTTTAAATTAATTTTCCCCCTCTTTTTTTCTATTCTCAAAAATTTTATTTTGACTAGGTTGGCGCCCTGCTTTCAAATACTACAACATGTGGATTTCTCTTGTGGGAGCTATTCTGTGCTGCATTGTAATGTTTGTCATTAATTGGTGGGCAGCACTTCTGACCTATGTCATTGTCCTTGGGCTTTACATCTATGTCACTTACAAGAAACCAGGTATGTGCAGGGGCTGATTTTGCTTGTGGAGGGGGAAAGAAGGGGAAAAGTGATGGCGTTGGCAGGGGAAAACCTCAGCAACTTATTTCTGTTTGGACCACTGGTTTAAACTTCTATTTCAGGCTTTTTAGTTGTAATTAAATGGAATTTTGCCTGCATAGTCACTGCTGTTCCCCGTCCTCCCAAATTATGAAGATGCCACTTAGGTATAAATGTCTGAATGAAAATTGGAGGAAAAGGTGCATAAGGAAAATTGTAAAATTATTGTGGCTATCAAGAGATGTGTATGGGGACAAAAAGAGATGATAGTAGGGTCTTCCTTTTCCTCATAAAAATAATAATCTGAAAGGATCCGCTTAGTCTAGCAGTTTTCCACTGACAGTATCTGACTTTGTTTAGGCAGTGTTTTGAGATTCAGTTTTTTCTTTGCTGTGATATAAAATAACTCTGCACAGCATTTTTTCCTCAAGTGATACTGTTCTGACTCTGAAGTTGTGGTCTTTGAAATGTGGAGATTAAAAAAATCACTTCTCCCTTCCTTAACTTTTTTCCTAAAACTTTACAGAAATGTCATCTTTAAATATAATTGCCTCTCTAGCTGTAAGGTTTGTTGACTAGTATTGTGCAAGATGTATCGAGGTGTAGCATAAATCTATGGTTTCAGTTGGTATCCAGCACTCATTTTATGATCATGTAGTTTTACAATGGACAACTTTAAATAACACATTGGAACCTCAAATCTTTCAACAGATGTGAACTGGGGATCGTCTACTCAAGCCTTGACTTACCTGAATGCACTGCAGCATTCCATTCGGCTCTCAGGAGTGGAAGATCACGTGAAAAACTTCAGGTAACACTTGAAGACAGGAAATTCTGTGTTCACTAGGCTACTGTCACAAGGTTTGCTGTCAAGGTTTCCGTTAAGTTCATGTTAATCTGTGATTCATCCAAGTAAATGGAATTACAGATTGAGTGGGATTCTTAATACAGGTGCCATCCTCTGACGTTATGAAGAACCTGGCAGCAACACAGTTTTCAAAAAAAAGCATCTATGGCATTTCCTGTCAGTTGGCAAAAATACTCCAGTTCTGACCCCTGGGCACTCTTGGAAATGAGTAAATTTTCCTGCAGAAGCACAAGATACAGCATCTATATTGCATATATACAGACAGTTGAAATAGAATGTGTCAATCAGTTGTTACAGGTACCAGTAGAGCCTCAAAGAATATGACAGTAAAACTCAATTACAGATGTAGTAATATGAGTGTTAATGGGCTTTCCACTTCCAGGCTGGAAAAAAAATGTGCTGGCTTATTGTAGGTGCAAACCACAAAACTGGAAGTTTAACTAGGAAACAGCTTTTTGTTCTGAAGCCATAAGGTGCCATTAAAATCCCAATTTATTTACAAGTGTCATATTGCCTATTACATCAAACTGCATCCTCAACAGGAAGTAAATCTGAGGGGCTAGAGTGTGTCAAGGAGAAGGGAACCGAGCTGGGGAAGAGGCTGGAGCCCCAGGAGAGGCTGAGTGAGCTGAGACAGGGGCTCAGCCTGAAGAAAAGGAGGCCCAGGGGAGACCTTGTGGCTCTGCACAACTCTCTGACAGGAGGGGCAGTGAGGGGGGGGGTCGGGCTCTGCTCCCAGGGAACAGGGACAGGAGGAGAGGGAACAGCCTCAGGCTGGGCCAGGGGACCTTTAGGATTGGGTATCAGGAAGAATTTCTTCACCCAAAGGGTTGTCAGGCATTTGGAAGGGTCTGCCTGGGGAAGTGGTTGAATCACCATCCCCAGAGGTGTTTAAAATATGTGTAGCAAGGCGCTGAGGGACATGGTTTAGTGGTCGCATCAGTACTATTAAGTGTATGGTTAGACTCGGTGATCTTCAGTGTCTTTTCCAACCTAAATGACTCTGATTCCACTCTGTGACTCCAGCATTGAAAAAAAAAATGGAGCAGCTAAAAAGATTGAGACAGATTGCTTTAGGTGATTTGTATATGAGAAATTGCCACCTGAAATGAGATCTGAAATTTGGACACTTCCTCTTTTAAAATTGATTCAGAAGTTGCCCTTTGACTTACTTGCAGGTTGGCTCTGCCTTCTGAAGGAAAGCAATGTAAAAATGAGCATATGATTCCAGTATTTCTGCTGGACAGAGATGAAGCTAAACTACAAAATGCAAGAGATGTGATTTACCAATAGGGAAGAAAAACCTAATCCCTCTGACCTAGTCTTGCCTAAAATCTGTTCTTGAACCTTTTAAATGTGTAGATTTTCAGATTTAATGGGATTACTGAATTTTTATGCAATTAGTCATAGATCTGCTGACAGTTTGGTGTAACAACTGATCTTTTTTTAATTTAACATAGTCTTATAAAAGTGGATGAGGTTACTACATTTGCAGTGATGATTATGTTGTTATGGCTAATATTTGGAAGAGACTTTTCTGTTAATAAAAAAGCCCCAGAAATCTAGATCAATTCCAATTCCAATCTTTTTCCCCTCATAATTCTAGACCTCAGTGCTTAATTATGACTGGTGCTCCAAATGCACGTCCAGCTTTGCTTCACCTTGTCCATGCTTTCACCAAGAATGTGGGCTTGATGATCTGTGGCCATGTACATATGGTAAGTTTATTCTTTAAAAAGTCTTTACTTTTATTAAGTTACCTTGGCCGTGTTTTCCTCCTGTCTGCTTTGGGGTCTGGTTCGTTCTTTTTAACCGGTTTGCTTTTGGTTCTGGTTCATGTCTAAGTTTTGGGTTGTTGATTTGTTTGTTTCTTTTAATGAAAGCTTTAAAATCATTAGACACTAAAATGTGCAAAAAGAGATCTACTGGTAAGTTTCACTAATGTATGGATCATCACTATTCCAGTTAGGTGTACTGCAGGAGAAAATTAGTAAAAAATCAGTACCTTTGATCATTTGATGCTGAAATGCTGAAAACGTTTTACTTCTAATTGAAGTGAACACTGAGAGATTGATTCCCATGTAGAGTTCTTAGAAAGCCTGTGAGTAGAGAAACCTTCTTGAGTAGGGAAGTCAATATCAGTTTAGCCAATAGCTAGAAATTGCTTTTAACCTTCAAGTTGCTTTTTATTCATTAGTTACCAGATTCATTTAATTTGTCAGGTGTTACCTCTTCCCGTTCTGATCATCCCCTGATATTTCACTAAGTATCTCTGAGTGCTTTTGTCAGAATATCAAGTGAGGATGTTTTTACAGAGGGGATTGTGTGGGGGTGGTTCTGCAAGGACAAAATTTTAACAGTTCTTACTACTTAGTGTCTTCTGTGGCAAACCTAAAGAGTGGTTTTGTGATGGTTGGAAGGAAAAAATTTTCAAGTCACTTTTCTTCAAAATCAGCTTGTCATGAGTTGACTGAGATGTAGGGTGGCTGTTATATAGTGATCTGTACCAAAACTTCCATTTAGATGCAGAGAGGCTGTGGCATCTCTGATTAACTTGGGTAAATGCATTTTACCTCATTAGAATTGTGTCATTTTGCTGCATATCAACAAGGCCAAGCTTCTGTCACATCACCTGGAACATTTAGGCAGGTGTGTAAGTGAGAGGTGTCATGCAGGACTGACACCATCTACCCAGACTTCTGGAAGGCCTTCAGCACAGTCCCTCGTGACATCCATGTCTCCAAATTGGAGATACATGGCTTTGAAGGATGTAGGCTTCAGTGGATGAGCAGCTGGCTGGATGGACACAGTCAGAGTTGTGGCCGGTGGTTCCATGTCCAGCTGGAGACCAGTGATGAGTGGTATCCCTCAGGGCTGTGTCCTCGGACTGGGGCTCTTCAGTACCTTCATCAGTGACAAGGACAGGGAGAGCAGGGCCATCCTCAACAGGTTTTCAGGTGGCACCAAGCTGAGGGTGCTGGTGACACACCTGAATGACTTTGAATAAAAACATGGATTGCTCTTAAATGTGTTTAAATTTACTACATTTACTAAATATGGCTTGCTTCTGATCTAATAAACAGATAAGAGCAAATTAAGTTAATGCAGTCCACATACAGATATTTTATCTTAAGAAACTTCTAGTTTCTGTCTATATAAACTCAGTATTTCAGTGAATGTGAAAGGAAAAACTGAGTAATATTAGGGAGGTATCACAGATGTGATATCTCTGCCTTTTAAAAGTAGGGAAAAGTACAGAAAAGAATGAGGTGGAGTCATCTATCCTTTTTGTAGGAAAGCAGCTCTGAAGATTTTCTGGGAGCCTATCCTTTGCCTATTTAAAATGACTTTCTTACAAGAAAGGTGGCACTACCTTATTCTTCAATAGCTTTGACCATTCGGTTGGGTCTGTGTCCTTGTGCAAAAACTGGGCTGCTGTGTTCTTGATTATACCTCGTCCTGTATTCTGCATTTTGATGTCCAGGAGGAGCACAGAAGATTCACCCCAACAGAAATAACATAAAGGAAGTATTTAAAGAGGAGGTCACTTTGACTGCAGGATATAAATGCTCCCATGAAGTCTAATATTAAGTCATCCTGCATCTGTGTATATTTCTTTACAAAGCCCTTTTCTTTTAAATGTGTGTTAATGCTTTGGGGGACAAGCTTGTACCACCCCCTGGGGAAGAGGGTTGTGCTCTGCAGGAGCAAGATTGCTAAAGTTTGAGCAACCCTCTTCCTAAAAATGAAGTTTTTCAGTTTTTGCTGTTGGTAATGCCTGGCATTCTGTGGTTTGGAGTGGTTTTGATAGTGTGCGAGCATGTTTTGAGGTTTTCGGAGTTTGAATTCATTTCTAGCAGTGACATTAAAAAAATGGAAAGGGCTTTTTTACTGCCATGACTAACATTCCTAATTTTTGTTCCTTCCCCTCTTACTTCCTTTTTTTGAAAGGGTCCTCGGAGGCAAGCCATGAAGGAGCTGTCAACTGATTTGGCTAAGTATCAGCGATGGCTAATTAAAAACAAGATGAAAGCTTTCTATGCACCAGTGCATGCAGAGGACTTGAGGGATGGAGGGCAATACTTAATGCAGGTATTTTTCAAAACAAATTAAAATGCTCAAGATGCACATCAAAATTGGAAGTGGCTTTATACTTTAAAATATGTTTCTTTTGCAAAATTATCTTAAAGCTTTGATGAAAAGTACTTTCTTATTCTCTTAAGCAGAAAATGAAACCTTTAGTTGTGTCAGTAACGTATTATTTTATAAGATACTTCTTGTTCTTCTTAGGCTGCTGGTTTGGGTAGAATGAGACCTAACACCCTAGTTGTTGGATTTAAGAAAAACTGGAGACAAAGTGATATGAGAGATGTTGAAACCTATATCAATTTATTCCAGTAAGTAGAACATAAAAAGTTGTAGCTGCTATGTTCCATTTCAGTGTGTTTGGTAGTAAGTAAAGAATGACCTCAGTTCCGTGAAGTCTCTTGCAAGTCAGCCTGGATTTTCCATTCTGCAGTCTTCAATACCTTGGGTTTTTTATTATATGGAAATTAATAAGCAAGTCTTTATAGTTAGGCAGATTAGAAATCTCCATAATAATTTTCTGTAGTTTGAACGAATTGTGGCAGAGGTCTGAGGTTTGAGAGCTACTGTCTAAAAAGGAGATGAAACACTTTACTCACAAGATACACAGCACTGATACCCAGGGTAATACAGAAAGGAGAAGAGAAAAGACATCCTAGAGCAACTTGGCAGTACTGAATGGCAGACCAGTTGTGGCTGAAAAGTTTAGTAGTAACTACTGCTGCTACTCAAACACTTAAAGAAAAAACAATGTTTATTTTACTTACTCAGAGCTCTTTTTTTGTGTTGAGCTGAAATGCTGCTTAACCCACTTCTGTTGTGCTTTCTATTTCTCATTTTCTGTGCTTTTGAAAGAGAGAGAGGATGGGGCTTTACAGGCAGATATTAGAAAAGGACAAAAAAAGTCATCTCACACAGGTCTTTCAGAGAAAAGCAGGGGCACCAAATACAGTGAAAAAATCAGGAAACATGTTGGTTAGTTTTTCTTTCTTTCCTGTTTTATTTTGGGATGGCTTTTGCAGGAAGATCTGTCAAGGTCAGCAAGTCATGTGGTTCTCCACATCCCTAAAGAAACCTCAGGAGGTAATAACTGCAGGTCAAATGTATTTCTGGAAAACTAAAAGTTTCTGAAGCACACAATAGAAGCACATCTAATCTCTACAATTCTAACACATTAAATAATGAAATTAAAATGTTCACTAATAGACAAAACAAATCTTAAATCAACTTCAGTTTTTCTTGCACTTAATGTAGAATACATTGATACTTCAAACACTTCTAATCAAGGCTCACTACTTCTAAAGGGAAGAATTTAATTAGTGAAATCTTGAGAAATTTCTGTCTGTGGAAATGATATGGGAGGGAGTTCTCTGATTTATGGTTGGTTGTAATGAACGAAGTATTAATATGTAAATGATGGTGATTAATGACTGATGCAAACTGTATGATGCGGTTAGGTTCATGTTTTTCTTGTCTTGTATTTTGAGGGTGGGGTTGTTAGTAATTTTACTCCACTTGCCAATTTATTCAGGGTTTTTGCTTTTTTCTACAGTAAAGTTCTGGTTTTTTATTTTTGACTGGAGTAAGTTCCAACTTTATCAGATGTAATGGTACTAGGCATATTATAGCAAACTTATAGTTAATTTGATATTAAATTATATCATTTTAGGTGTTTTTAATACCCAAATGTTATGGAAAGATGCCAGAGTTCTTTAGTTCCCAGATCAAAAAGACCTGCTCAAAATAAATCCCCTTTTGATGGAGATAAAAATTTATATTTCTTGGTGTATCTTACTATCTGTGCAGAATTTGAGTGACTTATTCATGTTGCTTTTATTTAGTCACTGTTTACATAGTGGAGAGGGAGAGGAGAAGGAATAGGTATCATTCCTAGACATTGTTTTTCTAAAATGATCTTCAGTTAATGCTTTGGAATTGCAACTGAAGTTCTGAGGCAAATTTATGATTTGGGACTTCCAATGGCAGTGCTTAATCACTGGAATATACTCAGGGAAAGGTGCATTTTTCGTTTGGAAAAGGAAAACCTGTAAAATAATTTCTTTTTGTCCCTTTTGTTTAGTGATGCCTTCGATGTTCAGTATGGTGTAGTTGTCATCCGCCTCAAGGAAGGCTTGGACATTTCTCACCTTCAGGGCCAAGGTATGACTTACTTTGTTCCACTTGGTGGATTGCTGTTCTAATTCACTTTTAAAACTGCATTGTAAAAATATTAAAGCTCAGTAAAAAAATCAACAAAACACCACTGTTGTGGCACAGTAAAATTCAGTGCAATTAGTAAGTCTGAACTGTAAGACAGTAACCCATGGTCAGCAGCAGAACGTGAGTTTTCTATGTGTTTCATCTTTCTGTATTTGCAAATTCTATACAGCTGCTTCCAGAAGATCTGCTACTTTGCTGAAACTAATGAGTGACACTAGCAAGTTGGCATCAAGTATTTGGGGCTCAAACACAGAAATAGTAAAAAATCACAACAAATACTGCACAATGCAGGAGTGCCAGTGCGTTTGGTGTGGGTTGGCAACCCCTACACAGACTAATTTAGGGACTCTGAGTAGTCTGCCTCAAATTTGGGAAGGTTTTGTATGTAGAAGAGTTGGTTATGCTTTCTGAGTAGTGTTCTTAAGTGGTAGTTAAATTCCAAGCCTGTGAAGTTTGTTAGAGCTGCTTGCTGATTTGATAATGTGTAATTTGTTTGTGCCTTGCTCCATACAATGCTGCTACCATGAGGGGGAAGGACACAAGGAAGGGCATACTCCTGAAAGAGGGAGTTCCTTCACTTGTAAAGATGAAAGTTTTAGTATTTGGAGAGAGGGAACCTCTCACCGTGTGCAAGAAGGCAGAGGAGTCTGAGAAATTGCAAGGAGTGAACCTGCAGCGTGGAAACAACACTGCTGAGAAAACTGGGAATGTAACACCAAGCTGTCAGAAGAATCTTGGTACCCACTGGGGACTGAGTTTGCTTCAGCTCTGACTGCTGTTCTAGAGAAGCCAAACCTGGAAAAGAAACTTGGCGGTGTGGCAGACACACATTTGGTCTGTGCCGTCTCTAAGGCTCATCTTCCTCTTGGAGTTAAAAGGAGAAACAGAAAACGTTTAGCCAAGTGATTTTTTTTTCCTCTTATAGTTGTAGTTCCAGTGTTACCTCACTCCGTTTTTAGACTCTGGGAATGCAATCAACAACCGCAACCTGGGAAAGTAACCTCTGCTCAGAGGAGGAGCCTCTTAGTGCTCTGAAGAAGTTCACAGAACAATTTTGTGTTGGGTTTCCCCCTCCTGCCCTCTTTGCTGTGGTGTAGCAGTTGCAGCATTAT
>VZTR01014592.1:147743-164574 GCA_013400775.1 Chaetops frenatus
TTAGCTAGCACTAGTCAGATTTCTTCACAGACTCTTATTGTTCCGTTGATCATTAAATCACTGAAAACTTAGTTCTGCTAAAACTAACCTGACAACCTTCAATAAACAAAGCCAAAGGGAGCTGGAGATTGGACAGCCGGGATCTAATTAAATTCATGGCACTTTAGAATGTTGGAGTAACCAGAGGGTACAGAGGAGATGAAGGCTTGGAAAGCTGATGACTCCTTATCTGAGAAAAAGATGATAAAAGGACTAGAAGTGTGGGCCAAATGAGCATGAAGAGCGAGAAACCAATAACCAACAGAGGACAGAATCCTAATTATTGAAGAGAATTATGTAGTTTAGAACCAACAATAATTTCTTTGTTTGCAAAAAATGTATAAATGACTGAAAAAGCTTTGCATTGGCTTCAGTGTGGAGGCTGAGAATTTGACAACCACAGTCATAAACCCTGGCCAAGAATAAAGCAATGCCTGACTTTTGCTAACACAAAAAAGACAGTGTTAGATATGGTCATATTTCTCCTGACATTCTCATAGGATTTGGGTAACAACCTCATTTTTGACAAGCCCAGGCAAGGAGGAGGCCTTGCTCGTCCTAAAACCATGCCCAAATGCATACGTCAGACCTCTCTGTGACCACCCATGCTTTTTGGAACGTGTGAGAAGCCACCTCCTCCACCAGTTCTGTAGTTCTGTGGGAGCAAAAAAATTATTTCCTATCTCTGCTAAAGTAATTTGATGTCAAAGACATGAACAATCACAATGGGAACCAAGGATTTTATAGCAGATATGAAATGTAGTTCTTCCCTCTCACACTTTCATTCCCTCCTGCTTTAAGAAGTGTGAATCTCCATCTCCTCAGAGTGAGGTTCATAAACCCACCCCTTTTCTTGGATTTAAGGTGTGCCTGTTCTGCAGCTTCAGTTTAGTTTAGGCAAGTAAGCTTAATTTATGACACACGGGAAGAATCAAGAAATGCACGCAGGGTAGTAAGATTTTTGCTGTATTTAGTTTTGCAGTGCATTGTCACTCCTGAATTCTTCTGTGGGTTTAGCACAAAGACCCTTCAGCTGTCATCTGCAGACCTCTGTCTGAGGTGTGACTGCTGATTCCAAGTCAGTACAATAAAATCCCACATGATAATCCCACAGTCCTTTCTAGAATGCTGACTGCCTACGCCTAGTGATGCCACCAGTTTATGCATTAAGGATTTCATGGGACTAATTGAGCCTTTTATGGGATTAAAGATGCCAAACCAGACATCTTTGTGCAAGTAACAGAAATTATTTTTTAAAAAATTTATGATGATGATTAAACTAAAAGACTTTAATCAAACCTGGGTCTCTACTACACAGCACAGAACGTTACAACTGAAGTCCCTGCTGCCTAGGCCTATCTTAGGTGTTACAATTAGTTACTAAAACATTGGTTCGAGTTGCAGGCTCTCTTAAATTGCAAGATTTTCATTTTACTGTTAGGAACAGACTTGAGGGCTCTGTAGCTTCCTGGGACACAAGTCTGTCTGTGCAAGTATAGTCAGCTTTCTCATTAAATCTTTCTCATTAAAAGACTAGAGGCTGTTAAAAGGTAGAGTTTGGAGAAATGGGTATTGAAATATATACTGTGACAGGCTGGATTGCAAAGAGGTTTTGCATTTGTTCCTTGGGATTTTTTAATTCTTTTAATTCTAGTTATTTTTTCATCTGGATTTGAAGCTGGGAGTGACTTCATTCTGGGACTGTGCATAACTGTTTTGTGCAATTTAAGATGGTGAATAATAATGCTGCCTTTCTCGAAAAGAGATGAGGCATGTTTTGTACCTTGTACTTACTGTGTAATTAATTAATGCAGGTTTTATCTGATGGTAGTTTCTTTTTAAAAAAAAAAAGCTACAAAAATCTAACAAGTGTGCACAGTACATGTAAACAATCCCTGCCAATAAAATCCTCCAGAACTTGTTCCCTCAGAGGGGTTATTGGTGAGCGTTGCTACAACTTTCTCTCCTTCTCTGAGAGTTTGACAACAAAGGACAAAATGTCTGCTGTGTGCAGGCTGTTGGCTTCTCTTGCAGTGTTTCCTGGAATGCTCCCATTTTGGAGAGAGAGTATCCTTCTTCTAAACCACTTATTACAGTTAAGTCTTAAATAAGTCAGTGCTGTCCTGTATATATTTATCAGGCACCTAGAGGTCTCTTTATTTCCACAGATGGCATTTTACCCAGAAGCAGCTATGAATCTTAATGCAAGTTGCACAACCATATCTGAAAGTCTTGTCAAATAAATTTGGTTCCAGACTGCAGCCAGTATTGGCTATTACTTAAAATCAATCACGAGTTTAACTCTGAATGGAATAAAAGGACAAAAAATAACCCAAAATAAGCTTTATTGCAAGAAAAGTGTTGCTTTACCGATACAAATGTTCAAGAGAAAGTTTTTTTTTCTAAAAACATCTCTTTTCAAAATCCCCAAACTCAACAAAAGAGAAGAAAAAAATCACTGAGTTTAACTTGGTATAGTCTTTGGTCAGCACCTACATGCACCTGGAGCAATCCTGGCTGTGCTTTGGCTATTTTCACATGTGAGATTCTGTTGCCTGGCCAGTTACAGGCACCAGCTGGCACAGAAAGCACCATTGATACACACACTTAGCACATGACAGTACAAAATTTAAAAAGAAAAAAAAAAATCGCTACAGTAAACTAAAACTCAAGTCATTGTACAATCACCTTTCTTACAGAACAAGCTATGATAAAATGAGGCGTGTATAACTACAGCATTAATGAGATTTCTAACAAATGAACTTCAAATACATAACTTTCCTTGCCCATGCTGCAATAATTGAGTTTGCAGGGCTCAGGAAATGCACCCTGGTTTTGAGCCAGCACCAAAGAGAGCAAAACATTCCCTTCTGAGAGACCTTTCCTTCAGCTGCCTGCGGGAATTAATGCCAGTTTGTGGAGCACCCTTTCTGAGCATGAGGTGTGGTTGCCTGTGTGGCTCTTTGAGGTCACTGAGGGAAGGGCAGCACAGTTAGGTTCTGCAGTTCTAAGGGGATTAAAAACAGTCCAGGTATTTTGCTAAAGGGGTTGTGCCTCCTCCACCATTTGCTGTGGCTGATTCAGAACACAATCTCATTGAGCCGCTGTGAAATACCATCTCTGCAGAGACTGATATTGTGATACTTGTCCTCTATGACTCTTTTTCTTTCCCTTTTCTTTTTTTAGTTCTCATTTGCAAGAGCACTTCAGAATACCCTACTGTATGAACAGTTTACAAAATCCCACTTTAGAATATCCTACTACAGTGATCTTTCAGCTCTGATATATTTTAGAATTACTTATATACTGTTTGTACTGGTCCAAGTAGAAAAGAAAACACCTTTCAAATCTACTTCTTTTTCTCTCAATTAAGTACCTCTAAACTGTTATAGCTCAAATTTATAAAACTAAAGAAAAACAAGCAAGTTTCCCTTTTTGTTTACATAATTTGTTATTTTCTCCATATATTACTGCATTAAAAATAAATAAACTTCTATAATTTTTTTTCATTAGGAACTATAGCAAAATACCCAAAGTGTTACAGACTGCTAACAGGAAAAAGAAAAATAGCTCACATTTTTGTGCCATTTAGTGCCATATGATGACTTCTTGAACTTTAGCTTTTTAATATACTTTAAGTCGAGGTTATATAAAAGATACAGTAACCATGATTTGCCCTTGTAATAGAAGTTTTGGCAGTGGCAGAGTCCTAAGTCACCCTCCTGAAAGGGTGGTTCTGCAGTCTTGGCAGGACAGAAAGGCAGGGCTCTTTACCCTCTGACTTCCTCCCCCAAAACACACTTTTCCAAAGCAGATTCACTTGGAAAAGCAGGTTTTCCCTGGTGGGTACACAGATCAGAAGTGGCTGAAGAGCTGCACCATGCCTAATAGAGGTGCACCCACAGCCTCACCCTGAGGGCCTCCCCCAGCTCCCCTCGCAGGTAGTTGTCCTCACGGCTGTGCTGCAGCTGCCCCATCTCCTTCTCCTCGTACAGGGGCAGGCTGGTGATCTCCAGGGCGTGGAGCCCGGGCGCTGCCCTGCCCCTCACGGCGTGCAGGTAGCTGGTGCCATCGTCCCTGCGGCGGATCTGGAAGGTTCCGTGCTCGTTGCCGCGGGAGATGGAGTAGCGCATGCGGCGCCTCAAGGCCGTGAGGGCTGGCAGCAGCTCCAGGATGCCCTCCTGGCTGCCCAGCTTGGACAGGGCCACTCTCACCTTCAGGGGACTCTCCGCGTCCAGGCTTCCCCAGCTCATCTGCTCCTGCTGCAGGAGGGAAGAGTGTTTAGGGCAGGGGAGAGCAATAATCGGGATAATTAATGGTTTCTGCCTCTATTCCGTACAACACACCCTGTAAATACTAAAGGCCTCACACAGGCCTTAATAGGAGGATGAACAGGATGCTCTGACTTCAGATTATTTTGAGAACCTTTTTAACTTCATGCTTGCAAAGAGGCCATGTAGAGGAGTATTACAAACNTTTCTCAGATCACACTGCAGCCTTGAAAGGAGGGGGGGATGTGTCACTGTTTACTACTGCAGTAAAGACCATACAAGAGGCACAGTTCTTAGATTCTTACAACAAACCTCACCATACAGAAAAACACATTTCACAACACTGCATGGGAATCCCCTGAAACCTTCTCTGAAAATTCCATACTGTTCCAGTACAGAATGCAACTAAAAAATCATAGTAAAAATAAGGAAAATTTTTGGACAGGAGCAAGTACTGCAGTGTTTTAAATACGTGAACCCCATAGATTACAATAGTGATAAAAAGGTATTTCTTCTTTCACACAGTTTATGGATGCCACTTTTACTGCCTTGAAAGGTCTAGAAACTGACAAAGTTAATGGTATTAAAGAAGTGTAGTAAACAGATGTAACAATTACTAATAAGATATGAGTTCCTGTAACTTATAAGTTAGCCTTATAAGCCCACAAAATACAGCAAGAAAAAGAATTTTAAGTGTAATTCTCTAAAAACCTCATCAATTCTGTAAGTATTGGACTTTCATCAGCCATGTCAAATCCCCCACCACTGTGAGCCACCATAAAACAGACACCAAGACTAAAATTATCTTCTGCAAGAAGATCTGTTTAGCTGTCCCAGACCATAAATGATGTCCAACCTCCTCCTGACAGCAGAACATGCTGAAGACATGTCCATTTTCCTAGGTCTCTGTAATTACATGAGACTCATTTCCTTGAATGTGCTCTGAGGACCTAGATCACATCTCACACTACAAAGGACTCTTTGCAAGCTTTAAAAATGTCATCCTTTCACAGCTGTTGATGTGTTTCTTATTGTCAAATTATTACTGCCAGCAGGGCAGGGGGAGAAAAAGAGATTTTCACTATTGAATGTGGCCTGTTTAAAAGATTCCCTCCATTTACTACTGGTGTCATATCTCCAAAAATACCTCGAAAAACACTACAATGCATTTTTATCCCAGTACATACAGTGTTAGCACTTCTCTTCTTCCTGCTGTCTTTTTTGGAGTAGCCATTGATTTTGCACTCATAACACGCTTCAGGGGACAAAGCATTCTCTTTATCAGCATCTCCATCCAGTGGCAGGTACTGGCCTTTGTTAAATCCCATCCCTGAGACACAGTGTCTGTAGAATGAATATATGTGTTTTAGTTATTCCTTGCAGTTTTATGAACTGTCCCTGCTAAATGGAGTGTGTGTAATCTTTGCCAGAGCGTCTGTAACCCCTTCCTTGCCCTTTCCTCAGCAGGAGGGCTGTGCATTTATTTCCTTCACACTAGAGTGGCTCACTGAGGGAAATGCAAACACTGGCTGAAGGCTTCTAGCCTGATCTAATTTTCATTTACAGGTTCTACAGAGAAACCAAACAAAGCCAGCCTGCCCTGAACTTTGGGAACTGCAGAATTTACCCATTGTTCTGTACCAGAATAATGTTAATTTGTGTTTATTGTTCTGTATTGATCAGTGATATTTAAATGCCTTAATTATCTCAGTACGTATCGTACTTATCCTTATGCATTTTCAATCCCCACTGAGCAGGCCTGTTAAGGAGTTCATATGCTGATACTGGGGGTGAAAGCAGAACTCACTGTGTAATGTTGTTTATATGCTACATTTAAAATTAATGTCATGTTGCATGTACAGACATTTTATTTTTTTTCTAGCTTCTGGATATTTTGTGCAGAACTAGAAAGGACTTAGCAGCTTGTCCTTCATTTGCATCTCTGCACTTTCTGAATGTGTCTTTGATGAATGACTCTGTAGAGAAACTCACCCTTGTCCAACTCTGTAATATCCAGGGGGGCAGCCACAGAGATAACCACCTTCAGTGTTGGAGCAACCATAATTGCAGGGGTTCTTGGCAGAAGAGCACTCATTCACATCGTGGCAGGCATGGGAGAACTGGTCATAGGAGAAACCGGATGGGCAGACACACCTGTAACTGCCCAGGGTGTTGTAGCAAGAAGCAGAGCCACACGTGTGAGGATTGGAGCATTCGTTTTCATCTGGTAAGAAAACAAAACAAAATATTGGTGTTTTCTACTCTGAGAGACAACAGGTCAGTATGATGCAGCTAACAAATCAGAACATCTGCAAGTGCCAGGGCTCTGCTATATCCTTGACCTCATCATCCCACAGAGCCTTGGATTCTGGAGAGGAAAAGGAGTATCATCTTCACTTTGTGGATGTTAAGATATATAGAGGATGATACCTCCACTCTGTGTGACTTGATTTGGTTCCAGTCAGTGTGGCTTGATTTGGTTTCAGGAGAAAAAAAAAGAAAAAGAAAATGGAAAAAAACCCCAAACCTGCAGGTCTTCCTCACCAAGTTTTCCTCATCTCAGTTTTCCTTACCAAGACCACTAATGAATGCTTTCCCATTCTGGCCTGCAGTCACTTGGAGGGAGATTGTTTTGAGGACTATAATTTACAGAAATTTAGCTGGTTTGGGGTTTTGTGGGAGCTGTTTTCTGGGTGTTCGGCCACTCTCACCCCAGTCCTTTGCTTTCTTTGCTGAAAAGCAGTATTAAGTCAGGAGTGACCATGGTGGCTGGGAATTAAGAAAAACTGGCTGGTGTGCTATTTAACATTAAAATGGGCAGAATAAACTGATTTTTATGTTATTGAATCAGGACAGTAGAATCAGCCTAAATGAAATGTATGGTAGTGCTCACAATTATCCTCTAATTATGATACCATTGACAAAAAAGCGGACCTGAAAAAGTAAATATTTCATGCTGGTCTTTGTAAACAGCACAGGATGACGTTTCTTCTGTGTGTATTGATTTGTATTTAAAAAAAAACCCCATATTTCATTTTCTATGTGATATCGCTTAGTTGATGAACTGCAGAAAATAAGTGATGGATTGAATGTGCTAAATCTAAACAGAGCTTCCTAATTTGTCCCATTCCCTGCAAAAAGAACTAATGCTGGCCTTAAGACTGTATTTTGGAAGTAGGAAACTCTTAATGGTTTTGTTGATTTTTTAATCTCACCATTTGCTTTGGATGCTATTCTGTAGAATTCTTAAATTGCTAATGACAGTAATTCTTACTAATGAAAGGTATGATTTTCTAATGCTTTTTTTTCCTCAGCAGAGCTATTGACATGGATACTTTCAGGAAGTCAACGAACATTCAATGATGGGGATTTTTCACAGAAGAAACAAGTCAGAATTTAGACCTTTCTAGGAAAGCTAATTGTCACAGCAAGCTTCAAAAGGCTGTGTTTCTTGTTACCTCCTGTCATTGATTTGTGTTGGGAGTAGTAAGTGTATGGAAGGAGGAGGAGAAAGTCAAAAAAGATTTGTGCTTGGACACCTTTTGCTCTGTTCATTCTTGCCCTTGTCTGGTGTTGTCCCTAAAAACACTCTGATACATTTGCTGTTTAAACGCATTTTTTTGTTTTTTTTTTTTTCCTTACCAACACACTGATTCCACTGGTAGTGCTGGATAAATCCTTGTGGGCACCCACATCTGTATCCACCCAGGATGTTCTGACAGCCATGCTGGCACCTATGGTTTCCATCACATTCATCCACATCTGTGTGTTCAGGACGGAAGCAGAACATGGATTACACCCACTGCAAACATTCGTGCATCAGAATTTTGTTATGACCCAGCCGTGTGCTCTGGCAGCCCAAGAAGCCAAATCTGTCCTGGGCTGAGCCCCAGAGTGGGCAACAGGGGAAGGGGCGATTCTGCCCCTCTACTCAGGTGAGACCCCACCTGCAGAGCTGCCCCAGCCCTGGGGCCAGCACAGGAAGGAGCTGGAGCTGCTGGAGCCAGGCCAGAGGAGGCTCCAGGATGAGCAGAGGGATGGAGCAGCTCTCCTGCAAAGACAGACTGAGAAAGTTGTTCTGTCTGGAGAAAAGAAGGTTTCAAGGAGACCTTAGAGACCCTTCCAGTGCCTAAAGGGGCTACAGGAGAGCTGGAGAGGGCATGTAGTGATGGGACAAGGAAGAATGGCTTTGAACTGAAAAAGATAAATTTAACCTGGATATATGGCAGGCATTGTTCCCTGTGAGGGTGGGGAGGCCCTGGCACAGGGTGCCCAGAGAAGCTGTGGCCCCTGGATCCCTGGCAGTGTCCAAGGCCAGGTTGGACACTGGGGCTTGGAGCAGCCTGGGACAGTGAAAGGTGTCCCTGCCCATGGCAGGGGTGGCACTGGATGGGCTTTAAGGACCCTTCCAATTCAAGCCATTTTGTGGTTCTACGACTTACAACAAGAGGAGTGCTGTTGTAAGATAGCAGGATGATGTAGCTTGCTCTTCTGGAAAACCAGGAAGTCGACTAATGTTCTTTCTATCAATAATCTGATTGGAGTTTTTGAGCCTTTTCAGTACTCAAATTTGGAAAATAAGCACTATTCCCAGTAATCCCACATGTTGTTGCTTTGGTGTAATGCTGAGTTTGGTGAATTTGAGAGTTTTTTAATTTCAGTTTTAAACCAACCACTTAGTGCTAAGCTTTTAGTTTCCTGAAACATACTGTAATGTTTGATTGTCAAATTTGGATGTCTTTGCAACTGAAAATAAAAAGCCACAGAAAATATCTCTGAGGCAAGTGTTAATAAAAGCAGACAGCCACAACCATCCCACCCTCCAAATTCTAAAAACTCAGACATCCTAAATTGTGTCTGCTGTAAGATATAAGTAGGTTGTAAGCAAGCTAATTTTTAAGGTACAGTATGCAAGTCTAGTAGAAAATAAAAAAAAAAATTCTTTTGTTTTGTTGGCACACCAGGACATATGCACTTCATGAGAACCAAGTAGACTGACAGGCAATAAAACTTAGCAAACTTCTAGCTGCATATATTCTGGACTGCTATTCTAGAAATAGACTCTAAATATCAATTCCTGCTTTAAATGCTCTATCAGAGTTGTCTGAGAGATCATAAATTTCTTCAGGTATGCTCCTGCATTTTTAATTCTCAGCAGCCAGGTGGCCTTGTACTGCCTTTTATTTTCTTCTTTGCTCAATACCTGAGGCCAACTGACAAGTCTGGAAGCCTCAAATAAAGACTTCCTGACTGTGGCTTCCCCTTGGGCCAATAGAGAGAAAAAGCTCATCAATATAACCTGCATTTTACCTGTAATAATTATCTTTCTGAATGCAGTGAATTGGCCTCCTCAGTGTGTAACTCTGTGGTAGGAGAACTAAGTATAGAATTTAGAATCTAATCTTAGTCCATCCTCAGGTGGACAATTAAAATTAGCAAAATGAAAACCGCAGAGAGAATCTGTTTAGACATATGAAGACAGAAATGTAAAAAAAGCCTACAACTTTTAGTTGTATAGACCTATATGAAGTTGAAATGGCAGCCTGAAAACAACTGTTGAAGAGTTTAACTAGACAGTCACCTTTTTATTATAAAAATTACTTGAAGCAGTAATTCTTGCATATGCTTATGTTATATTTACTGTTAGTCTAACACTTTCCCATTTCTTTTTGTAATTATTTTTACTATGGCTGGTGCTCTGCCTTCACTGTCTTTACTATCAAATGGTTTACTTGAAACTGAAGTAAGGATTTGCACCATACAAAAATTTGACTGTTCCTAGTTACCTTCACAGTTCAACCCAGTAGAATCCAGAGAAAATCCCCTCTGACATTCACAGGTAAAACTTCCAGGAGTGTTTTGGCAAATTCCTTTTGATCCACACAGTGATGGATGAGAACCACATTCATTGTTATCTTTAAAATACAGAGGAGAGAGAAGGTTGGTTTACCTTGTGGCATGATGTTAGACATGTTCATGTAACATTTCTTATAGAGGATAAAATCCACAGAGGTGCAACATTTTATTTTGTAGCTTTTTATTTTTAAATGCCAGATGAACTGGAGATTCATGCAGAGCTGTGAGTAACTAGTAAATTGGAAGTGCAAGTGGTAGTTCAGTTGTGATGTGAATGTGGAAGAGACGGCATGTAATTGCTGATATTGGAAAAATGCTACTCTTCTGTGTTAGCTGAACTAAAACAGTTTCAGTTGGCAAGATTTATACATATGCTTAAGATCTAAAGACATCTGTATCTACTAAAAAAAGAAAATGCAGTCTGGTTTTGGTTAACTACATTTTAAATGAGATTTTAATAATTCACCCTTTTGTCTCCATGTGTTTATACTTAGAACATAATAACATGTATTAAATATGTACAAGTCTTTACTAACCAAGAAAACAGAAATAGTGGACAGACTAGATAGACTGATTTTTTTTCTTTAGCTATAATTGCTGCTTTTCAAAATCTGTTTTCTGCCCTCTTGATGCTATTGTTCTGTATAAAGAGCACAATAGATAACTAAGAGATAAGAATGTTGTTCTTACAGAAAAAATTAAGAAAGGAAACCGATGTTTTTCTTACCAATACAAGCTGTGTGATGTTGTGTAAAACCAGGTGGACATTTGCATGTGAAACCTCCAAGGGTGTTGACACAGAGGAACTGACAATTATGTTGTTTGGTTTGACATTCATCAAGATCTGAAAAGAAGAGATGTTGTCTTAAGAAGGTCAACAAAGACGCACATTTAATCTAATTGAATAAAAATACCACACTTCAAAAACAATTCCTTTTAAGTAAAGTTGTAACCAAATTAAAAGTTACTGTGTATAACCTTCTTTACCTTTACATGTCTTTCCATCATCCTGAAGGACATAGCCTCGGGGACACGAGCACTGATAGCTCCCTTCTGAGTTCTTGCAGATAAAATTGCATGGTCTGGGAGACTGGGAGCACTCATCAAGATCTAATGAGAGAAAAATAGTAACTTTTGTCCTCAGCTCTTTGACAAAGAACGTTTGCTATACAGTACCACATTTTAGAGAAAAATGCTCATAGAAAAAACCCCCCATTCACATCTGTTCAGAGTTCCTATTCCTTTCTCTATGAATGAGCTGCTAGGGAGTTTATATGGGGTTGCCCCTACCATGATAAATTGTCTGGAAGGAGTAATAAACTACAGTGACAGTGGCACTGGCATTTTCATCTAAGCAACAAATATTTACTTTTTGGCATACTATGGTATACTCGCATCTGCCAACCAACAAAGAAGTGGGAAAAATGTAGACTGTGAAGTAATGAGCTGGTGTGCCAAGTGGTTACACAGCTTCAACAAACTTCAGTGATCATTCTACTTGCAGGAATACTGCCAGAAGAGCTTGTTTTTAATCACCCAAACAAAATGCAAAACCAGAAATGAATATTAGGAAAAGAAATAAAGGACATGACACAAAAAAGAAGAAAAAAAATGGTTTACTACAAGGGTTTGCAAAGGTTGGTACATCACTGTGTAAAAAACATAGCTGATGAATAATTGACTGAATCTTACCATTACAAGATGTGCCACTGATGTCAGTGGTATAGCCAGCTTTGCAAAAGCACCGGAAGGAGCCCATGGTGTTAATGCACTGCCCATTCATGCACAGGTTTGGCAGGACCTTACATTCATCAATATCTGTATAGAAAATATGAAATATGCCATGTTTCAGTTTAAAATTCTAATTTTTTCTTCTCTTCCATTTTTGCAGAGTTCCTCACCATCCTGGCTCTGACAGGAACTTTCTTCCTTCTCATTCTTTAAAAATGGATCTGAATCCAAAGCCAAATATCCTTCAAATTTCATAACTGTTCTTTGTACCATCTTCCTGCTGTTTCATTGGGTACTTAGATTTCAGTTTTCCTAACTCCAAATACAAACCCCATCCCAGAAAATTTTTTTGATTACTTCCATGTCAAAAATTATCACCACCGTTAAAAAGTATACATTAGTTACTGCTTCCTGTGTGGAAACAGTACCTGCAAAATTATGAGATTGTTGTTAAATGAGGTGGTTTTTGTCTTTGCCTTGTATCCTAACTTTCAGCAATACAAAAGCTTTGGGATCATTTCTAGCTTTTACTAGTTACTAGTTGGTATTTCCACCCAGATTCCAATCCTGAAAATTCTGCACAGTTGATCTGTCTGCAGCTATTGTCAAACATGTTTTTAATTTCTAGTCTCTCAGCAGTATTTGAAAAATCAAACAGGAAATTCTCCAAAGGCACTTCAAAGAGAATTCTGCATTTTCGTAAGTATGCGAGCATATTCTTTTCCTCTTTTCATCCGTGCAAATACCTCTTCCATCTGTGGTGTAGCCTGATCCATGTGGACAGAGTTTCTTGTACTGGGTGGNAGCAAAGCAAAACCCCTGCCGGTTGTCTGTAAGGAAGGAGGAGAGAGGTTGGAATAGAGAAGAAGATAAAACATCTGCCCCATTCAGCATCTGGTGTATTATTGGGGCTCTCTGTCAATACGTGCAAGCACTAGAAGGTTCTTAGCTACCATGAAGCCCATCTTGATTTAGCCTTTCAGAATTGTTGTGTAATATGCTGGCATTCCAAATATATTCAAGACATCCCTTATGTTCAGTACCTGCATAAGCTAGGTAAGAGTTTTGCTTTGTAAGAAAGTTGTGCCATTGGTAGTGAAACAGGCTGTAGGCAAAACTGCTTCAGCTGCCTTATGCTGTGTTTGCATTTGAATGATTTATTTGGAGTGGGGTTAGAAATCTGTTTTGTTTGTTTGTTTTACTGGCCATAACAACAGGTTTGGTCATCTGTAATTATCCTGGTGTAGTTTAAATTTAAAAAATCCTTAAAATTAACTTAAAGTGTATATGAAACTCAGTACTTTTTCGGTGGTACTCCCAGTTTTTGTTGGGGAAAAAAAAATTGTAGGGCCTTATTGTTTGTGTGCCCCTGTGTAATTCTAATTTTTAAACCATTTGGTTAATGCTGTCAATAATGAAGGGGGAGCAAAGCCTTAAAGTCATGAGGCTCCTACAAGTTTCCATCAAACAGACAGCTGAGGAGAGAAGAAACCCCAGTTTCCAGTGCTATAAGAAGCTCCAAATCTCACAGAGATTGTATCTTCTAAATAGGCTATGTCACCTTATTTCTTGATTAAAATGGATATCTTGTCCATTATGGATCTGAGAATGCTTTTGTTTTTAAATTAAATGCTTTCTTTTTTTTCTGTCAAAACTGATAGTGATCCCTCAGAATGTGTACATGTATCAATATTCAGCTGACCTTCTCTTCTACAAATGAGAAGAATTTGTACATTTCTTACAAGAACTAGGAAAAATGCAAACTTTGGCTTTAGGAAAGACCTAATTTCTCTCCCTGTAACTTAACTGTTTCCATCAAATAAAGTTGTCCTCACTGAAAGAGTCAGTTCTGTGAAACAGAATGTTTGCTGTAGTAATTTGCAAGACTGCAGATTTCTGTTCTCCCAGGCAGGGATACTGTGCAGGTCTTCAGGGACATTATGACCTGAAGAACACATAAATGCTTTGTTCCCAGTTTGAGATGTGGAATGAATTTTAATGTGAACAGAATATAAAGATTTTGCACAATGTATTTAAAACAATGTAATCTGTGACTTAATACTCATGCAATAATTCAGAAGAAATTTCAAGTTTCTGCCAGATCCATTTTCCATTGTAATTTCTAACCCAAGGAACCCAAAAGGAAAAGCAGGAAAGAGCAAACCTTCCCAAGGCAGAAAATAATAATAAAATTACATATTAAATATAGGAAAGCAATAATGACCTCCAAACAGGGTATTTCCTTGGCATTAATGACTGGCTGGGGTTAACAGACTGCAGTATTCTCTTCCCATCTGGTTCTAATCCTTAGGAAATAGTCTGCACTTCAATGTTATTCCTTAGCCATGAAGTCAGCACACTCCTGATGACAATTTACAGGGAGCTGGTTTTATAGTACTGGCATAAGATAGCATTTATGCTTTTTTTCATGCAAGAATACTAATAAATACACCCTTTCAGTACTGTATGTGCACTTTAACATTGGTCAAGAAAAAGTAAATTTTTGTAGTTCTGTTTGACTCCCAAAAAGAGAATGATCAATTTTACAGTGCAAATGACAAATATTAATGTATTGAAAAGAAAACACAGGTTGATGAAGAAAAACCTCTTAATCAGCATTTATCTGCAGGCCTGCCTCCAAAAAAACCCCAAAACAAATCTTGCAAAAATCTGGTGAAATCATACTATTTTATGTCTGAATTAATGCTACAGAGAATTCAGATGCCTAGTTGCAATACAGTGCTTAAGATTACATTCTCAATAAGCAAACACTCAATTTTACTCTGCATCCGGTTTTGATTTATCTCAAGGTGATTAAATTTTCCTTCTTCAAAAATCCTGTATTTTGTCTACACTTACGTCCTCTGGAACTAAGACACTTCTCTATGTGGCCCAACTGCTACAAGCTGTTCATTCCTATAATTATCTAATAATATTTAATAATATTATTTAGGATTTTATCATTATTTAATTACGAAGTGTAATTATTTAATTTCTGTAGATATGGCATTCAGAAGTCTAATTTTCTCACTGCATTTACACTCTAACATGACATAAAATATGTACAAAAGAGATATTTACCANTGTGGAAAAAGCAACTCATTAAGCCTGGAAAGGACTTTCCTGAGCACATTATGCTATTCCATTCCTTCCATACTTCATTCCAGGGTGAAAGTTTTAATGCTTCACAGCCCACTAACAAGAAGCAAAAAACACTTAAAAGCAGAGAAGATCAAGTCTTAACATTAACCTGGCAAGTAATACTTAAATATAATTGGAGTACATGCATGATTTGAATGACAAATCTTCAGTTGGTAATCATCAAGAGTCTCTGAATACATCTGATCTCTCCTGCAGTAAGTCATTATTTCATTCCACATATTATTTTCCGGAAAGCTTACAGTCTTCATATATTTTCTTCCATAGCTAATGGCATACATTCTGTAAGCATTTACACACCTTTTTAGATGCTTAAAATAAAACCTCAAGTGATTTAAAGGCTAAATTATATATAAAAAAAAAAGGGAAAAAGTTCTTGTTAATATCGATTATTTTCCCTAAAAAAAAGAATCATAGAGGTCTCTAAAGGAGAATAATCATTTTCTTGTTGAAGGAACATTGCTATAAAACACTTAATTTAAAACATTCACTAAGATGAGTGTTTAATGGTTTTTTTTCCCCCAGAGAACTTTGGAATAGTCTTGGGTTTTTTTCTATATACCAGAATAAAGTACAATTTGCTAAAATATACCTATTGTCTTCCCCTCAGTTAACTGAGTAAATGATGGAGGAAAGGTTCTTGTTTACTTCCAGGATGGGGAATTGTTTTAAACTATGGCAGTTTCTGTATCTTTTGTTCCTTATGGCATTTATAAGTAGTTTCAGAATCTTACAGTCTCAATTCTTTAAAGAAGTGACATTATTTATATTAATGCTAAAGGAAATGTAACTTTTTATTTATTAAAATCTTGCTTCCTACCCACAAACCGAGGTCTCATTTGTTTGGCAAATTAATTTTTTTGACATAACAATTTTCTGAAAAATGTTTGGATTTAATTGCAGAGCAAGGGAGTTTTTATTCTGAAATCCTTATTAGTCAGTTAGAACTACACTGAAACAAAACAGAAAGTTTAAGATGTTGGGTATCATTAGATACCTTAAATGTCCTTTATGAATTTTTATTTTCTGATTTAATATATACATATAAAAGGAATTTTTAATATGTTTGCTTGTGTATATCTATTTCTTTAGATATCTTCTTCCCTTTCTCAGTTTTACCTGTGCATCCTTCTCCATCAGGTCTCTGGACCATCCCAGGAGGACAAATGCACACAAAGGTACCAATCAGATTTTTGCAGATCATGCCTCTTGATTCACAGTCATGGAGACCTTCAGCACACTCATCTAGATCTGGAAAAAAAAAATACCTATTTTGTCTTTCAACTTCCTTCCAATAGCTTCAATTCCTGAAGATAATTTCAAAACAAAGGATGTACAGGCTTCCCTAAATAAAAGCAGTGAGGGAGAAGTCCAAAATCTATGATTATTGCAGTTATCTTAATCTTTGGGAGCTGTATCATCTTGTCACGTTAAAGATGAGTTTCATCATTGTGACATTTTTGGCTTTGCAGTCCTCATCAAGGGTTACACTTCATGACAAAAACACTAAATACTGCTTTTTTTTTGAGTTGTGAAAGAGCAAATAATCACCTGCTGGGCTGTTTGCTACATTCCACAGAGAGGATGAATGCAAAATGCACAGAAATATTTGGATTATGTGTTGGTGATGGAAGATAGAGAGACGTTTATACGTAAGTTATTACCTTTGCACATCTTTTGGTCTTCCCTCAGCTCATATCCCACTGGACAGGTGCACTCATAGAAACCGTAAGTGTTGATACAACGAAAAGCACACAGCAGGGGGTTCTGAGCAC
>VZTR01014592.1:176336-186873 GCA_013400775.1 Chaetops frenatus
ACAAAAAAACCCACAAAAAACAAAACAAAACAAAGCCCCAAAACACCAAAACAAAAACAAAACAAACAAACAAAAAACCCCCAAGGAGACTCTTCTGTATCCCTGCAAGTAATGCTCTCTAATCTGGAGCAATTAAGTCTTAACTAGCTGTAATTTGAGTTTCCCATCATCTAAATTTTAACGGCAACTCCTCAGCAGCTTATGATTCTGTAAAGTTTAACCACCATTATAAATTGAATAATTCTTGCCTCCTTTACACCAAACATCTTCATTTTAGCAAATTTAACTGATCATTGCTCAGAATATTTGGCAAAATCTTCTTCCTGAAATCAGACATACTTAAGACATTTCTATAAGCCATGTAGGATCCAGTACATCTGAATAGCAGCATTTTGTCCTCTCTTTGTCCACTGTTTAATGGCTGCTTAATGTTCACTAGTTAATTCTTGCAGTACAGGGTCACAGAGATGTCCACAACAGTGCTTTACCATCCAGCAATCTACTGCTCTTCCACTGATATATCTTTAATACATGTTACTATAATAATGTAGTACAATAATATATTTTACATACCACTTATGTGTAAGATTTGAGGCTTAGTGACTTAGTGCCAAAATATCCACACAAAAACATGCCAGAGATTTACCTTCTGGAAGCTTGTCTTTGCATGAGTAATTTTAAAAATATTTCAAACCCCCACATACTTATCACCATTCTATTTTTTAGGACAAAAAAATCTGTCACTTTAACAGGGAAAAAACTGAGCTCAGGCACTCCTGAAATTACCAAACCATGAAAATGTTCTGTAAAGTCTTGGTTACCTCTTAAAAGAGAAGCAGCTTTCTAAATTTCTTTGGGTAAAAAACAAACAAAAAAGGACTATTATTTCTGATTAAAGTCTGTATGCTAATAGTTATGATCTGCATATTGTGTAAAACCAAACAAAACTATCCTTACTACTTACAAGTTGTCAGAGACTGATTGCTAAGCACAAACATAGAAAAAGAATAAAGAGCTCCGTTCACCAAGCAAAAAATAGGCAAATGCATTGGCATGTGAAGTTCACTTAAAATCCTCATCAGGGCAGAATAATGCCCTTAATGAGCCACTGGGCTCAATCTGGTGACGTAGTTAAGGTCAGTGCACCCCAACCCCTGTTTGTGATGTGCAGCCCCCACCCAGATCGCAAAACAACTGATTATAGAACATAAGTGCGTAAGTTCAAGCATTTCCACTTGGAAGTTGTGTTTGATCCCCCACACAATCCCTTTTCATGGTGAAAAAGGCTCAACCATGACTGCAAAAACAGAAAAATCATTTAGAAAAGCTAACAAGGCAATATTGAAATATTTCAGGAAATATTTAAACCCCATAACTGTTTGCACAATACCAAGCAATTCTGTTTTTAACAAATCATTAAAAGTTGCAGAAGTTTTTCAGTGCCACCAATCTAAAAGGAGAATTCTTTCTTCTACACAAGAACACTAATCGCATTAATCCCTTCTAGCAGTTTGCTGTGCTCTCCTCAGCATGTTGTCACCATGATGACAACTCTATGACATTTAGATAAACGACTATGGGAAAGAATTTCATGAGCTCTCTGTGGTAGCAAATATGCATTTACTCTCTCAAGCTTATTTCTATCTCCCATTCCTGACTACTAGGAGCATTCCTTCATTCTCCCTCCTCCTATTTAAGAAGGGAAAAAAAAGGCAACTTTGTATTCTCTTCAGTCCTATTTTCCTCCTCTTTACAGTGAGGGAAAATCTTTCTTATGTATCTCACCTCATGTCACCAGGATAAACCACTTGGAATGGCAGTAATATATTCTTTACAATAACATCACAAATTATGCAGCACTAGAGGCACAGATTTAGTGGCCTAAACTAATTTACTAAACCAGTAAACCTGGGGCAAGTCAATTAAACAAACTGTGTTTGTAGAAAACAGTCACATGAGTCTTTTTGTTTTATCCAGGCACCTTTGCTCTTTTTTATGAATGTAAGGAATCTTTTAATGAATGTCAGGTTACCCTCCAAGCTGTTGATTCTCTAACCAATTATTTTTCTGACTCAAGCTTTTAAGGGTGTATTATTCCAGGAAATTAATTCCATAAAGACTGACTGAAAATTAACTTTATTATTTTCACCTCCACTTACAGAAGAGAATTTTTTACTTCCCATTGCAATGCCCTACTCATTGGGCTTTTACAAGCTCAGTCACCTTCAATAGAGGAAATGTAGAAGCAACCAAGCAGATCATAGCTCAGATGTGAGACACCACTGAAAAATCTAGAAAAGCTTCCTAACTTCAGTAATAAAACTCAATCTTGATGTTCTGACAGACTAGGTCCACCAGGATAAAGGTGTCTCCAACTATCAAGAACTAAATTACACTCTCCTAAATTAATTACCCTGGAAGACAGACTAGACAGGAAGTATCTCTGGTCAGCCAGTATCTTCAACACCACTATTACTGTTCAGTAACAGTTCCTTTGGGATGAAATATTAACTTTAGTCAATAGGTCAAAGCAGCAGAGAAGCAAAGAAAGTTACAAAATGGGGTGACCACAAAAGGTTTTACCCGTTCCTGGAGCTGGGCAAGGCTCACAAGGTTTGTTCCAGGCTTTCCCAATATTGTATGTGCAGCAGCACATCCTTTTGGTCACATTGAAGGGCAGTTCATTCTCACAGGTGGTTCCATTATAGCTTCTGTAGCAAAAGCTTTTCCTCATGTCTGGATGTGAGAAAAGAACCACTTAGGAAGTAATCAACATTACGATAATTATGGTATTATGTAAATATCAACCCCCTACCAAACCAGACAATGATTCATTAATTCTTTTCTGTATGCAACGTAAACACAGGCATTTAAAAATAATTTAAGGATTGATGTAATCTACAGCCTTTGTTTTAGATTTGCACGACATCTTCTGTTTTCATTCAAAGACACAAGTGGTAAAAAGGCAAACTCCTAAGAAATCAAACACAGTGTAGATACTCATGAGATCCATTTGTATGATAAACCCCACCATTTGGAAATTATTAGATAAAACAAACCAGTGAACAGTGAGCCCTGTTAGGGAGTAAGAGCCCTTGAACGCTGCATTCTAATCACAGGGATCTCTTTCATGACAACATCACACAACTGGGAGATAAAAATAGTCAAAATAAATACAAAGCACAGGGTCTGACCCTCAAACACTCTAATATTCTTGCAGTTCCAGTAAAGATGACATTCTGCATACCCATGCAGTTGTGTCCTCCGTTCACCTGCATATATTCAGGTGGGCAAATGCAGGTGTAGTTCCCCAAGGTGTTGTAGCAGGTGCCAGGCCCACAGACACCAGGGTGTGCAACACATTCATCAATATCTAGAGACCAAAAAAAAAACATTGCCGTTAATGAGGGAGAAGAGGTCCAAGACCAAGAAAATGTTTCTGAGAAATACAACCACAATAAAACCACGTTAAGATAACAAAAATGCCTCATTTAAAGAATAGTTTGAAAAATACAGTTCTGATTTACACCTCTAAGTACTCTTAAGTGCAAGAAAACACACTAAATAAACTAAAAGTTCTTGAACTTGCCACAGAAATAGGAGCAATTCAACTTCACAAAAGACATTGACACCTTCTTGACAGGCTTAGTCACTTTTTAGTTTTTGGGTCCATTTAAAATTTTGGTTCTAATAGCTTCATGAAAAATCTCAAACACAAAAGGAAAACCAATATGAACTTTCCTTCACACTGAGTAAATTTAACTGCTACTCTCACACCCAAAATTCAGGGAGCAGAGTAAAACTTGCAGAGGGTACAAGGTGTTAAATTGAGAAGCCACAAATCATTCATAACCCCCTTAGTTTACTAAATAGATGTGGCTGAGGTCTAACATTTAAAATAAACATTAATATATCCAAGTGTTCCATTTCAAGCTTTGTACTAATCATATAACTGGTGCCAAAGATAATGGTTTGAGGGAAGACTCTAGGTAAGGGTGGAGTGCACCATACCCACTTATGGATTTAAGGCTAAAAATTAGTGGTTTTCGTAATAACTGGACTATGACAGAGAAGGAGGCTTCAAGGAACAGAACCTTCACAGATTCTTGTCTCTTCACTCAGGTAGTAGCCTTTTGGGCATTCACACTGGAAGCTGCCAAAAGTGTTGATGCAATTTCCACCTTGGCAGAGACCTGGCAGCTCCTGACATTCATCAATGTCTGAAAACAGAGGAAAAAAAACAACTCACCATATTTTCATTCCAGAATGAAAAGAAAGAAGAGAATTTAAGTACTTCCCTGAAATTTTGCCAAGTAGTAGCTTTGAACTGTCATGTGTGGCTTTTTTTGATGTTTTTTTGCTTCTGAATTGCTTTCCAGGAATGCATGAATAAGATGCTCATTCTCTTCAATTCAAGCAGCCCTTAAGGAGCATTTTCAGCTTGTTAAGTCCATGTTCCATAGCTGTTTACAGGAATTTGGCATCTAACTCCTCACTTCTGCCCATTTATTGGAACCAGAGCTTCTTTGTCTGATGAATATTTCCTGACACTTGCACTTTCTGCTGGTAAGCTATAATTTTCATAAATGGTTTATCCTTCAGGATCTTATTTTAAAATCCAGTTGATGTGTGCCTTTCATGTTGTTTTCCAATTCACATTAACAGTGGTTTCTGCTTTGCACTAAGCATAATGATTTCTAAAAAATGCAGTTCCTCTTCAAAGATGATACCTTTTTCTTAACTAGTATTATCACTCATTACAATCATTTATAAGAAACTCACCCTCTAAAATAATAGTGATGGGATTTGGTCTGAATCCTTCTCCCCCTGGACAGAGAGTATTGTATTCGGCTAAATTATAACAAGAGACAGCATGTCAGTTTCATAAAAAAAAATTATGACAAAAGAATCATAAAATGTCATTTGTGTTTTTAATGAGTGTTCTTCCCTACATTTTGTTTCTGCTTATTTTAACTACTCCCAGTAAATAAAGCAAGTGCATTGGATTAACACAAAAACAACGCAAGATTAGGAGTTCTGCTTTCTTTTATTACCATAACCTCAGATACTCTTAAGGCAGGCACAATATTGATTCTTCCATACTGTGTCCTTACAGAGGCACATATTTTCTGTTCTGATTAGCTCTTTAATATGAAATGTCAGTATATCACTGATAAAGGTAAGTGTTAAACTTGGAATTCCATACTTGACACTTGTGCTGCCTTGTTCTTTAAAGAACGTCAAAGTTCTACAAAGCTGATAACTATCATTAGGTAGCAGTTTTGAAAGTATTCAGGAGTGACTCAGACATAAATACACAACAGGTATCAACACTTCTTTGGAGAAAAATTAATCCCTCCAAATTAGTGCCATGATTTGAGTTTTAAGCATCATTAATTTATTTCCCTGCCAACACAGAGCTGCTGAGAAAAAATGCCCAGCAGATGTACGCACTCTTTTCCATTCTTATTTGCGGATTTCTTAATTATTATTTTTTTAATGGAAGAGAAGTAAGAGCAAAATAAAGTGCCCAAAACTACCTAAAGTATCACCTGGTCTGGTAAGAAGTCCCTTCTAAATGTAGCAACAAACAATTTATTATTTTGAGAACAGGCACCAAGTCAGTCACAGAAGACATCACAGGTCCACACCTCTGCACCTCTGTCAGTGGCAGGGAAATTGTCTCAAATGACAAATGTACAGCAACACAATAAAAGATTTAAAATACTTTCTCCACCCCTTCTAAAATAAGGCAGCATCAGGAGAACATGAGAACATTTCCTTACTGCTGTTGACAGGGGGACAGGTCTCGCACGGGTTCCCCCAGGCCTTTCCCAGCGAGCAGCAGCATGAGGAACGAGTGACTCCAACCCCAATCTCAGTGTTGCAGGACAGGCCCCCATCCCCTCTTGGTCCATACTTCAGGTAGCAACTGCCCACACGGTTATCTATGTTAAAAGCACACACCATGATCCAGGCAAAGAACAGCACGAATTCATCTGTAATTTCATACCTAGAAGGAGGAGCTCAGGTTCTCCTTCTAGAATTCTGGAATTGTGCTCTTGAAGCCATTGGCATTTTAAGAATATTGATAATTACTGATGTAGAGAGAGACAACACTAAAAAACTATGTAAGAGAATATGCAGAATTTTGGAATTATTTTTTTTCTATCCTTATTTCCATAAAAGCAGTGATTTCTAAAGTCATAATTCAGGAAGCTTTTACTTACCCACACAACCCACTCCAGTAGGATTCAGCTGGAAGTCTGGAGGACAATTGCACTCATATCTCCCAGGAGTGTTTACACAAAGACCATTAACACAATTAATGGGATCAGCACATTCGTCGATATCTAGAATAGGAAATCCACATTTATAAATCTGCTTATTGGACAGAAAAGAATAATTTTACTTTCTAAGACAATAGAGCAAGAAAATTTCCTATGCAAGTGAATTTTACCTGAAACTGAAGGAAAGTTTTACAAATAATTCACCAAACATTTAAGAATAAACTTTGTTCATCTGCTCATGTAAGAAGCCACCCTTTTTGCTGATGTATTTCTGAAAAGCAGTGATTTACCTGTGCAGTTTCCCCCGGTTCTATCCAGTTCATAACCATCATCACAGATACAACGAAACATTCCTGGGAGATTATTGCAGGTGCCAAAGACACAGATATTCTGGAAGGAGCATTCATCAGTATCTGATGGAATATATTAAAAACAAAGGCAGATAGCGTAACTACATTATTATTAGTGTCACTATTGTTACGTGTCATACTACTAAAAGCAAAAGGAGACACATGCAAAATATTTTAAAAACTAACATTTTTGAGTTTGTGTTGAAAACTACATGAAATTTGCATTAGTGTATTTGTATTTGTAAAAAGAAGAAAGAGAGGGTTTAGGCATTAACAGTCATTTTATCTCCTTGGCAGAACAACACAGGGAAAATAGGAATGCAAAGAGTAAGAATTACCTGTGATTTTCTCCAGCCCTCATTAAAATAGTTACGTAGTAACTACACACAGATGAGCTAAAATGTATCTAAAGGACTGTCTGCATGCTGATCTAAACTGAAAATGAAATCAACTGGAAAGATGCTGACAGAAAATTGGATGATTTTGCAAATACAGTGCAGAAAAGAGCTGAACACTAACACCACGGACTGAAAAGCTATGGCTTTAGGCACAAACTGTAAAAGACTTCTGAGCTGAAGGTAAGTGGATAAGAGTGCAAAAAAAAACCCCTCCATGTACTGTCAGGCAGCAAGACTTTTTAAGTTGCCAGAATGAAGCAGCTGTGGAAAAGGCAAATTCAATTCTGGCACGTACTAGTGAAATATTTTTAGCACAGACAGGGAAGTGGAAAGCATTAATATAATTTTACAAAGAACAGCCAAATCTTAATTTGAAATTCTGAGTGCACTGCTCTGTTGATGAACTAATATTGCATAAGATGGGTATTAAAATTATTACAGTAATAAAATATCTACTTTTAACCTGGCTGGATTGCTTCAGCCAGAGGTTGAGAAGTGATAAAATGCCTCTTTATAGGAACATATGAGAAAGGTTAACTTCTCAGAGCAATTTGAGAGACATATTTTTAAGGGAAAATGAATGCTTAACATCCAAAAGTCCTCAGTCAATTTCATCCGGAAATTAAAATTTCTAAGTATACTGGAGTACAGCCACGGGATGACCTCCAAATCAGGTCACTGAGAAACTGATGTACTGACATCTCAAGTGACTTCTGAAGAAAGTGGATTAATAATTTGTATTACCATTATTGCACTAAATCAAGACTGGATTTTGCCCCTTGATTATAAAACTCAGACAAGGACTCTCCTTATCATTGGACAAATTAATAAATCAACTTCAAAATGAGAGAAATAAAAGCTAAACTTCTTTCCGTTTCAGCACTCAGATATTTTTGTTCTCCAACAGCACAATTTAATCATTAGAAGGTTTTCAGATTTTTGCTGGAATCACAGTAATATATGAAGCATTTCTCCAAAATCCTTCAATTGTTGGACCCAAATCCTTCAACACACTGACCCAAGAATTAGAATTATACCGTTTCCCATAATATTCATTGGCTGGAATAGATTGGATCTATTAGGGGATTTTTTTTTTTAGACCATTAGCATCATTGTAATATGACTGAGCTGCACCAAGAAATTCAGTAAAAATTATTGACAATATCTGGTAACGATTAACAAATCTGACTACACAGTAGCACAGGTAATTGCTCAGAAGCACCCAAATTATTCCTAAATCTGATTCATACACATACACCTGGATGTCAGAACATGCCACGCTCTGGACTGAATCTTAAGAGATTACATTTTGAAACCCGTTTCTTGTATCTGACAAAGAATTTTCATTTCCTAAAATGTTATGTGGTTTTAACCATTAAACGTGAAATCAGTTGAAAGCTTTGGGGCATCAGATAAAATGTATCTAGTATGCAATCATATTAAACAACAACAACAAAAGGTATAAAAACACAATAGGGATTAGAACTGGACTAGAAAGATTACACAGGATTTTCCACACACCATCCAATAATGAAAAAAAGGAATTACAAAATATGCAAAACTGCTGAAGCAAACCTCTACTCTGGGATTTATGGATGAAGGCCAGGAAAATGTCATAAAAAAGACAAAAGCAACCTTCAACATAATTTCAACACTGAAGAAATTTCAGGAATGTGAAACATGTGATTTTTCTGCTTCCAGGCTGAGCTCCTGTTGCTTGTTCTTTGCTTTAGAGCAGCCAAACCCAAACTTAGAGAACAAAGCTGAGGCAACAGCAGCTCACCTTGGCAGGACCTGCTGTCAGACGTAGGAGTGAACCCCATCTCACACTCACAGCGAAAGGCGCCAGGGGCATTCAGGCACTGCCCATTCTCACACAGATTGACATTCTCTGCACACTCATCAACATCTGTGGAAGACAGGAAAACCTCTCTGAAACCACAGGTTTCACCAGCAAAAATACACATAAAGATATCCTGATGTTCAAAATAATAGTGCTGTTGAGCACTGAAGTTATGAAACAGAATATTTATGTGCTGAAGTAAATTGAAAGAACACAGAACAGCAAATAAAATTTCCAAAATTATTCCTTTCACCTTGCTACAATTCCTTAGTCCTTGTTTTTCATTAGTAGATGAAATTTCTTTTTAGTAATGAAAGCTTTTAAGATTCAGTACTACTAACCTTGACAAATAAGTTAAATACTTCGCTTGAAAAGTTAAAACTTCACTTCCCAGTATATATTGCTATGCTATTTTGACATAAAGAAAGTTCAAAAGGCAAATTTTCCTAAATCATACATAGAAAATTATTTTAATATTAATTTCAAAAAATATTCTTCAGGAATGATGAACATTACAAGTACTGCTTGCACACTAGGAATTCTTCTAGTATGCCCCAAAACAGCTATATAGAATGACGAAGGAGGGCATTCCCCAGTCATCATAATAAGTCAATTTTGTCAGGTGATTATGATTGCCCCAAAAACATTTATGTTATTTCTTCATTTTATTATCCCATACTTAGTATTACATCGGATTTTTAGAAAAACATAGAAGCTCAATATGGGGATAAAACCTTGTGCTCATGAACCAAACACTTGATATACAAAGCCAAGTCCTATTTGAAGGTCCTTATTCTCAAATAAAAAACCTTATAGTACTAAGTACATCTTATCTCTAAGATGTAAATTAATTTTTACTCACAATTAGCCAGCTAGCCAATAATAAATGTATTCACAGTAGTCTTCTAAGTATTTTACTATCGTTAGGATGCATTTCTTCAAAGCTTTAAAAATGCTGACCAAATACAGGATGTGTTAAAAGTCAAGAGAAGAGATAATGTTGCAACACCACACAGTAAGTGATAAAGACCAGAGCAGCCCAAGACATAGTAATTAATATTTAATATAAAATGTTTACACTTCATAGAATATATATCAATTTATTTTGAGTCACTCACTGTGTGAATAAAAGTGTCCATTGTGGGCTTACCTACAAATTTAAACAGAGATCACAGGCAATGTTTTTAACTGCAGTTTGTTTTTCTTTTGAAGAAGTTCTATGTTAATGATCACATCCTGTTCTACTAACAGAGTGAGGGGAAAATGGATGCTGCCAAAGAGAGGAACTGTAACGGAGCTCACGTTTCATGTTCTTGACTAGTGGCACTGCTGCAAGCAGGATGTGTGTGTTCAAAATGGTTGGCATGAAGATGAGGAGGAGGAAGAAGCAGTAGAGAGGAACTTTACCCAATAAATAGACCTAATGGGTCCAACTTGCACACAAACAAAAAGAATAATCAGGTGCCTCTATCAGCATTTCTTATGTAGACAGGAAGAATCTTGATCTGAAATGACACTTTCACATTTACTGTCCTTCCACTTCAGGCTTGGGTCTAATTCACAAGAGAAGAACAACCAGGGCCAGGTCAGTTGTCACAAAACACCTTACCAGAGCAGGTAAAGCCATCTCCAGTGAATCCCTCTGCACAGGCACAG
>VZTR01014592.1:191506-206606 GCA_013400775.1 Chaetops frenatus
TCATCCCAATGTTTTTTAACTATGTGATCTGGTTCACTATTAAGGACTTATCAATTTTATTTATGCCCTTCCTGACATCTGTAGCGATAGGCAAGAAAGGTAAACAGGTTATTTTTTTATAATATAGATAATTTCAATATACCCACTTTGAAGGACTCACTAGAAACAACACCTTGAAACAAAAACTGCAGGATCTTTAGATTTGCACCAAATTTTGTGCACACAGCTACTTACCAACACATGTTTTCATGTCTATAGAAACCATAAATCCATCATAGCAGAGACAGCGATATTCCCCCGGGACATTTGTACACTGCCCGCCATCACAAATGTCTGGATTGTTTTCACATTCATCAATATCTGAGGGGAAAAAAAAAAAGAGCAGGGAATAATTCTGTCACTCTGGCATGGATGGGCTAGAACACCATGCTCTTTTTGGCTGAAAGATACGATGCTGGAGCTTTAAAGGTATAAAAACCCACCTGCACATGTCCTGACATCTGGCATCAGAGTATAGCCAGCACTGCAGCTGCACTGATAGCTGCCTTCTGAGTTAGTGCAGTGAGTGTCACAGCCTCCATTCATTATCATACACTCATCAATATCTGGGGAAGCAACGATGGTGGCAGTAAGTCTACTTTTGTAACAACAAAAATCATATTCTCTTTACATTTTACATAAAACACTATCAGCGGTTTCATTCTGACTTTTTCTTCTTATTCTACTGTCTATGATTTATACCTTGTTCATTTTTCCCTCTTTCAATTGCTTTTTCATCTGTTCGAGCAAGAGGCTAAGTTAACTGTTGCTTTTGTTCCTGTGTATTTCTGGGGTGTGAAAAAAAGCGCAAAACACAAAGTTTTGAAAGGAAAGAAAGGAAAACCCTGAGAAACTTCGGGCTTGAAATGTATCACAAATTTGTATTTTTGTAAAAAAAGAACCATAACAAGCAAATTAAAAACCTTCTCAGTACTGCTGTTCTCTTTTGCAAGGGGTTCATGTGCTGGCAACTATGTAATCTAGTATTATTAGAGTGAAGGATTAAAGAGATGCATATGATAAGGAGAAAAAGTCAAAGATTAAACCACCAATGCATGGGGCTTTTCTTACTTGATCAAGAAATCTAACAGTATTTTCTGTTAGGTCAAACCTCTGATTTTAATGGAATAGTACAGAAAGTATAATGTCTCTCAAAGTATTCTGCAGAGTTCAGTACAGCAATCATCTTTTTATACCTACTTTATATTTCTAAGTCCCTGGTAGTTCACAATAAGCCTCAAAGCACATGAAAAGACAGCCCTGCTCATTTTCAAAAGGAAGGTAGGAGATTAAACAATAACAAGGACAGATGGAACCATGCAGCTGAAGCACAAACTCACATGTGCGTTGTACAACACTTGCCTGTGCATCCCTGTTTGTCAGGAGTGGGCTGGTACCCAGAATCACAGAAGCACTGGTACGTCCCAACCATGTTCACACACTTGCCATTCCTGCAGAGACGGTCACTCAATGAGCACTCATTTACATCTGGGGAAGAATTGTTCATATCAGTTGCAATTCAGAATATTTAACAGCTCTAACGGCTCAGATTCCATGGAGAGTGAGAGGTAATATTGCAACTGGTGGGTTTCAGTTTTATTCAATTTTTTTCTTGTTCTTGGTATGCTCCAAGAATGAAGTTCTGCTCGTGTCCAATGATTTATCTTCCCTGATTCAGGTCTGAGAGCATTAATTACAGAGTCTCCTGTAATTACCAAGTCTCTATTTTCCATCAAGAAAAGAAGCCAAAGAGCTAATACGCTTCTTTTTTGCCGTCCTTACTTTTTTTTTTTTTCTTCTTTTTTGTAATTTTGGTGGGCTATGGACTAAAAGGAGAGATGCATTTCAAAGAGGGACAACACTTTCTTGTGATTGATTAAAGCTGCTCCCATGAGTGGTACAATCCTTCGAGATGCTAAATAGTCTGCAAGAGACCTGGTAGAACACTCCTCTTTGGAGTCAACAGCATTACTGGCACTGAGGATTTTACAAGCTTTTATACTTTGATCTGAAAATACTCACATAAAGGAGGAGCATTAATTTAAGAGATTCCTGGGACCCTACCCTTGCCAGGGACTGGAAGCTTTTACAGCAGAAATGACCATTCCTCAAACTGAAAATTATTTTCCCGAGTTGAAACTCACCTAAGCATTCCTCCTGTGATGGTGACAGCTCATGTCCCAGGGGACAGTCACACCGAAAGCTCCCCTCAGTGTTCACACAGGTGCCACCTCTGCACAGCAGAGGGTTGCGTTCACACTCATCTATATCTGGAAAGAAAACATCATGTGCAGATTTAAAATTTACTAAGGGGCAACAAAGAGAAAAGCAATTCCCAGTGTCAAGTGACAATATAAAAGGATTGTTTCATGGTGTTGCTCCTTTACTCATGCTGAACAACAGGGCAAACAAAAAATATAAATCTTTATTAACTCTAAAGATGGGTACTTTTCCTCTCAAGAAAATCAGAAATTCATTATTTAAAATTAGGTATTCAGTGACACACAAGACACAAGCAAAGTCAGCAACTGTTTGGATGTTGTTCATCATAAAAATGTATGAACATAATAGTATTTTTTTTTTCTTTCTAATGCTTTTTAACGTCACCAGATGCCTGTTTATGTATGCAATGAAATTCTTGTCTATGGATGCAGTTATGGTGGATGTTTGAGTCAGTTTTTACCTAAATGGCTCCTCAGTTTGTAGCTCCTGTGTATGCCATGGTGTGGCTGGGAAATATTCTTGCCACAGCTTATAAAGGCAAACTGAATATTTGACTCACAAACCTGACAAATCCAGCTAACACTACAGGTGTGGATGGAGAGAAATATGAACAAAAGTTGTTCAAGGTGGAGGATGTACCTTGCTCACTCTTTTGCACTAGGAAAGTCTAAAAGCACTACAATTTGCAGGAAAACAAGTAAAGGTGGTAGGAGTCTAAGTCAACAATTTTTAAGGTGGCTAGTAACTTTTGGTGTCTCCAGATCTATTCTTACAACTTTAAACAGATTGAAGAGCTATAGTTTTTTTTTTCAGGCAATGCTGTGAGAATTTTTTGAGTCCTAGAAGTATCAGGCAAAAGAGAATGACACTGCTTTTGAAACTCTACCTTTCCATTCCTAGCTTTATCAAATATTTGGGTATCCCACTAGCAATTTTTAGATGAATTATGTGAAGAGTTGCTGCCATTCTAAAATATCTGTACAGAGTAAGTGTCTCTTAAGGGTGTAAGTAATTAGCAAAGACAACATGCAAGGCTATATACTTAATTCAGTTATCTGTCCTATAAACTGCATATCTGACTCATTTGCCCATAGTCACAATAATGACACATCTGAAGTGTTAAGTTCAGAGGACAGCAAATGGAGACTCTGGGGCATCCTGGCAACACTTACCCATGCAGTTCTTCATCATCATAAATCCACTTTCGTAGCCATCAAAGCACTCACATTCAAAGCTGCCAGGAGTGTTGACACAAGCACCACTTCCACACAAGTCTGGGGAGATCCTGCACTCATCAATGTCTGTTTCATAGCAGTGGAGAGGTAGAAAAATCAAACTGGGTTTTAAAGTTATCCTGCTTTTCACAGAAATGAATGCTTGGCCACTATAAATTAACTCTACAGAAGCCATATACAGTATGAAAATCAATAAGAAAAATTAATTACTTACAGAAACATCTGACTATGTGAAATAGTTCACAAATGTTTTCATTCATAATGCTGTGTCTTCACAGCTCTCAGGTCATATTAAACTATGTAACAAGTCTGCTTCTGTCAAGTGTAATTTAAGGTTAGATTCTTAAGGAAATAGAACTAAGTGCAAAAAATTCCAAGATGTCATTGTTACAGAGGAACCAACTGACTCCATGACTACAGTGCCACTGATTATAATTTGATTATTATTAAGAGATTCATCCAGTAATAGCACTACAAGCTTACATACACTCTTTCCATCAGGAATTAGCTCCTATCAAAGCTATATTTACAGTTCACTTGTTGTCTTGTTAGTTAAGTTTGAATGAAACCTACTGTGGAAAACTGTAGCAGAAAAGACAGAAGAGCTACTCTTAAACCACACTGGTAGTGAATCAGAGATCTAAAGAGAAATTTTAATGTGGATATGACCCAGTGAAACAGGTCAATGTTGCAGGAGAGGACTTTGTGTCACTGCCCATGGACAGGTTTCCGCTGGGTGAGGACAGTTCAGTCCTCACAGAAGCGTGGAGGTGTCAGACCCACACGGCAGATCTGGAACATTACTGAGTATCTGCACAAGCTTTAAAAATGCTTACTGATTTAAAACAAGCAAAAAAGTCATCTGTTTAAGAAATCCTGCTCAATGGAACAATTTCATCACCATGGAACAGAAGAAAAAAAAGGGTTTTTTTGAGTTTTCTGACCTATTGTTAGTTTAGAAATAAAGTTTGCTAAATGCATTCTTCATCAATGCAATCACTATAAAAACAAGGAAATCACTAGTCAGGGCAACATTAGCATCCAGACCAACCTCAGTGAACATGCCTTACCGCCCACACTTCATAGTTAGACACACTCATGGACGCCTGTATGTTGTAACAAAACCTCCTTCATTTTCAGCACAGAGCCACCCACAATGCAGGCATCCAAGTTCTCACAGCCAGAGAACCGTCAAGTTTATCTTTGGATTTTCCAGACAGTAAAGAACAAAATCCTAAACTTTTAAATTAAACACACATGTCTGAATCTTCTTGAGTTAACATTACATTGGTGTCAGAACTGCTGAGGTGCCCTTGTGTGTCCTCAGCCACCAAATCTAAAAGAAAATTATCTTGCAGTCTCTAAATTCATTTGGCAATACAATGACCAGAGCATAAGGAATGTAAATTCAAATAGTCTCTGTGTTAGAACATTGAACTTCGCTTTGCTGGTGATTCTTATTGATTTTTCTGGTTGTACTGATACAACATGACCTGAGCATCTTCAACACGAATTACAAAAAGAGAGACGTGTTGTATTTATTAAAAAATCAGATTCTGAAAGGGAAACTTAAGACAGTTGGCCATTCTGTCCAAAGATTAAGCTCTTAGAAACTGAAGGAAATGAATGGCATTAAGTTTCCAGGCCACCAAGCTATGCCACAAGAGCAAGCCCCTTTAAAAAGCCCCAGAGATGTGGGGTAGTCCCCATCACTGGATGTTTCCAAGATGGGCAGGGTGCTGATAATCTCATCTGGGCTTCCTTTCCCCACAACAGGTTAAAGGACTTGGGTCTTTTCAGGTCCCTTTCAATCAGAACTATTCCATGATTCTAGGGAAAGCTGTGAAAAATGCAAGACTTACTCACCTGTACAGTTTCTTTCATCCATATCTAAAGTGAACCCACTGTTACATCTGCATTTGAAACTTCCAATTGTGTTTCTACATTTACCATTCATGCACATGCCAGGGAACACTTTACATTCATTGATATCTAGGAATAAAAACAAAGAAAAGAACATTCTTAAGCATAAAGATATATGGAATTAACAGGAATTTCCTGTTTCTTTTTACCAATTGCACTGAGCACAAAAGGCAGCGTTTGAGTTAGAGGGGACATCCTTGGAGACCTGACTGGAACTGAGATGTTTCCCTGCCTTTTGGACTGTTTATGCCTTCTTTGCTTCACAATCCACAAACCAGTCATTAAAAGTTTATGTTTATCAGCAGTCAAAGAAATTCAGTGATACTCTGAGTTGAAACCCTGGTATGCGTAATGTGCTCAAGTTTGCTTTGCGACACGATCAATAGTCCTGGTATTCCTCAGCCAGCTTGTAAAACATACAACTATTACCTAGCTGACTGGGTGTGGTTTTTAAATTGAGATTGCTAGAGTTTTATCTGCAGCTCAGTTTTGAAAACAGTAGTTTTTTCTTCTGTAGAGTATCAAATTAAATGTTTCACTTCTCCTCAAAGCTGGGTAAAACAAAGTGTTGAAGGATCTTGCATAGGAGGAAGCTGAATGAGCTTTTCCTACACTCTGAGATATAATTTTCTCAAGAAATGTTCTTAACTGAGAATCATCTTCAATGAAATAAACACCTCTCTCCCATGCATTTCTGCAAATGGAACACAACAGTGGTCCAAATACAAAAGCAGAAATGGGAACCCAAACCTCAGAAAATCTCAGCCTAGACAAGATTTATGAGTAAATATTTAATTAAACATTGATAAAATTATTGTTGTTTTTGTTACTGTTGTTATTTTCCTTTAGTAAATCACCAATGAAATTCAAGAGCTCTGCCTGAGACTAACGACTTCTGAAAATCAGAGCTTTTTTATGGTGAAGCAGGGGTCCAATCTGTTATAGTTTTCTCAAGCAACTCAAAACATTCCAAGAAAAATGCTTCTGAATATATCCTTAAAAAAAAACCTGACAAAATGCTTTTATTTACTCTTTCATCTCTGCAGATCCTTCTTGTCACTGCCCTCAAGATCATAATGCAGCAGACATCCTCTCCTTTTAATCACTGATTCTGCAAACCAGAGAAAGAACCCATCCCTCTTCAATCTCTAGAGAGCCCTGGTCAAATAACTGACTTCACAGATCATCTGATGCTCAGTTTCCTCTGTGAAAAGCACTACCTTAAAAAAAGTGCATGTTTTGTGTTATTCTTGTAATTCAGAGCTCTCTCCCTTCACGAATCTCCTTCTTCTCCTTACCCAATTCAGACTTTGCACCTTTTCCTTTCAGGCTCCCATGAAAGCAAAGAATTCCCCCACCTGCAATATCAGCTCTTTATCCCTTCTCTCAAGCACGCAACAAACAGCCTCAAACCTTGGAATTTCCTCAGGATACTCTCTCAGATGCACCCACAATTAATCCTCAGACACCAGAACTGATACCTTAGGATACAGGTTTTATATTTTTCAGATCCTGTACTGCTTTAATGTGTAACTCTAAAACTCCACAGCCTCTCAGCTACTGTTCTCCCATTTTATTCAGACAAAACAATTCCCCTCTAGGCCTGAAACTCAAGGAGACCTTATTGTCTCAGGCCTCAAGAGATGTAAACAGAAGTAAGCTGGGGGGTAGGGGCAAACTTACAGTAATTCAATTCATTACCTGGAACTGTAATTGGAGGATTAACCCCTGATATGTCAATGGACCAAACTTACAACTGTATGAAAAACTTGTGACCATTGTCGCTCTTGGGTGTAGCTGCTTGGAGGCTTCTGACTGCCCAAGGTGTACTTATCGAAGGTCTTCAATAAATACCTGCTGTTATTCTCTTAATTTTGGTCTAGCCTCTGTTCTAGGTGGCCCCTCCAAGGCATCACCCCCACCTGTAACATCAGCTCTTTCCTTTATCCCTTCTCTCAAGCACACAAAAAACCGCCTCAAACCCCGGAATTCCCTCAGGACACCCTCTCAGGTGCACCCACAATTACCTCTCAGACACCAGGGTGCACACTCACCTTTGTAGAACGGCCTGCCAGTGAGAACATCCCCTCTGTTGGAGAAGCCGGGGCCCCTGGGGCACAGGGCGCGGTGCTGCTGGGTGCCGGGCGCGGGGCAGCGCTCGCAGCCAGAGCCCCAGGCAGCCCCCACGGCGCAGCAGCAGGAATCCATCCGCAGCCTGCCGGGCACGGACTGCCCGCACTCCTCCTCCTCCCACCGCAGGAAGCACTGCTCCGTGCGAATATCTGCATTTCCACAAAAAAACCCCAGCCCTTTATCCCGCTTCTCAGCTGCTTCTCTGGCACAATGTGCTGAGGCCTGAGCAGCAGGCCTCAGACAGAGTTGACTTACAAGATGAACACTGGGCACGGTGTGATTAACGCCATCAGTATTATTTAGCTAAAAACAGTTAACAAAGACACTTATGCTAGCTGTTTATAACCTTGCGCAGTTATCTGCAAAAAATGTATCATTTTAAGAAACTTTCCTAACTGACACCAATGCCTTAGGATTTTAGCTTGTACACTTTTCATTTATTTGTAATGCTGCAATTCTTTAGCATATAGCTCTAACCTCCATATACAGAGCTAGCTGTTTTCACATTTTGGTCAGACAAAACAAACTTCTCTAGGCCTGGGAATCAAGGACACCTCACTGTCTCAGGCCCCAAGAAAGGTAAAAAAAAACAGAGTTGGAGGGGGGCAAACTTAATGGTAAATTACTTCATTACCTGAGGCTGTAATTGGAAGATTAACCCCCCATATGCAAACAGACCAAACTTATAAAAGTGTGAAAACATGTGACCCGTTGTCTATTTTTGGGTGTAGGTCCTGGGGGACTTTGTCTGCCCAAAATGTACCTGAAGGCCCTTCAATAATAAGAACCACTTTTTATTCTCTTAATTTTGTCTGGCCTCTTTTTTTAGGTAGCCCCGGAAAAGCCATCAGTTTCTCCATGAATAGAGGTTTGTTTGTAGGGTATTTTAGAGGAAAACCCTCTCACCCAAGGCCTGGGCTTTGGCCAAGCCCCGGTCCCTTTTGGTCAGAAACTGCACCATCAGTTTCAGGAGTTTCTGTGCTAGAAGTACAATCAAGTCACTTCGACTTGCTGATTTGGATCTATAAAAGCTGGACCCACTTTTAGGGTGAATTCAGAGACCTCACCTACAGGTGAATGCATCATTTGGGATTTTCCCAACTGTTGGGAAGGGTTCTCCAGGTCCTCGCTGCAGAACGGGGCTCCACAGAGATCAGACTCTGGATGATGGTAAAGTATTCAGGCAACTGGTAATGTATCTTTCCCAGACACTATCCTTTCTCTTGATTAGGAGCATTACCTTGCTTCCTTTTGTTTGTTGCTAAAGCCAAGCACATTTTATTGAGCGTACTATTTTACTTTTGTGTTGCCCTTATATTCAACAGTAAAGTAAAACCGTTCTTTCCATTGGCGTCTGTGTATTTTAAATGGCCCCCGTCAATTGGCAGGCCACAAGCACACATCAGCTCCTGCTCAAGACTCTGCATTTCCGCACAATGCTCAGCCATTTGAAATTGCTAATACTGCACTATAGTTAAATTTCTGGATCTTCCTTGTGCCACACAAAACTAGAAGAATTTATTTTGTTGTCTCCCTACATCTAGATACACCCTTACCCTCGTATGACTGTGCTTTTTAGGTTTCTATGTGTACTGGACAAACCAGACACATGAATTTCTTTACTGTATCAGATATTCTCACTTATAAAATGACCCTTTTATTTGATGGGACAGACACATGTATTTTTTTACTGTACCAGGTATTCTCACTTATGAAATAACCCTTTCGTGGTTCTCATGATAAAGAAAAAAAAAACCTCCTTATATTTATGTTACTAAATTAATTTAATAGTACAGTGAATACTGATTAAAAATAAAAAGATTACTGTTATTAGGCTTACTGTAACACCAGTTTGCAGAAGAATATAATAGGGTTTCCAGAAAAGTTAATTATGGTTATTATACTCAAGAGTCCCTCCCATTAGCAGCAAAGCTGGTCAACCAAAAGACAAATCAACCAAGTGTGCAGGCAGAACCTTGTACTTGTGTACCCGTATGTCAGGAAAAGAACCACATGCTGGCCTGTGCACTGAAAAAAAAGACGAATTTGTACCAGGATACTTGTGCTCACCATCTATCACCCCAGACACTGCTTTTCCTGAACAGAGTCAGAGCATGGACAGCACTTTAGCACAGCCTACTGACTGTACTGAGGGTGAAACAAGCCTCAAAACAAACTCACTCCTCGAAAGAATTAACAGCTGTTCTCTAAACTGGTGGATGTTTTTGGTATCTAAACAGGCACGTTATTTGGGATAATGCAGAAATAAAACCATGCCTGTTTTCTAGCCCCTTGAAGAACAATTTTGGGCAGTTGTGAGACACAGCTGGGAGAGTGGGGTGTGCTCTTACCTAAACACACTCGCCCTGAGCCGTCCAGGGTCAGCCCCTCGGGGCACTCGCAGTGAAAGGAGCCTCTGCTGTTGATGCACCGCCCATTGGGACAAACCCCCGGGAAAACCTCACACTCATTTACATCTGTCGGGGACACAAAGAGTTCAGTTACCTGCTGACTCCAATGGCACAGCTACATAGTTATGGAGAATTTAAGTGACAGGAAAGAAGCAATACAATAAATTCCATTTTATAACATTTTCAAAAGAAAGGGAAAAAGGGGCGTCTTAAGTAAGAAGCAAAAACTTCACCTTCGCAGGTAACACCCTTCACTCTGGCAAATCCTCTGGAGCAAGCTGTGTCTGGAATCAAGCCAGATATTGTTACTGCTTTAGAGCGACAGGAAGGTAGGAGCAGAACATTTGAAAATAAATGAATCTTCAGAACTCCCTAATAATCCCACTGTGTAAGGTGGGGAGTGCTCTAACCTCAATCAAGAAAAGTATTGACTAGTCCATGCTACTTAAAGTAAGTGAATAGTTAAGGAAATTAAATCTTAGACCATTACTTTCTCATGTGCTTTCCTTATTGAAATGATCAGTATCTAATCAGACCAGTCTCTGCACGCACATTTAGCTAAAAGGTAAAATTCCTTCAAGAGGCCTGAAGATTTAAAGCTGTAGTAATTTCAATTATCAGCTTTTTTTCCCCACCAAAGCTTAATAATGGATTCGAGCAAAGAGATTACTTTAGGATATGCATGTAAAATGTAGCATCATATAGTGATTTGAGAGCTTGCTGAGATTTAACTAGTTAGAGAACAGGAAATTCAGGGCCCAAATGCACCCAAGTCTGAGCTAATTATTGGTCTAGATTGATTAGGTTTTGATCAGTTTTAGCAGTCTAACCTGACAATGCTGCTTCCTGAAGTCCAAAGGAATATCTTTGCTGCACTGCACAGTTAAGAGCTGTGCTGGATGCTGCTTGGGGAGATACACGTGCCCAGTTACTGTTCCTATTGAAAATGAGAGGCTAAAACATCTTGACACCAGTTCAGCTGCCAGGGGCATCATTCAAACCTTAAGGGGACTAGTACCTTTGCCATAAAAAAAGAGTACAGCTGTCATTCCTGCTTGCAGCTTCCAGAACTGGCCCTGCAATCTAACAGTAGTACTATTCTGCAGTCAATAATGGCAAACAAGCTACGTGTTTGGAAAGAGCTGGGAAAAAAGTGTTAACAGCCCACAACAGAAAAAGTCCTCGAAAATTTTACCAGATACTTCACTCTACTATTTTAGTCCTTTACTTCCCTGTCCCAGTCAATACATAGTCCTTGTGGAGATGCAACATATTGTAACCATTAAGAGATTTATTCACATGTTATTTCCTGGCATGCTTCAAAGTTATCAGAATGATCTCTGATGGTGGAGATTACAAGTGTTAAAACAGAAAACTTCTAAATAAGACAACTTATTTTCATAGGTTTTTTGAGGGGGTGGGGTTGATTTTGGTGGTGTTTGTTTGGTTTGGTTTGGTTGGTTGGTTTTTTGTGGGTGTTTTCTTGTTTGGGTTTTTTAATATACAGAGATGGTAAGAATCTACTAGTGGTACTTATTCCCCTCTCCCAGAAGATGCAGGATATTGAAGCCTACCCAATTCACACCGTTCACATGGGCTGCCCCAAGCTGCTCCTAAGGTAGCACAGCATTCAGATTTCAGCGTGGCACCATTGAGGTTGACTTCACAGTGGCTGTCTCGGATATTGAGCCAGCAAGTCCCCTTCAGGCTGTCTGCAGCAGAACAGAAAGGAAAAACAATACAGAATTGTCACAGCCAAAAGAGCCGGCATGCCACATCCATGACACCAGCAGGCACATGGTCAAGGGAGCACAGGCTCTCTTTTAAAAGAATTAAAAAAAAAAAACTTCCATAGGAGTAATTCTGTACACATTTTAGTTTAGAACTGGTGTAAAGGTATCACTGCGTGACCAACAAAGCACACTGCTTGAGGCATTTTACAATCCAGGTCCCACAGCTGGCAGAGGTCTTCCAGACACTGCAGTGGATTTATTCATCTAATTGAGCTAGTGACTGATCCATCTAAAGTATACAAAAGCAGAGATCCCAACTTGGGACTCCCTTTCCCAGGTGAACCCTTTCTGAAATGCGGGTGTTCTTGTATCCCTTGAAGGTAAACCTTCAAGACTGTAATGAAGTTTAAAGAAAAAGTGGTGGGTAGGAGTGCTCTGTATTATTTTAGGAGTCTGTTTCTGCTGCTGTATTAGCTGCACTTTGAAAACTCAGTCAGATCTCAGATCAGGTACATACTTTGTACTTTCAACACCATTACATTTCCCTACCTTTACAAGGTTACTCTCAAATGGTACAACATTCCTGAGGCAGACAACCACCTTGGTGATCAGACAGTAAAATAAGCCTGCCAGGTCAGACCCAGTCTGGGAGATCAGCCTGGGTAGGTTTTAAATGTAGGTGCATACTCAGAGTTCAAAGCCTAAGAAAGTGACCCAGACAAATTTAGTGTGATGACTAATGAAAGGAGAAGAGGGCTTGGGTTTAAGATTTACCTATGTTACATGTGCAAAAAGCCACCAATACCTCATGCTCATGAAAAATGTGCTTAAGAAAGAAACCTTCCAACTTAATTTCTTCCAAACAGCTTCAATTTTTCTACAAAGTTGTCTTGTTAAAAAATGCTGTGGACCACAGGGAGCATGACCTTTCTTTCATTAAAGCAACAGGAAAAAAAAAACTTACCCAAGAATGTGACTGAAATCAGCTCCAAAAACTGGGCAGTATATTTCATTAACAGTTAAGTATAAAACAATTGTATTATTTAGGTTAGCATTGGTCTCAAACATGTGGCACAGAGCTCCACATTTGAACAAGTGCACAAATACAGAGCTTAATATTATTTCCTTTTACTAGACAACTTTTCAGGAGGGAACAATCAAAACCTGTATCTCAAAAATAACTGAAATTCTACAATTTAGCAGATGCCTCTGTTCACATGAGCTGCATTCATACTATCCTGCCAAAGTCTGCTTGTCTTATCTTTTTCAGCCCATTCCTTTATTTTGCATCCTCTCTTTTGTCCACCAGTCTTTGGTGAAAGAGTTATTATCCAACATCAAAGCATTCCTTCTGTTGCTCTTATCTCTTTGATTCTGACTTGAAGAAGAATATATGCATATTATAGGCAGATGGCATCCTACTTATTGGGCACTGTATGAACTCCACAAATCTTGACTGAAATATGTGTAAAAAGCATGTATTTCAAAAAGCACAAATGGCAGTGTCCCTATGGTATGGGCAGTTCCCAAAATTGCAATGAAACACTTGTATACTTCAAATATATTTCAAAAGCCATTTCACCTTTTTTACCTCCCTGAGCACAGTCATAGTATTGCAAAAGCTGCCACTGTGCAGCCAAAATATGTCAATATTGATGCTGAAAGTTTTTACTTTAACTGCTGAACTTACAGCCCTCATTTGCTGAAGGTTTCAGTGCAAATGCTGTGAATTGCATTCTGACTGTAATTGAGTAAGGCACTTTTCTCTATGCCCAGTAAAGTTCACAGAAAGGGACAAATGGCTCACATCTATGCTGAATAATGTGGTATTGGTTCTGGTTCTGACATGAGAGCAAATTTGAAAGTAAAAAGCTTGTCAGAATCTGACACTACCTTACTTTGATCATTCCTATGCAGAACACAAAAAATCTGAAACCTCATTACCATTTCAGCCCTTCATTTCTGTTTTGGAATAAAGCATCTGTTGTTACAGCAGTGCTTTACAGAAGCAATGTGATTAAAAAAACCCAGTACAAACATATTCGATATACAATTCTTTCTCTACAGGGGTAATGGAGGAAAATCCTTGTGAGATTTAAAATTTGGTAAGAACCTTTGTAAGTTTTTCCATGCAGTAAACCACCTGCAAACACCAGCCCCTCACTCACTTCTCAATAACCCAGCCTGCCTTCCTCTCATTGTTTCCAATGACAATGAAATTTTGGCTAAGGTGAAAAAACCGGGCTCTAGCAGTAAAAATCTGTATTTCTTGCAAAGAAAGAAGCTCTACTTCTGACCGTTCTTTCTTAATATATTCACACTTGTAGTGGAAAAACTTTGTTCCTGAAACAATTTTGGTCAACATGAAAAAATAATGATTAGGCTCACAGTATGCAGCTGGATCATTTTCTTTAGTTTTTATCTGACTACTCAGCTTATTTCTTTGTTTTGTTTGTATTTTATGTTATTTATCACTGCTATCCAGGTCAAATGGGACCTCACAGTGTAAACAATCCAACGAAATACATTTGCAAATTAAATCCAGAACATTGTTGTAATTAGGCTCTTGGTGAACTTGTAAGAAGTTTTGGATGTAAGAACACAAGACTAAAAATAAGAGGTACAAAAAACATAGGTTAGTGTGGTTAGAGCAAGAAACTAGCACAACATGAGAATTACAAAAACAAAAATAAACTTCACCAGCCAGTGATGCTACAAGGAAATATAAGTGAAGGGTTACGCACAAAAGTAACATTCACTTAAAAAACATATGAAGGCATGAAATAATTTTATCATTAAACAGAAGCTCAAGTATTTTCATTCATTTTTCCATCTTAAGAAAATCCTGACAAGGCAAGAAATTTGAATGAAAAACACCAAACAAATCCGTCTGAAAACAAGAGGAACACTTAAAATTAGCATCACCCACTTATTCATGACTCCCACTTCATAAATGAATTCATTTATTCCACACTCCAACTGCAATCCAGATGGAGCACCACACATATCCCACAATAATTTCAATTATGCTACACAAATAATATTAAACAATGGCAGCTTATGGACACCTGCAAAGTACACATGACTGCAATCTTTTTGAATTTTCTTAGAAAGGCAAGGAAAAATAATATTAAGGAATTGCTTTAAAAGATAATTCCAGTGACATCCTGCAGGTAACTATTGCTGCTTTCTCCAATAAAATCTCTGCAGCATTCTGCTTTTTTTTCCAAAAGCATACTCAAAGGATGCTAACATTTATATACATAGATATAGATATAAATATATAGTATTGATGTGTATTTATATGTTTATATATTTATATTTATTTAGAAAAAAGAAAAATAAAAGGAGGAAATACCCACCAATACAAATCAGTCCTGTAGGGTCTAACTTGCTGCCAGAT
>VZTR01014592.1:232041-279685 GCA_013400775.1 Chaetops frenatus
TTAAGTATTATCACAAGCCTGGAGCAGAAGGGGAACTGCCTCTTGAATTTTCCCCATCAGAGATCAGAGGCATAGATAACTTTCACCCAAATAAAAAACCTAAAAAAACTGAGGCTTACTCTATGATAAAGGACAACCTGGAGGATGAACTATAGCCATCTTCAAGTAAAAAAAGTGAAATGAAGAAGGTACTAAACTGCTTTCCTTGTATAGCAAAGATAAGACAAGAAATAACAATAAGCTGAATGTTTTTTGCAAATAGTCTTTAAATTAGATTAGATGTTCTGAAAACTTGATGGATATTTGACTATGGGAGCAGTGCAACTACTTGGGAAAGTAGTGTCAACTGAGTTATCTTAAAATGAGGGTGTACAATGGCCAGGAATGGTGCAGGTACAACCAACCTCGATGATGCAAGAGCACAGCTGAGCTAAGAGGGGACCTGAAATCTGCAGACACATTAGAAATTTATTCTAAAACCAAAGTTTCTGTAAGGCAAGCCTATTGCTAACAAGCTGTTGTATGATATTTTTCATTCGCAGATCTCAATACTTTTTATAAAGACTCAGTAAGCAAAGGTTGAATCCAAAATATAACCAGAACTTTTTATCTAGGATCCCATGCATTCATTAAGCTGTATCCTGAATAGAGGCTTCTTCTTCACACGACCACCCAAATCTTGTGTTTTCTCTGAAATAACTGATGAGTTTTTGACACTGCAAGAGTGAAGTGCACCATAATTGAATTAAAGTGCAGGATCACAAATTCAGTTCTTATTATACAAAGTCAGCATTCTCTATTTTCATAAGAAATTCAAATTTAACCTGAACTGATTAATGCAGTTTTATTTGGTATCTTTCAAATTGTCATTCATACTTATGAGGAAGCAGAACATGAATTCTACCCTTCGTCATCTTGATCATAACAATACTACATCCCAAAGGCGGAGTTATGTGAGCATAACAAAAGACATGAAACAGAACTTACTTTACTGACTGTGACAAAAATGTGCAATAGCCTTTAAGTACAGGAATAGGAACACTGAATACCAATATTTGCAATTAAAGGTATTTTTTTTCTTGGTAAGGAAACAGACAGCTCTCATAGAGAATTGAAATTTTTCTAGTGTAATAGTTTGGCCTTTGCACTGTCTTTCTAAAGAGTAATTAATACTTTTTTTTAAAAGACCAGATTTTAGGCATAAGAATATTAGCATAATGGGTTTTGAAATGTGCACTCACCAATACAATCCCCATTTGCATCCTGCTTGTATCCCATGTTGCATTCACATCTGTAACTAGAGGGGGTCGGGATACAACGTCCATTCAAACAAAGGTTGGGATGGTGCTTGCAGTTGTCTATTGTCTGATTGAGTATTGCTAACAGAAAAAAAATCAGAATGAGAGACAAATACTCAGATTTTCAAATGGAAATAAATATGAATATTATACTTGGCTTCAGAAATGATGTTATCAGGTGCACAAATATACAAAAAGACCTTTTTCTAAGCATTATCCATTGAAATAACAGTAAACTAACAACAATAGCTGTTGGAAATAAAAACTGCATTAGACAAACATTCTTTAATATGATTTCTGCCTATGGCTCGATGAGCCTGTCAGTGAACTCATGGATAAACCACAATTTGTGTGAAAGCTGATGCAATTTTTGGCGTACCTGTCTAAATAATACTCATTACATTTTATTATCTCTATGGTTATGATTCCAGAGATGTGTTTACTCGTGTCATAAGCAATGCTTACATCCATGAGATTTCTGCCAGAAAATTATTCACCTTGGGCTTTCAGCCAAAGCAGTGTTTCTGCCGATTAAGTAGGTTTTACAGTTGGAAGAGAAAATACAGAAGACAGTGTATTTCTGTACCCTGGTAGTTTTCTGAAAACACTGAGACATCTGGAATATGCTGACAAACACACCTCAGCAGGGACAACACAAGTTCAGGGACTCTGTAACTGAAGTCAAGCAAAACCCTCTACATCTAAACTTCTGCTGAAGTAAGGGCCCCTGAACTTCCTAATGTATCAGCTGAGGTGTCTCAAACGTGCTTGAATGGCAAAGTCATTGTTAAGGACACCATGTCATATCCAGACTAAGCAGTAAAAATAAACGAAAAAACAAAGCATTACTAAAAAAAAAAAAAAGGATTGAAAACAAGTCAGAACACAAGCACTTACTCAGCCCTGTAATGATCGGGCCACTTCCAGTGGTACTCTGACCACCTGCTCCTACCCCTGTTCCACCCACAGCTGGGGAGAAGCCGTTGCTTCCTGGGATGGGGATGAACCCTGCTCCTCTCGGTCCGAAGCCATTTCCATTGCCCCTGGGGAGGAACCCATTCCCTCCTGCTCCACCACGCCGGGAGCCACCTCGGGCAGGGACACTGTCCACGCACAGCCTGCGGTGGTCATCTGTCAGATGGGGGACAGAGAAGCACAGACCAGGTCAGCCTCCCACAGGCAGCTCCAAAGAAAGGTACAGCCTTCCCTGTGTGCTACAAAAACCAGGATGGCAACTCCTCATTTTCCTGATGTCATGTGTTCCCCCTGCCACCCCAAACCTCAGGCAGGTCCCATGGTTGTGACAGGTGTGGCCTGAGGAAGGACACTAGAAATGATAAAGAGGAATGATTTTCTTAAGGATATTTGTTCAACTACTTGTTGAAACCTTCTTGTTGATGTGTTAGCAGCAGCACTGTAACTCCCTGGTCTATCAGAGGTGTTGACAAAAAAAGTATCTTTCACCAGGAATGTGGACTATTGCTCTGTGAGCAGAGCTGAAAGAACAACTTAAAAACTGGTGCGTTCTAGTTCAAAGTAACCCAAAATGCAATGGAACAAGAGAGCAGCTGTTCCTTTATATCAAAATTAACTATGAACCCTAAGAGGTTGTTTCCGCTTTGAGCCTGACCACAAAATCTTTCCCATTTCCCAAAAACTATTTCCAAAGTCAACAAAAGGACATTAAAGAAACAAGTGCCAAACAACCATGGACCAAAAAGAAAAATGGTTAACAGATAGTAATATCAGTATTAAAAAAACAGAAATGAATAATAATACAATCCATGATCTTCGTTTTTTCTGTTTAGCCTACATTTTAAAGCAGTTTAAAACACTCCAGTGACCTCCAGCCAAAGCAGAATGAACAGCAGAGAGGAGAAAACAAACTAGCAAATCCACAAGGCACTCACCAGATCCTCTGACAGGACACACCTCTGGGCCAGAGCCACTGGCCCAGCACTGGCCAGACTCACAGCAGCACTGCCTTCTGGTGAACCTCCCGGGCAGCTGCTGTGCACAGCGGCCACTCGCAGTGCTGGAGAAACAGCTGCTTGTTCTCTGATCTGGCAGTCAATTTAAAAACAAAAACTAAGAAGAGTGACATTGATCCCATTTTGGTTTTACCCTTTTTTCTTTTGTATGTTCTCTGTATCCTTTACACATATACTTGTAGCTTCATACTGCTTTGTTTAGTTAGTTTCAACTTTTTCCCAGTCAGAAAGACACAACACATTCCAGGATCCCTATGCTGTCTTGGTTCTCCTTAGAATCCAAAGCTGAAACCAGCTTTCCGAGACAGACTTTGCTAATCAGGGCCTGGATTTCATCCTAAGAGGGGAGAATCTAGAAGGTGCTAGAACAGGGGGAATAACTTCACCAGGTGAGTTCCTCATTGAGGGGGTTCTTGTCAGATATGCCGATTTACAGAATCTGTAAAAACTGCACATGCATTATGCATCAGGCCTATCAGCAGCCTCTTCTACCTGGTGAATTCGAGGACTTGATGATCTTCATATAAAGGTACCCTTTTTATCACCTTAATTTTGTCTGACAAGTATTTTTAGGGCCAGAGAAAAAGGCATCAACATGAGCTCTCAAGCTACCTTCCCTTGTTCATCCCGTATCAGGATGAAAACACTTTACAAGTTGTATTAAAAAAAACTAAACCCAAACCAACCAACCAAAAACCCCTACAACGTCCAAACTGTACCCAATAATTATCTGAGCCACGTATTCCACACTGGATTTACTGCAGGGTCACCCAGATGCAGTGGCATCAGTCTTGCATTAATCCACCATGCAATCTTAAAGTCTGCTTTATCTAACAGGAAGTATGGATGATATGAAAGACACGAAGAAATACAAATAAAAACTAGATACATGTATATAAAAACCGTAGTATGCCAAATCCAAGACACTTTGTGTAGCAACAGCAACATCAGTAAATCCATTTAATTGATTTTTCCTTCATTTATCTGTACCTAACTGAAAAAATTCAGTCAACTGAGCAGTGTGGTCTGCTCAGTTAACTGAAAGTACAACAGTATTTTTAGTAATGCCATATGAAAAATACTCTCCTTCAAGGACAGATGATTTTTTACTGTCACAATCCTGAATGCTGACTGCAAGTGAAGATCAAATAATTTGAAAAGACGTGGTGCTAATGACAGTAGCTGAGCAGGCCCTGATATTTTGTTAGCGAGCAAATATTCATCTTAAACTAGGAAGAATAAAATACTTTGTATTAAGGTTTAGATTGTTCACTGTTCTTCTAAGTAAATACGAAATTACACTTCTAGAGTATATGAACTATACTTTATTATGACAGAGCACAGGAACTTTTAGACGTATTTTATTTGTAACATAAGGACCTGCCCTTTGCTGACTAGGGCATGTGATTTTTCTGCAGCAGTCAAGTTTTGGGAGCTAACTTTAAATTGTAAAACATTCCAAAATCCATAGAAATTTTGATCATATTGGAAATCATAAGTTTTTTTACATGTGGTATGCAGTATTTATAGTTAGCTGATCAGAATGGTTTATATCACATACTTGACACATGCACCTCTATATAAAAAATCACCACATGTGGAAATCAGCATAATGGGTTTTTATAATGTAGGGATTGCTATTAAATAAACTGTCCTGTGAAAGATGTAATCTAGTGAAATCCAACACTTGGTTTGCTTCATTATCTGTTTCTGACAAATTAGTGGCACATGAGCATATGCTACTTAATGCCTATTGCATCTATTTTTGTGCCTTCTGTTGACCTCTAAAGGTTAAATTAATCTGTGTGAGATGGGACTTGAGGCACCATGTAGGGATAAATGTTGTCACCTTTAGAACCAAAGTGAGCTTAACTTTTGGACTCACTAGATACAGATTTGAGAAACAAATATAATTAACAATTCCCATGTTTGCCTGGACAAAACTGAGGCCTTTGGGCAAAGGGGAAGTGCCAGATGGCTGAAGCACCTACCAGGAGTGCAGGATCCATCCACAGATGTGACAAAACCCCGTGGGCAGATGCAGAAGTAACTCCCCACAGTGTTGGAGCAAACACCACCCTCACAAATCCCTGGGATGACGCTGCATTCGTCAATATCTACCCGAAAAGCAAAGGACATTGGATAATTAGCAGAGCATTTGTACATACTACATTAAAAAGACATAAAGGAGCTTTTCTGAAATGAAGTTGTTATTCAGCTCAGACTGAATAAATAGCTGGTGCTTGCATACTGAAAATAGTTTTGTTTGCCACCTGTTGGAGGGTTTCCTTGCACATACACTGGGTGTTTAACACTTCAAGTCACAGAGTACACGAGAGCAGGCTGATATTTCCTCCTCCTGAATGGCACACACTGAGTGCCACCCCTGAGGAGCACAGAACAGCTGCAATGGAATGCCAAAATACACATCCTGCTTTCAGGATGAAGTGAGAAGGATGGTACAGCAGCCAGCCAGGACAGCTCTGGGCTTCCTGTGACCACATCAATACTACTCACAAGATCTGACTGCTTTCTGGCATCCTAACATTGCCAACTGTAATAAAGAATTTTGGCCAACCCCCTTCAAATGCACACAATCCTTTTGATCCATTCAAATATTTCTGCTGACTGGAAACACAGTGGTTCCACCTGACCCAAGGCAATTTTGTGTGTAAATATGCATAAAGTGAGAGGTCACCAGACTAGTAAATGAGTTGCTGTGTGTAACAAATTCCAAATTATTTGCACACAAATTCCAAACCAGTGGTGCAACAGTGCAAAGCCCATCAGAGCATTGAGCAGTCGGGTTTGTAGCTGGCAAGGAAAAGGAAGATGAAGGAAGTTTTTCACCACCTCTGCAAAGCTGCAGGATGCAGACCATCCTTCCCAACTGGCTACAAGCACAAGAGTTTAACACTGTCTAGGGCTCTTGTCCAAGAATGACAGAAAGCTGGGAAGGCAAAAAAGCTCCTTCCTGAAATCTACGCAGTGATCAGAGTGGAAGGAAGACACCACAGTCTTCTGCACGTGGAGAGAAAAAAACAATTAACATGGAGAACCCTTGTGGAAGAATAATTTATTTAACTTACTGGAGCAGTACCAAGTAATTCTATTTTTTGTTTCACTGGTTTTTGAGCCAAATCTCTGTATCTCCCTCCTTTCCCTTCCCTGGTTCTTGCATGGGCAATTATTTCAAAACATCTCTATTACCTCTGACTGGAAATTCTGAGACTTCACCTCAGGAAGGGTTATTTTTAGTGTGGCTGATTGAAAAAGCTACTCATTTTCTTCCCTTCCCCCTTCCAAAATACATAAATTAATGGTCTCAGGGAAAATGCTCCAAAGGAAAGTAAGAGGAGATACTGTGTTAAGAGTGAAGAAGACTGGTGGCATGAACGGTTCCAGTGCTGCACACCAGATGGGACAGCCAGTCTCAAGGTGAGAAACGATTTAAATGCATGACAAAAATTGTGTAGATTTATTACCCAATGAGTTTCTGCCAAAAAGACCCAGCCTGGCTACCTAAAATTCAGAATTCATGGCTTTTACTGCTAGGGAAAGCAGGATTTTATAAATAACTGAGTTACAAGTACCAGAAATGGGGCTCTCAACTGCTGAATACTGAGGAAGGGTTCCTTGAAAATAGTTTTAGTCTAGAAAATAGTATTAGGAAGTAGTAATACCTGGTAGGACCAAGTCTGAAGAGCACACAATCTAATGAAATTATACACTGAAGCAGGAAAATCTGAAATAGAACAATTTCTTTTCAAGGATTCTTTCCATTTTGGTGAAACTTTTTTTTTCCCCCAAGGATTTAGCCTGTTTCATATAGTTTTAACCTTTTGATGTTAACACTACATAGTAACATATCTTTTTGGAAAAGCACCAGAGCCATGCTACCTCCTAGAATACCTCTAATTGTAAAGGGTGTAATAACTAAGTGCATTTATTTAACGACTATGATTGATTTTCTACTTGAGAAGAGTAAGTAGAACACATTTATTAGATCCCTGGAATACAGTAAGTAATACTCCAGCCTTTTTGTGAAGCAGCAAGCATAACTGAAAGTTTCTTTATGTGTAATTCACCTCTGAATAACCCAAGATGTAAGTTCCATTAACTCTGGGAGATAATAACATCCTAAAAATGAACAGCATTTAATTCCTAAAAAGACAGTGAAAACTCAGTATACTGTGGATCAAAACTCTTAGGCAAAAAAGAAAAAAAGAAAAAGTGAAGGGTTGGGGTTTTCTTTTGTTTAACTAAGACACCACATTGATACACTGGATATCTGGCTTTTGGTACAATCCCTGTAATGACCTTTCCCAAATTTTTTCAACTATTATGGTACAAAAGGCACAACATGAATATTCCTACTTATTCTAACAAGTTCTGTTGTTTCCAGGAAGAACAACAGGAGAGAAAAACCCAACCCACAAACACCTCTGGATGCTCAGGGGCAGAGGGTATAGCAGGGGATCTCAAATCTCTCCTTCTTAAGCAGGACCACTGCAGTTACACTTAAGAAGGTCTGAATAATTATTGCAAAATTCTGGCCTCTGAACACTGGAACCTTGACTACTGTGACTCCAACTTGGATTTTGTCCTTTGTAGCTAGTGAGTAGCATTTGATCTGCTTTTCCATACCTAAAAGAGGGAAAGGAGTGAGCTGAATACTCCATACCACATCACTTCTACACAATGTTTGAGACAAACAAACTTAATTAAAATAATGCAGTTTCTATTAAATAATTTCTCTGTACACAGACATCAATTCCTTACATCCTTCTTAATGGCCCAATTCACATCCACGGGTACAAATATATGTCTATATAGATATATAGATAAAAATGATGTAACTTCACTCAAATTACTAATCCTACTAACTGGAATTGCAATTGTTTGAAGGACTGGCTATAGTATTTTCCTATAAATCTAACCCTGAGAGATTATGAACATTAATTAAGCACACAAATTAAAAAGCCAGAATAAAACCATGGCTTATCTCTCATTCTCTGCTCCATCATTAAAATAATGTGAGAATGGTATTATCCTGATATAACTTTGGCATTACCACCTTGGCTGTGAAGTTTCACAATGTCTTTCCTCCCCAAAAATTTTGGTATAAACTTTGAGGAGAGGGTTGTTATTTGCCTAATTCCTCATAGGGAATTATCTGACTAGGAAAGCTGTGACCAAGGACTAATCGGTATTTAACTCTTGCCACGGACACAGGGGGCAGGGGCTTACAAGAAAAAAAGCCAGAATATATGACCTATTCTGCAGCAGGCTGCCAACAAAACAGGAGATGAAGACCTGTTGATTAGTGAATAATGAAATAACAGCAAACTCTTCAGACTGCAGATTATGTTTCACTTCTTTCATGCACGGTTCCATAAGCACCACAGCTTTTTAGGAACATCTCTGTGTTAAAAATACATTTATCTGTTCCTGTGGATACTATCAACGAAAACTGCAAAACAATGTTTCCAACAATTAGAGCTTTGGATAGTTAAAACAGGATGCAAAGAATGCTTTAAGTACTGTTTTCAGAAGAAAGGAAATGTGTCTCTGAATACATTCTTTTGGCATCACAAGAACCACAGTTAAGAGAATCAAAAAACCAAGTGCACTTCTAACAAACAAGGATAAGTAACTATGGATAGATTAGAGAGATTATAGGCACCGATAGATAGACAGGAGGTGCCTCTGAGAAACAGCCACAAACAGATTAAAGGCCTGTGGATAAAAATCAAGGACTAGACCAATAAAGAACATTTTGTAGTTGGGATCTACTTGAGCCATCTCCAGGAAAGTCTGGAAGACCTAATTTGCATACAAAGCCAATACAAGAAACCTTCTTTCCCCTTCTCTCTTTCTTTCCTTTTTTCCTTCTTTCTTTCCTTATTTCTCTTTTTCTCCTTTCATTCCTCCCTCCCTCTCTCCCTCTGTTTTCTTTCACCCTACCCTTTATTTCAAATCTAACCCCCATGTGCTGATACCAAGAGGTCAGGGACAAACATACCAATTTCCATGTCAAGTGTGTGATTTCCTAATACAATTTTTAAAGTTTTCAGTGACCTTCTGGCTTTTGCTGTTCCTTTTCAACCTTGAGAATCTACACACCTGCCCGTTCGCTCCCCTTTCAGGTGCTGAGTAGAAATTAAAACTAGTCAACATAAAACAACCAAACCACAGAAAAACAGAAGAATGCGTTGGGGAGGACCAGAGAAAAATACCTTTGGAATTTAAAAAAATTTTTAGATATTGCTTGCAACAACACCAGAAACAACATTTTCACTTTTAAGACATGATTTTTAAACTGACTATGTAACTTAATTTTTCTGTGAATGTTGTACTGTTGGCAAATCTAAGCCGAACTCTGAGGACATCTCCAAAATTTGCTACAAATAATGTATTTATTTGTAACTGAATACTGAGTATAATGCAATTTGGTAGCATAATTAAATTGCCAGCTAATCACAAGTCAGAGCCTTCAAGAACAAAGTCCTCTTATCCACACAACTTAAATGTGAATACATCGACTAGATGGGATGAAGTCTGAGAAGTTCTGATTTCTTTCAAAGGCATGAAAAAGTTACTGAAATCAGTAAAGTCTTCAGCAATTTCACAAAACCTCAGCAATTTTCTTTCACGTTATTTTAAATAAGGAATTGCTGCCCTTAATTGCATCAACATGTTTACTGAGTAAACATGGTCAATGTTTCTTAAACTACAGCTATTAAACTTGGGCTACTCAATTTTTCATCTAAAAGAAAAGAGCATTTCCTTAGTATTTTTCACTTACCCAGACTCATCAAAAGTGCCAGATTTGCTTTCACTCTGTAGTCACTAGGCCAAAAATACCTACTTGAACTAGAATATATCTTTAAAAAAACAAAGAAAATCCTAATAACTCAGTAGCAGAGTTGTTCTCACACAGAGTTTTTATTAATAGTTCTAAATTTTCAAAGAGAATATACACTATCTTTACCCACCAGATTCAAACAGGAGAAAACATATAATGCAAAACAGGGACAGCCAAGTAGAAAAAAAAATGTTTCTGCAAAGCAGAAACAAGAAGCACAGTTCAGCAATGTTATGCCTGTCCAGATCAGACACTATCAGACACTGCAATTATTCAACTCTTTAATAATGTTCATTACCAAGGTGCTCTAATGCATAACCCCTTTTTAGGTGTGATCTCCTACAGTATCACTTACCATCACATTTTTGAGTTGCCTCATTCTGTTTGTGGCCCACAGGACACTTGCACTCATATGAACCTACTGAATTAATGCAGTTTCCTCCTTGGCAGACTCCAGGGATAGCCTGGCACTCATCAACATCTGCAAACACAAAAAAAAGATCCAGATCTGACTACATGACTCAAGATACACGAGTTACGTTCAGGAACTTCCTGTTGCATTTCATCAAGTTCTACTTACACTTCAAATTATGGGGTCTTTTTGTTTTTTTGGGGGTTTTTTGTGGGTTTTCTTTTTTGTTCCCAGCTCTAATTTGCTTATACATAAACCACCTTGTGTTTCTGTAGGTTTTTATACAAAACTATACAGTAGGACATCTACCCTGGGTGGCTCGCTTAGTAGCTGTACCATGAAGTTGCAATCCAGGTGTTTCAGGAGTTTTCCGCACCTGTTTGTTCCAGCCCTGTGGTGCGCGCCAGTGAACACCCAGCAAAAATATGAAACTCTTTTCCAGGAGGATGATCCAAGCCCTTAAAAGGCACTGAAATTCCACCTGAGTTAGTGGATTATAGGGTTTCTTCAGTTTTATGCCTCCTGGTGCTTGTGCTATAGACAAACCTATGGTATTTGCCTTGTCCAGTCACCTCCTTTTCCATTTAAACAAGTGTAATTTCTCATAGTCAAGGAAGAAGGCAAGCACTTTTGCAGGCTTGTTTTTGGGTTCTTTTTGTAACCACTGCACTTGGGTTTAAGTACATTTGCAGAGAAGTTTGCACTTTGTTCCTGAATCCATGCTGATTTAGCCAGCACACTACGATGTCCAAAATGCAACAGTTAGATTGCAAATGGATTAAGCACTTTATCAAAAGTATTGACTTTCGTAATTTTTTTTCCTAAATAACCATTGCTTGCTGTTACTTGTTTACATGGAAATCAAACATTTCATCTCTGAAGTATTTTAAGGAGTGGGGGGCTGCACTGGGTGCTCTCCAGAGATTCCTTCCAACCCTAATTATTCTGTGATTTCTGTGAGCCTTAACATGACTTAGTAACATCTTGAGAGAAGATGGTTCCAGCATTTATTGATACACAGCCCACCCAGTAGCTGCCTACTGAGCAAAACATGTGGTGTTTGTCATCTGACCCTGGGGTCTCAAAATGCATTTATCACACACAGTAGGCCTGTGCCTTTTGTCACTTATTAACACTTAAATTAAGTTTCCTGTGTCAGCAGATCAGTTGTTAAAAATCCACTGTGTGTCTGACACAGTTTTAGAAGCTGCAGATGCCAAGGAATAGTGAATTAATGGCAGCAGCAGCAGACAATGAACACCTCCCAGAAACAGAAAAAGTACCTCTGGGGGCCCGAGGTGAACTAAATTTTAAGCTCTATTGGTTCCATTAATTTCTTTCAGTTCTTTTTAGAAGGAAAGAGATGTTGAGCAGTGCTGAAGCCTGAAGAGCCAATCCCAATGATGCAATGCATCAGATTTACATCATATTTAAGTGTAAAGAAAGCAAGCATATTCAACTTTAATTTTAGCTTACAAATATATACATGCTAGAATACTGATGTGCCTTTTTTGTCAGTATCAGTTTTTGCTGAAAACCCAAGTTTGTTTTAATATATTATTTGTGTTCTGGGAATTATTTGTGTTCTTCTTGACAGAAGTCAAGAAGAACAAAAGTATTTTATTAAAAGGGCATATTTTATCAATTGCTTCTTAAATGCTGTTTTAGGATATAAGACTTTTTTTTCTGAAAATACAAACAAATTGAAATGAAGCTTTTTTTCTTCTCATATATTTGACAGTTAGGCTAAACCACACAGGAGTTCCAGCATTATTAATTATCCACTTACACTTTTAAACCTCAACCACATTAACACAAGAAAATTTTTACCATAAACAGCAAATTTAATTAATAACTCTTTAGATAGAGTTCTATATACAAAAGTCCAGTATGTTACAGATTAACTAGAATGGTTCCATGTGTTCATAGCCTAATATTTGTTAAGTAAAAAAAGATTTTGTGCTTTTGCAGAGTTTTCTCTGCAGAATGCCTGTGGGAGTTGCATAGCTGGCTTCAAACATGCACCTTTGAGAACACTGGCAATGCACCTTCCCTTTCTAATCTGTGGTCTGTTTCTCAAAAAGCTCTAAAAAACCAAAAAGCTCAGAAAAAATAAATCCACTCAGATGTTATACACAAATTTTGGGGAGTTTTTTAGTTACTATGGTAGTGACAACAATTATCCAAATAAAAAAATATCTCTTTAATTCTGCCTGGAATATGCATGGGGAGTTTCTTTGTAATTGATTTGGCGTGTGGGAACTAAAAGGTGAATTGGTCATGACTGCAATGGAAAACTCCTGGTTCTTCCTCTGCATCCTAGAAAACAGAAATACTACACACAGCAGAAATAATGCCAAGCTATTTTTTCCCTGCTTTAATAATTATTTTCAAGACAGCAGGGCATGATCCTAGATGACGCTGTCAATATTTTCAGTAACTCAGATACATTAATACACTAGATTATAAAAAATAATCATCACTCTTCATTGTGAACTTGAACCTTCACCTGCCTTCTCTCTGTTGTGCAGTTCACACCAGAACCTTTAGCATTTAGACAGTATATACCTGGTACAGAAGTCTTCTTTTGATTTTATATCTTGTAATGGCTAAATGCAGTTAACAATGTCAGCAGAGGCAGGAAGAAGAACTTTCCTATTTTCAAAATCTGTTCATCCATGACCACTCTTCTCTCCTTAGAGCAAAAAATTAACTGTCTGCAGGGAAAGGGTGTAGGTGGGAAATGGGACTGCTGAGGAATGCAGGGAGAAACTGAGAGAACGTCCAACACAGGTTTTCTGCCATTATGCTGCTCCTAAGGTCATGTACCAGTGGCAATAAAGTTCATTCAAGCAGAACACTCCTCCTGCCTGAATTCCTGTAATGAGGGATGTCTGAATAGCTGCAAGTTCTGTTTAAGACATGATTGAATAGAAACTTCTGGGGGAAAAAATAAAAAAGAAACAAAACCAATTTGAAATTTGATTGGTTTTCTTCTCTTAGTTTGTTTTAAACCTGTTCATGGTAACAGTGAAGTAACAGTACTACTAGAAAGTTCTATAAAAGTACATTACCCAAAAAACATAACTAACCCTGAAGAGGTGCTATTTAAGTCTGAATCATGCAAATCCTTTGCAGAGTAGGAACAACTTCCTGCTTAGAAGTTACATCTTATAAAACTGGTATCAAATACAGACTGAAATTATGACCCATTTTTCAACAGCAAGGCTTGCAAGTTCCACTGAATCTGAGTTGTTCATACCAGCTCCCAAACCTGACTATCTACCGATGTAAGCACACTCCCTTCAAAAAAGCCAAACACTTGAATTACAAACTGAGTGATCCTGGTCTAATTGATACTTGACAATGGTAGTTTGTGTTGGTTTAATTAAAGTCTCTGTAAATCTGATGCCCTCAACAAAAGAAAAGCACTGGAAAGCAGAAAATATCCTTCTATTTGCTTCTAAAAGCCTCAGAGAAAACACTTGGTTTCTTCTGACCTTTCTACTGAGGACGGCAGAGCAGCAGAACAGGCTGCTCAGGGAGATCTGGAGGCATTTCAAGCCCACATGGACACATTCCTGTGTCACCTGCTCTGGGTAACTCTGCCCCGGCAGGGGGTAGGACTGGATGATGTCCAGAGGTGCCTTCCAACCCCAACCATTCTGAGATTTTGTGATCTTATTTCAACAGAGTCTGCACCGTAATGTGGAGTCTGGAAAGGCAGAAAGTGCCTTCCAGAAAGTGCCAGTCCCTTCCTGCCTCAAAGTGAGCTGGTAATTCATAACACAGCAGACATCGTGCTACCAACCTACTCATGCACAACGGAACTCAGATCAGGAAGAGTTACCAGCAGCTAGAACTTAAAAGGAAATGTCTCAACTGCTGGAAGGCAAGGACTCTCTGAAATAAAGAAATTCTCTACTTTTCCCCAAAGAAAGACCATGCATTTCTTCTTCTATGCCTTGCCATCACCTTGTAATATTGTGCGCCAAGCCCAGCTGACATAAATACTATCCGAGCTTCCTACTCGGCAATTATATGTCAAAAATGTAGCAAAAATTAGGGCTGTTTAAACTTCCTTTGTTTATCCATCACACAAAGTAGACTACCACACTGTTTCTAGGCTTCCCAGTGGAATTTAGTAAGGGTAACTTAAAACTATTTGCCACAGGGAATATACTGCCAGAAAAAGAAAATACAGTTATTGTGGGCATGGGTGCTAAAGAGCACCACTGATCTCTCACATAATTCAAATGAAGTCCCAGAAGCCATGCCAGGGTCAGTCTGGCAGAGCAGTTTCAAGGATCCATTGTATGTGGCCAAGTCACACAATGGAGCTTGACTTGGAGATTGCAACATGCACTGTTTCTGTTCATGACACTGTTATGAAGAGTGTCTAAAACATATTAATCACTTCAAGATGAACGGCAAAATATAAACTGCTGCACGCAGGCAGAGGCACATAAGGAAAAACAACATCAAATATTTTTCCTTAGTATTGATTAATAATTGCTTTTTCCAGCCACTTAAGCTTTGTTCTCTATGTGCAGCAGCAAAAATCTGGAGGCAGCAAAGCACACCCGGATTTTATCATAAAACACAGACCACACACAAGGAGAACAGTGATGTTTCAAGGGCTCTGTGAGGTTCTCAGGGTGATTGTCACAGGTGAGAGCTGTCATATTGAGCGTTCCAGTCAGAGCTCACCTTGGCAGGCCCCAGTGCGGATGTTTGGGATGAAGCCACGGCGGCAGGGCTGCGGCTGGGCAGGGCACATCTCACAGGGGTGGCCCCAGGCACGGCCCATGGTGGCACAGCACAGGGACTTGGTGCACACAATCCCTGTCAGCTGGCCCTGGCACATCTGCTTGCTCACTTGTGTGAAACACGGGCCTGTCCTGTAATCTGGGGGGAAAAAAAGGAAATTTCACTGTAATATACAAGGCACTGTACTAGTAGCTATAGAAGGAATTGTTTTTTTAATCCCTTAGATACTCATGTTAAGAAAATTTCATGGAAGTTTAAGTGATATCACTGCTTATAGAAGTTGCATGACACCTTCCACTGAAGGCAATGATTTTCACAAGGTTATCTTTTAATTTGTTTCTATCAGAAAGACACAAGTAAATGAAAGGCAGCTGCACACAAAACTGCTCTTGAGCATTGACACTGTATCCAGTAAAACCCACAGTAAGCAAAAGAATTTTACAAACAAACAAGCAAACGAAACAGAAGATCAGATTAAGCAAACAAGGACGAGAAAATGGTCTTCTTGCTCCTATGCTACTTTATGGTGATTTACAGGAGGGAGCTACAGACCACAACAGCCACACAGTTTTTCACTCCACATTGATCAAGATCCATGCCAGAGAGTGTTACAGAATCATCACTTCTGCTGGAATGCCTATTGCGAAACAATGCTACCTACAGAGGACTAATTGGCTAATCACCACTTATTCTGAGAAGAAAACCATGAAACAATACAACCAGTCCAAGCTGTATGCAGTACACTGAATGAAGCATAGAAACTGTATGAAAATACACTTCTGGTAGAATTCCTGTGAAGAGTTAGTTCATTAACGCTGAACCTGTTTAAAGAGAATTTTTTTTTAACGTTATGAGTCAACACAAACTGGGATCAACAATTAACTGAAATTCTCTAGGAATAAATAAGAAACAGATCATTGTTCTAAGCCAGATTTCCCATCCTTATGGAAACTCTTAAAGAATGAGGGGGTAAATAAGAAGAAAATGCGAAGCTCTCACTCAGTCGCATGCAAGAAGGTACAACAGTGGGGGGTATGGGTGATCCAGCTGCTGTTTCATCCTCTTTTTTCCTACCAAAAGCAGGCTCCAATACCAATGTGTGTGTCATTATGCACTGTCATTAGGGTGCATCTGGTCTCACAACTCACCTACAAATGGGACAACTCTTGCTTTCTACAACTTGATACTTTCACCCTGAAGAAGTATGACCTTTGACATCTTTGGAAAGGGAAAAAAAATGGTCTTCCCATTGAAATATTATACTAAGTTTCCTGGGCTCCTAAAATGAAAGCTCAAACAGACATAAATGTTCTGCTCCTTCTCTTTGGCAAGAGTCACCCAGGTATCAGTCTAGGAAAGACTTTTGCAGTTATTTACACATAGGTAGTCAATTTCAGCTGGGTTGTTCACTGTAAATAAAATCAACCAAGTACACAAGTACAGAAACGACAATAAAAGGAGATTAAAAGATCTTAAATACTCTGTAAGGCCTGCAAACTTTAGTATTTCTTGATTATCAATACAAAATGGTCTTCAAAGTCTTGCTTTGAGCTTCCCCTGTGCCCATCAAGCCACAAGAATAGCACTTTAAGTAAAATAAATATATTATAGAAAGAAAATCCTGTCCTTGCTCCATACACTCTATATAGAGTTCAGTTCTCCATGGGGGAATGCCCTCTATAGTGAAATCAAATAATTATTTCCTACACATCTTCAAATTCCCAAAACTTGCATTCAGCAGGTCTGACAATCATGACATGTCAGCTCACTTTGCAATTCTTATTCAGAAAAGAAGTATTTCTGCTGGACAGTATTGTATTTTTATAGCAGCAATTCTCCAAGATACAGTTTTCTGTAAGACCAATCTTTGGATAAAATGAAGCAATTACAGTAGGAGCAGAAATTCAAACTATGTATTTTTCAGTTTAATGGCTGGTCACCCACAGGATAATACTGGCCAAATATATTCCACGTTAAGAAGCTTGGAATTCAATCAGAGGAAATTAAACTTGAAACTCAAACCAGAGTTGTGAATGGTATCCAAGTTCCACTATCTTCCCATAAGACATAAAATTATTGTGTGTAAATTCTGTTAAATCTAGCAATTAAAAGTTCAGTTTAGAGAGCGTGTTCAAAAGAAAGATTAGAGAATATAACCAGGCTCCAAAGCGTCCTTGTTCAAGAGAATATGAACAATTCAGGTACAAGAAGGAGAGATAAAAATAAACAGAGGAAGCATAAATCTGATGTTCAGATTCCACAACCAAGCAATATTCATCAGCATAAGCCTGCAGCATGGTATCTATTCAGGAACATGCATTATAATATTATTATTATTAAAAATACCACTGTATTTTAAAATATTATCCATAAAAAATTTTCCCATTTTAAAAATCTTTATTTGTTCAGTTTATCCAACAGGAAGCCCAAAGGGAAAGAGACTGATTAGTGGCCACTCTTCTATACTAAGAGGAAAATATAAGATTTTAAGATACAAAATGAAGGCAAGCGTGTTCAGGTTAACAGTAAAATTTAGCTGTTTACACGAAGATCTGTAGACACACAGTAAATTTTTACATGTGGGAAGCAAATGCAATAAAAGTAGATGCTGTTTTGAAGATAGTTTGTAGCTTCAAGTGAAGCTGTGGATTTGTTTCAGAAATTGTTTCACACAGCCAGTCAGACTGTATTATTATAATGGTTGATCAGACCTTAAAAACTCCCATTTATTAATCAATTAACTTTTCCATGTGGGTTTGTTTGTCTTATTCTTAGGTATTTCTTCATTTTCTCCTTTGCCAGCACTGCTGATGGAATGATTTTGCCAGAAAGAACATATGTTGAACATAAGTTATAAATCATTTGTTACTCTAGAAAGAGTAACTGCTTCGGTGAAAGAACACAATCTTCAGCACATATGTGTTAGACTTTTTTTTTTTTTTTTAACTTTAGAAAATTACATTCAGTATGTACAGTGACCTGAAGAATGACAGTCTTTATCAACAGTTCAAATTGTTAATAAAATTAAATTTAATGAGTACTTTTTCCCTGGCATAAAGAAAAAAATCAAACCAGACTTCAACATTTAACTGTACTGCAACATTTCTAGTCTGTCATAAAAATGTGTGTTTTGTATTCTCAAATGGGATTATTCAATTATCATGGTTCTTGGGGTTTTTTTCCATTAATTATTTTTTTAAATTCTAATTGTACCGGTAATTTAAAAAAAAGGCTAGTTGACAGGAGCCAGAGACAAGGAGTTGCAATGTTAAGATTTCTAGCCTTGGTCCGGTATCTGTCTATTTTGGTTCTCTTCCTGTACCTTTGGCCAAACATGATTCAGATGAAAGTGTAAAAAACCTGCTGGAAATAGGTATGGAAGAGCGTGTCTACCACATATCCTCTGTGTCTAACACTCACTAGCTAAAAACCTGAAACATAACGTTTAACAACCCAAATACCACCTACTGTCACTCAGGACAAAACATTAAAATATTCTGGTACACATGTAAGGATCCAATTTCCATTTGAATTTTGTCACAACTCCTGCCCATAAAAATTTCACCTCTTCCCAGGTAACATGAAAAAGTGAGGCATGAAGAGAAGTAAAAAGTACACATGTTGAAATGTCCACCTCAAGTTATTGGGAAGAACACTAAAATTTGAGTTTCCTTTCTTGGTAAAACACAGAACGAAGTTTTAAATGAAGGCTTCAAATACTAAAATACTGTTCCTGTGAGAAGTCCAACAGAGGTGCAGTGCCAGCCTCTTGCCAGTCTCCTGCACTCAGCCTGCAGAAGGGGAAACCACACTGTCACAAATACTTATTTCATGTCTGTGAGCACTAGGAGGTTTTAGCAGGAAGGAACTATGAGATGTCTTCCATCATTTTTATTTAAACAAAACACCACAGAACCATAACTAAATAAGGAAGCAAGACATCTGGAAACAAGCATTTTTTAACTAGAAGCTACTTAGAAGATGGATACTTCTTTTACTAAAAAAAAATTAATTAAAATAGTAAGTATGTTAATCAGTGTGAATCACATCAGGAGTGAATAAAAGAGGGTGTCTGAGATAGACCTTCACACCCTTGCCAATTAAAGAACAAGACCTAATACTTTATTAATGTGTTTCACTTCCCTACAAAGCAAATTTGCATTTCATAGCACTTTTTACAGAACCTCACCACCCTAAGGAAAATTTAGGAAATACTAGGAAGAGATGAGAAAGTAAGTCCAACTTCCATCGCCCCATTTGCAGGCTCAAGTAGAGCAAACAGTTGTCATCTATTATTATCTCAAAAGTGCATTTAATACATCACCATTATTAAATGAACAACTGAATACACAGGACCTGAATACTGGAAAGAAGTAAATGCTGTCAGCATAACCAGGAACTTCACTCTCCTAGAAGAAAAATTAGCACAGTAGGTGAAAGTCCAAGAGACTGGACTCTATTTCAGGGAACCTTCAGAATGGAGACATTAAATCTATGCTGGCAAAGACCTGAGGTTAAATTCACTTTGATAAAGACTCTCCAGCAGGAAACAAGATGGAAAAACAACTGTCTTCATTACAACTCTGAGAGATGGTATATTTCCCCATAATTTCTGCTGTCAGTGGTCTCTCACTCAGTCAAATTCTTTTTGGCTGCTTGTTGCAGAACCTGCTTGTTGATTACTGAAGGGATTTTTTTCAATGGAACTCTAAGTTTTCCCCTTTGCAACATGAAATCTTAACATTTTGATAAATGAAAGTGTAGTCAACCTCCATCATTCTGTAAAGGGAAATTCCATGGTATCCCATGGATCCCTACCATGGGATAATCAGGACTGCAAAAGCAAGGCATGTCCATTTCTCCCACCAATTCTGTCTAAATGACAGCGTTGCCCAGACCTTCCAAAAGGGAGATCAGGGCTTTCCTTGACAAACTTTTCATCTAAGTATGAAAGGACTGGCAATACTCATAACTGTCCTTGAGTTCAGAGCACAAATCTGAAATTTATGCATACGTAAATATTATTCTTCTTACTGAACTCCAACATCTGCAGATCGTAAGTCACGGTAATGCAAAAAGCCATTTAAACCGTTTCCAAAGTGCGTACGTTCATTAAATGTTATCTAGAATGTATCTTCCTTCAATATTTTGATCAACTTTATATGGAAATTTGGGGGGCTTTTTTGCAGTAATGCTTAGCTGCCAAGACTGAGAGTACACAATAAGGGACGTTTCAAAGGCAACAGGAAGGTAGATAAATTGTACTTGATATAAATAAAAAAAAATTTTTTTCTAAAGTGACATCCAAAAAGTTATGGCAAAAAAGACTGCTGGCTGGAAATGAACAACGAGTCTCTTGGAAAATGAAAGAGTTGGCAATGCTATTAATTTCTCTTGGAAAAAATAATCTCTGGGTACTTCTGCTATTTGGACTAAGGAGTCCTTATAAACCTGAATAGTAAAATCGAAGCCTCCCTTCCCTGACTTCTTCCCTTACTAAGAAACTTGTGTGTAAAGTCATTAATTAAGTATTTAATAGTATCACGTTTATCATTAACATAAACAATGATCACAAAAGTCTTTCAGACATTTTAAATTGTTGGTAACTCGAAGTTGAGACACATCCCCAGCAGGTTCTTTAGTCATTACCTGAAGTGATGACTTCTATATAAAGTTTATTTTGGTAGGCAACAGAAAATAAGAGTAGCTTAGTGGAAAATGGTTTTGAACATTGATGTTAAATACATCATGAAGGTTTGGAGTCTTTTATACTGCTGACAGCTTTCATTTTCAGGTTGAAATTTTATTACTGTTCTAGTGGTCCCAGTTGACCTCTTCTAACCAGCTCCTGTGATGCAAAACTTCCCATCACACAAACTCCTGTGACTGATTGGGCAACTTAACAATACACACCTGACAGCTAAAAAGCAATTAGAGGGCAGCGGTAACTAAAAGAAGGAAAAGCCCCAGGTTCAGTGCAGGAATCTGTGTGGGCTTAGTAGCCTTTAGCAAAATTCCATATTCCACCAGTATTTCTGTCATGTCCATTCTAACCACATTCTCATTTTCCTCTGGCTGGAACAGCAAAAGCAGCTCTTTTCCAAAAGTAACAATTCTATGCTTCACACAGACATTTTTATATAATTGGTATTATGTCAGTTTTAAGCAGATAGTCTTAGTATTGCAATACCTCCAGATCTTAAGACTTTTTTCTTTTTAATTAAAAAGTGATTTGTTCTTACACACCTAAGCACAAGGGGGTGAAAAGGCAAAATAGCAGATAAAGAACAATATTTGTGAAATAAAATGCATTTTTCTGTAATCAATCCGAACATTTAAGAAAATTCATCTAATACTTTAGGACACAGAACATTTTGAAAAGTACATACACAGACAAAATGCACAGAAATATAGAAACATGTAAACACTTTGCTTTTATCATTTAAGGAATTTAGCAGCTTTCAGAATTCAAGTATTTCCCTAAAAACTTCCTGGAACAAAATGTTTCCATGTGTAACTGAAGTATCATGCGCTGACTGATAGAAAATTTCAACCATAGAACAAGCTGGGAGAGCAGTATTCCTGAATTTTGGTTCCAGCAAGATGTCCAATTTTGGTTTGGTTGGAGCTCCTTGTAAATATATATATTTCCTTATGCTTCCACAAGGTCTGCTATTATATAGAGATGCCATCTGAGTTGGGACTAATGAAATCCCAACACTTAGCACACAATCTGACACACAATGAAATACTAATCATCAGTCATTGCAGGAAGTTACAGCATGATTCACCCCTTGGGCAAAGTATACATGCAGAGAAAAAGGCAAAACAAGTTTTTTTCCTAATATTCAGCAGTTTATACCAACTACCCTAATATGATGTTTGTACATCTTTGCTTTGCTGAGATGTCTACAGTGTCTAAAGCAGTGAAGGAACTGCTTCATGCTGCCTGCTGATCCGTCCTCTCATGCTTCTCTTTCAAAAACAACTTAACTCGTCAAAACTTGGACACTGGAAAGCCAGAGAGATGCACATTAAGATCTTAATTATTTTACATCCCAGGAATTAAGAAGCCAACACCTTACTCTATGCCTTCAAAGAAAATATGCTACTTTCTTTGACCATAATATGTAAACTTGAATTACACCATCCATAGGCTTTTGGTTCCCTGCTTCATGAAGTCAGTGCTATTCAGTTCAACCTCAAAGTAACAGAATCTCAAAATCAGTGAAGATGAAGTAATTTTAAGATTGAAGTCTTCAGATAGGACAGCCTTTTAAGAGCATTGCTGAACAGTGTAGAGGGCACAGTGTAGACTCTCACACTCTACCCTCACTCTCCCACTCTGGAGTTCAGTGTCATTCCCCACACCCACAGCCAAAGCTTTCAGAATTCATCCACGCTCACAAAACGAGGAGGGAAAATATTTCATAACCAACCCCTGTGTAAATTAGCAAGGCATGGAAAAAGTCTCAGTAGACCAGAAACCCTAATAAAACCACAGACATTGCAGCTGAATGCAATCTCGTTAATTATTAAACGAAGTAGGAAAAACAACTGTTTCACACGTTACCCTTAGAAAAAAAACTACATATATATATATATATACACATATGTTTAAACAGCAGGAAGCATTTCCTCAGATGACTGTCTAGACTACAGTGATAATTTGAGTTCATAATAAGCTAAAAACCCAGGCAGCTACTATTTACTAGACTTCTAGTCTGTGTAGAGGCAGAAGCACAGTTTCTGCTCTTCACATCTTTTGGGCTTGTTCAGCAAAACCAAAGGTCTTTAGAGATTTACCTCTTGGGCTTATACAAGATTTTCAGGGAGAAATTATAAAACCGAGTATCTCTTAACAATTAAAATACAGGAAAGAAGAGAATTTATACGTCCTCTCAATATAGAAACAATTTAATCCTGTTTCTCATACAGCAAGTTATCAGTCTGAGGTGGAATAAACTGACACTATATTATTTTGCAACTCTGGATGCAATGTGCTCTTGCTTGGCTACAGTAAACTACCACTGATAATACCTGGATTACTCTTTCCCCTATATTATTTTTATTATAGCAATAATAACCTATATAACTCTAGCTTTTAAGATACTGCATAATTAATGCCTACAAAGACAGATATGGTTGGAAAGTTAAAGCAGATCCAATTCACAGAATTTTAAGGCTTAGTATTTAATTCATTTTAAATTGAACAAGGGGTTTAGAATCAAACATTTTCTTTGGTAAGTAACTGTCCTGCCACATACTCCACTGTCAGAATTGTTCCCTGTGAGGGTGGGGAGGCCCTGGCACAGGGTGCCCAGAGAAGCTGTGGCTGCCCATGGATCCCTGGCAGTGTCCAAGGCCAGGTTGGACATTGGGGCTTGGCGCAGCCTGGGACAGTGGAAGGTGTCCCCCATGACAGAGAGAACTGGAACAAGAAGACTTTTGAAGTTCCTTCCAGCTCAAATCATTCTATGATTTTATAACTCTATCTTCCAGTTTCCTTTTTCTCTCTCTCATAGATGTCATTTAGGTAGCAAAACCAAAAAGATTTATATTTAACTGCAAACACTGCTTCTCAATCTGAATTCTGTTCTTCATCAAACTCCCCAGTAGCTTCTCCAGGATTTCTGCCAGACTCAACAGTGCAGGAGTAAACCCACCCCCAAATATCTGCTTTCTTGGGTTTCAGCTGCTGCCCTGCAAACTGCAGAGGCAGAGGATAAACATCTCTGTGCCAGCAGGAGACAGAGTAATGACCACAGCACCTCACCAGGCTTGTGAGGGGCACTCCAGGAGGGGGAAGACTCTACACAGGAAAAGGCAACCAAGTCACGGGAGGGGGTAGATATACACAGTACACATCTACACACACCAGAAATAAGGGGGAAATAATCTGAAAACTGCCATTATCTTCAAAGCTCGCCCATTTTGTAAAATCTGATCTCAAACACAAAATTTGTAAGGGAGCTCAATGCATAACAGACATAATGAAAAATATCAGGGTATGCAAAGAACACAGGAGAAAATACAGAAAAAAAATTACTTCCAATGGCATCTATCTAACCTTCAACCACAGAGCCACACAGAGTTTTGGGTTCTCCACACTCATCCCTTTGACTCAACACTGAGAGAGTTTTATTAAACTCCGTCCTTATTACTCAAAACAAGTCTAAGGTGAATGACTACACCCATTGGCAGAAAAGTAAGCAAAACCAACCAAAAAAAAATTCCCTTTTCTTATTTTTCAAACTCAGTTTGTCATGAACAACTGTTCAGGTCTTATTGAATAATATGTACTTTCCCTCTTGCAGTTCTTGCTCCACAAATGCAATATTCCAAGAAATATCCAAACCCCTCCTTTCACTCCCTCTCAGATCTAATATGGAACCTCTGTGTACACTGAACATACACCCAAGGTAAAAAAAAAACAATTTCAAACATTCATAACCATTATAGAAATAAACTTCTGAAGTTCCTGAGTTTCCCAGAGGATCTCTCAAGCCTCCTCTATACTTGTAAACTTTCAAGAAAATCTGTCTAATTTTTTCTAACACATTCTACACTCACAAAAAGCAAAAATTTGACTCTTTCTTCCTTTTCCCAGTGCTTCAAAACTGACTTCATTAACTCATTTGTGGTTTTTTCCAATTTTGCCTAGAATGCCTATATAAGCAACATATACCACTGGCACTTGCTGAATTTGACAAAACGTCTTCCTATTCACTTGAGTATTTCAGAAGTTTTTGCATTTTCTTTGTTAAAGACAATCCCTGTGAGCAAGTGCTTGAATTTCATTGTAATTTCTAACTTTCCTAGATATTCTGAAAATGTATCAAGACTTTTTTTTCCTGGGTATCTTACAAATTAATTAGCTTAATAAAATTAATAGTTCTCTATACTTTCCAGAAGAAATTACCTTTTCTTCTGAAACTGTAACAAAGCCATGATGGCCTTGCTAAGCTCTTGTATTTTCTCTCTCCCCAGGTAATTAAAAAAAGAAGGTGACATTTTAATGCATCTGACAAAGAGCAAGATTTTCACTGAGGAAAAGATAAGACTAGGCAGAATTTTTCAAAGACACCATCTTTCCTCTCCTCTGAAACATGTTTCTCACTCATGATTTTGCTTCAATGCTCTGTATTATCAGACCCTTGTTTCACTTCTCAGTGAAAAATCTCTAGATGCAGAGCATAACCTAGTCTAAGTCATACCTAACAATAAAAACACAGTATTTTATGCTCTCCTAGAGTTGTCCCTCCTGTAAGTAAGAGGAAAAAAACTACTTTTCAAGTGTGCATTTTAAAAAATAGATCTATGAAGAAAATATATATATTGGCTGTAACTGTAAGGTGTTACAGTTTTGGTAGTTCTCTTTTTTTTTTCAAGTTTAGGGCAGGACAGCTATACAGCTTCCCTTTTAAACAACTTAAAGAAACATTCTCTGTGCCTGAGCTGCAGGATAGCTCCACTGTACTCTTGTGAAAAGTCTCAAGCCCTTGGAAGAGGTTATTCAAATCTGTATTTTTGTTTTACTTTTGTAGATGTATTTTGAAGGCATAAAATGTCTGCTTCTAATTCTAACACAAAGTGCAACAACCCCATCTCTAACACTTCAGCACTTGCCTGTCCTATGCTTGAACAAACTGAGAAGTTTTGAAGATTTCAAGTGCTTCAAAAGCAGCAAAGCCACTGCACTGAAGGATTTTTACCTTTCTCTTTCACTGGTGCCAAAGAAAAAGAGTGTCATTCAAATATTCTGGTTTAACTAGAAACTTAAAGAAGGGAGTAAGAGAAAGACACTGACTGCTATCACAGTACTTTCTTCACCACAACTGCAATCAGTATGACCAGAATTACCTGTGGCATTTTTAAAACTGCTAAATGTTAAATCTTGTGCAGATCTAAGAGAGAGGTTTCCCAATGCCTGCTAACAACAAGGAAACACACATCCTGTGGGCACCTTGCAGGTTTTTAGTGCTTTAGACAGACATTTGCCTTTGAAAACCTTGTTTTTGGAGATAATGGTGGATGGCAAAAGAAGGGAATGTAGTGCCAGAGCCCTGTAACACCATTAGGTATTGACATCTAAGAGCATGAAAGCAGCTCTTTACATTTGCCCTGCTGTAATCCACCAAGGGCTGATGTGGGCCAGTATCTACAGGCCAGAACCTGCAACAGAAAAAGGAGCTTGCTGAGCAGGCACTGCACTTAAATGTGAAATGTGTGTGCTATTAACACCTGACAACACCTCTAGCCTCAAAAAAAAAACCCCAGCCAAAATATCTAACAGGTTCTTCCAACACAGATAATTTGACCTACTATCCCAAATCAGGTACTTACCTGTCAGATAAAGCTTTGCCTCTTACTGCTGCAGATACTTGCAATTATTATATCTTAGTATCTCCAAGAGAAATCAGAGGTCTGCTTTTTATTTTCAATTGAAGCTTTTTTGCTTAAAAGAAGACACGACCACTGGGGCATTTTGCTTCTAGTCAACTTTCCACTGAGTGTTGAAAAAGCTGACAGATATGCTTTATAACAAAATATTAAGAGATAGAAGTAGAAAAGAATGGTAAAAATTGCAAATCTTGGGAACATTTACATTCTGTAATTTTAAACTAGTGCTGACCTATTTTTAGCTGATTTTATTAAACTAAACAAAATTTATTTTAGTTAAATTAGACTTCAAGTTGTTGATTTAACACTTGTATTTACCTCAGTGACTATGAGCAGCCCCTGTGAACTGGCCCATGTAGTTTTGAGCATGCTACAGTAAACTAATTTTTTCTTCACCAGTAGGCCTTGCACAACTCCTTTATGAACCTGCAGAAGATAGCTCAAGATCACATGCTTCACTTCCGAAAGGCTAAAATTGGACTGAAGATGAAAAACTGATGTTTAGCAGGTCAGTCTTTCATTTACTGTACACTGAAAGAAAAGAAGCAGGAAGACCATAAAAAAACCTCTGTTCTGGCTCAGGATGACAGCAGTAATAAAGGAAAAAAATCCCAATCCCACAGCAAAGTTAAGAAGCTACCTTCCCAAAACGTCCACAAAAAGAGAAGAGCCTGCTGATCAAAAAAACATTTTTGCTGTTAAGCACCTGAACAAAGTTTGCAATCATTCTGGGAAACCTGAAGTAAACCAAAATTGAGAAAAAGTTGAGGTTCTTTTTTTGCCACCCATGCAGCAAAAAGCCACAGCTGGAGGACAGGAAACCTCTGGGACAATCTGTCACAGCCTCCATAGCAAGAAGATCTGCAGTTTCAGAGGTTACAGATTTAACACCAAATAGGCAAGGTCTGAATGCCAGAAGTGCAATTTTTTTTTCCTCATGGTACTGCTGGCATCAACAGGTAGGAAAAGCTGTGTAAAGTTAAGAGATCTAAATACCTGTCAGAGGAAATAGTTCCTCAATGAATTGTATTGTCTGTTGCTCCATTTAGACCTGGCTGCTGTCACTTATGCACACACAAGCATCTTCAGCAACACTACAGGCTAAATATATGTATTTCTTCTTTATAATAGAATAGTATTTGAGAAGTATTAACTCCTGTATAAATCTGTGTCAGTTTGCTATACTAGCCTAATTTTAACCACATGTATTATCCCCAACATCACTATAACCTCTGTGCCTATCAGCTGCTTCAGTATATCAGTCCACTTCAGTTCTGTAGTCTTTATTCTTTCGCTTCACTTAATGTATACTAACAACATTTTAACTGACAATGCTTTTTGCTTCCTCCTACTTGTTTTCCTGTGCTGTTGATAAGCTTCTCCATCCACTCCCCAGCTTGAAGAAAAACCTTTTATCTCATGTTATATGCATAGAATCTTAGTCTCAGAGAATGGTTTGGATTGGAAAGGACCTTAAAGTTCAGCTACTTTCAATCCCACTGTAACAGGCAGGGACACCTTCCACTGTCCCAGGCTGCGCCAAGCCCCAGTGTCCAACCTGGCCTTGGACACTGCCAGGGATCGACGGGCAGCCACAGCTTCTCTGGGCACCCTGTGCCAGGGCCTCCCCACCCTCACAGGGAACAATTCCTTCTCAATGTCCCATCCATCCCTGCCCTCTGGCAGTGGGATGCCATCATTCTCCTCCAATCCCTACCTGCCCTTGGAAAAAATCCCTCTCCAGATCTGTTGTAGGCCCCTTTTGACTTATCTGAAATCCGCTTCCCTCTTCAAAAGAATGCTCTTCCCAAGCCTCACATTTCTAGTAACTCCAAACCCTTCTGCTTCCCATTATGAGCCATTTAATACAGGGTAAACAAGAACTGTTCTTCCTCCCTCTATATGGGATGAAGGCAAACTTATATCAGTGACAACACTTGCCTTTCCCACTTCCTCCTCTCTTTATCCCGTGTTAAAGAAGGAAGAAAACATCCTTGCTTTTCCACAGCTTCATATCTCTAAAGATTATCAATTAAAAAAAAAAAAAAGCACAGACCATGAGCACTAATACAGCTACTATTTACAATGCTGAGAAACCAAAGGAATTGGCCATGCTAGAAAAAAAAAATTGCTCTTACATGTACAAGTGAGAATGAGGCCTCTTACTCTGTTGCTCTTTCTTTTTTCTATTCTTTTTAATGGGAAAACTCAGCTGCAGAAATTTCAACATCTTTTTTTTCCCCCCCTTTAAAAACACCACACAAAAACCTTGGATCTTGTGTGCTCACAAATCAAAGACAAGCAGCTGACCAAAGACCAGATTTGACAGGAAATGTAAGAGGTCACTGTACATATCAGAAAAGGCAGGAGCTCCCAAACAGGTTTTTTTCTCCTTTTACCCCAGAAGAAAGCCTCAATTTAAATACTCTAATCATGCCAGTCATTAGTTACTGCTCAGCCTCCTGTCTCCAGCCCGGAAATTAGTCTGCTCAGAGCCCAGATAGCTGAAAAAACAGCCACATTTTATCATATAGCTTGGGCTGAGAGGCCAAGCTGGAGGAAAGTGACATATGTTCTATATTAGGAAGAAAATAGCTAATTTTATAGAACTAAATTTACAGAACCATAAAAAGTGTGCATTTGAAACACAGTGATGTAAAAAAAAAAAAACCCTGAAACATCTCTCATAACTTTGATGTGATTTGCAAGGGAAGTTCCCATATACTTAAAATATAAAATTTTACTTAAAGAGTTATGAACTACTGCTAAATTCAGTTTAAAATTAAACCACTGAGACACTTCTTGCTGTAAAATATTACAACTATTGCAACCAACAGATGAAGAAATCACTGCATTGTACTATTTATTGGAAAGCACAAACTATTACATTAAAAGCATAAATTTCAAATTACTATGGAACTGAATAGGCATTTAAGGCAACTTTTACAGTATTTTCATGTAGTCCACCTCCTGTAAAGCATACACAAAATTAGCACTTAGATAATTTTTATAGTTATTATCAAGATCTACTTCAGGAGTCATCATTCTTTAACTGAATAATAGTGAAATAAATTAGTAACTTCTTTATTTGAATATGAGAAGGACTATGCAACACCAAGATTAGGCAAAATTTTATTTAGCCCTCCCAAAGCTGTAAAAGTATATTATATTAGACTAGATATATTAGAAAGTTATTATATATGCAATTATACATGCTAGACATATACTATATTTTATTAACAGCGATAGAAGCAAATTTGGCTTGCTATCTCCTATTTCAAGCAATAAAATGTAAATCTTAAATTGAAATAACTCAATTTTTAAATACCCACATAAGGCAGATGAACTCTTGAAGAAAAAAAGCAGTCTACACAAAATTGAAAATTTAGGACTTTCAAGGACAAGCTGGGAAATATGGATGCCAAAACACTGATAGTTTAAATTCCTGTACGGGGAATTCTGCAGCTAAAAATTTCACAGTGAATGGGAAGAAGGCAAACCTAAACCCCTTCATCATCACAAAAGTTAAGATGCAATCCCACAGGTTCTAGAATCTTTTAAGTTTTAAAGGTCAAACTATTTAAAGTACAAATACCATTGCTAAAAACTCCGAGCCATCACCACAGCTAAAGTTTCACATGCATTAACAGCCCAGACTGTAGTCATAGAACAGAAGCAAATCTTAATTAGGAATCATTTCTTTTATCTGGGACAAAAAGCAAGCTTACCAATTTATCTGGCAAGAAATAAAAAGCTTGTCTGAATGCAACAAACTCAATTGAAAAAAAAAAAGACATAATTCTGAATATTGCAATTCTATCCTGCTATAGTTCAGCTAGAACTAAAATCCATCTTTGACCAATAGCCCACACTGCAGAATTTGCAGTGATACGATCCATCAGAACAAGGCTCAAACTATAAATTACCCTAACATTGTCCAATCCCTTGAAAATCCATTCCGAACAGAGAGTCTTAGTAGTCTCTTACTTTAGACAGGTGTATGTTCTGCACAGACATATCTCTGAATGGTTGTAAAATGGCTGTAAGTATTAACAAATTGTTAACAAAATACTACTTCCTATTTCCCCACTGACCAAACCATGTATGATTTGAGTCCTTGTGCTTGCTTCATAAGAATTGGGTAAAAAGACTGTAAATCAGGTTTTGAGAATGAAAACGACAACCAGCTAGAGACAAACAAGCTGATCCTTTACATTCCTCTCATGCTTGTGATACCTAGTGGGTATATAAAACAGCATGGCATAGCAAACAGAAACTCTTGCTTTTTCAGCGTCTGGGTTTTTATCTCCTTTACCTCTGTGGAAATTATTTCCATTTCACAGTTAACAAAGGCTAAAAAAAATTTTAAAAACATAAAAAATGTGCAAGTTATTTTTCCCAATTTATACGTATCTCTGAGGATGTCACAGCTGAATTTGAAACAGGGAATTCCAGAGGATTCCTTCAGAAGCCATCTCTAAGATGCATTCTGGAATAAGAATGGGTTTAGGAACTGATCCCTGTACTATGATAATTGGTTATTCTTTTAGTTCTTCTCTGACTTCCTCCTAACTAAGCAGAGCAAATTACTTCCCAAGTTCCTCTTATGAAAGAGGTGATATACAGAAAAAAAATCCTTGAATTATCTAGACTCACACAATCCTATCACCAGCAGCAATTTAGCTGGATTGTTTGTTCATATAGCCGAGAGCAAAAGACGGCTAAGCTTTTAACTGTTATACGAACAAAATATGCAACCTAAATTAGCTGAAATTCCTACCAATTAGGCTTTGTATTTGTCAATTTTTATTGTGTCTGCCAAACCAAAAAAGAAAAGGAAGACACCTTCTAAAATTACAAATAATAAGCAGTTTACGGAAAGTTTACTGGCTCAGCCAGAAAATACACAGCATAAAACACATACACACATCATTTTTTGTGTACAACTGCTCACAGCCTCCCTTCTTAAATTTCTTTTACCTCTTTGGCACTGAGGGCCAGTGAAGCCGTAGACACAAGCACAGCGGTTGGGTCCAACACAGCGTCCTCCATTCTGACAGCCATTCTCACAGACAGCTTCAATTAACAAAACAAACAAACAGAAAGCTTAAAAATGTCATGGCAGTGATATTTCCAAAATTAAAACGTGCAACATTTTTTTAAAAATTCGGTTTTCTCCCACTGCTCTAAGTCTTTCTAAGCCTGAAGATGAAGGTGATTTCCCTCCTACCACCTCCACCAGCAAGGGCTGTATAGACCAAATTACATTAGTACCTGCTGATGCTAACTGCAAACAGCTGCTCAGCACAGACTCAGCATAGATTAACAGCAGACGTTTATCTTCAGTGTATTTTAATCAGCTGTGCAGCTCTATCCCTTACTGAAGTTAGCTATCTATCAAATCTCAACTATTTTTAGAGGTTTTTTGGGCATATTAAGTCGTGTTCTTCAGTCACAAGAGCAACAAACCTTTCAAGAAGAGAAAGGAGTCCAAGAGACAGATAGTCATCTCTCAGAGTTGATGGTGCTGGAAGGAGTGATGTTTAGAGCCAAGGGAAAAGAATTACCCACTTAACTCATCCTTTAAGTGCCTGAAAAAACTGTTTTGTAAAAGATCCGACAAAAACCAAAATTTTTGCAGGGAAGGAGGAAGCTGGGGTGGGGGTGAAAGAGTTATAAATCCACAATACGTTCAGATGAAATAGGTATTTCACTGTCATGGGACTTCAGAACAGCCACACATACTCTTTACCAATGGTCTGAATCAAGAACAAAGCTTCCTGCCAAACCATTTGATTTTCTCAGTTCAAAACGAAGAGTTCTTCAGAGAGGCTGAAAAACACCATTAAAAGAGCGCCCTAACTCATTTTACACATTTTCAGGCTCATTGCTTCAGCTCGTTGCTTCAAAATTCTCCAAAACTAGCACATGTTCAAAATCAAAACATTTCAGCTTGCAGAACAATCACAAAATTTTTAAACTTCTCATTTTTGGTTCAGGAGACATTTGGCTGCCTTCCTACACGTCTCCTTGGTTTGGATGTGGCATTTGTAACACATTTGAGTATAAAGGGCGAAAGAACCTCAGAAACCTAGAGAAGGTAATAATTTCAAACTGGAAAAAGGTACACATGCCTTCTGTATCATAGTGGGGAGCACTAAATACACTGTTATGTGGAAATGTGATAAGCCTTACTTCTTACCAAGAAGCACCAAACAGAATTATTACCTTTACCTGAGAATGCACACACTGCTGCACATGTTACATTACTGAATTAATGGACAACTACACTTCAGCAAGACAATTAACTTCATTATATACAATTAAAACTTTCTGAATAGAAATAAAAACATATTTCCATTTTTAAGACTGTCTAGAAGACAAATATTCCGTCCCGCTTGGTATTTTAACTACTCGATACACTGAAACTAGTCTCCAGAGTTTGTTCACATTTTCTGGACTGCTTCTGGGTCACCACTTGAAAATTCAATTATCATTTCATTTATTTACTGGAAATTTGCATTGTCTGAAAACATTCAGGTACTTTAACAAAAGCAAGGAGGGACCACCAACCCTAAACAGTAAATTTCACTGTGGCTAGGGTCACATCTTAGGATTACAACTATTTGGTAAAATTTTAGACAGTTTTATCCAGTTAAAGCAAGAACAAGACTGTTTTCCATGATTTACAAAAATGACTATGGCAAAATAAAAAATCTTCCACAATATTCAGTCTGTCTGTTTTTTGCATAGCTGCCCTCTGTCTGTCTCTAGTTCTTTCAGACTACGTTGTACAATTAATTTCTCTGCTAATTAGTAGTCAGCTGGCCTCAGAATACACTTTGAGTCTTTCTTCATCCCTGCAGCCTTTAGGGACTTCTATTGTTTGCTAAATTGCTACAGCTTGTAAATATTGCACTGTTACAGGTAAAGCTGGGCAAATAATTGACTTTCTAGCTTGTCTGCCAACCAAAAAAGGTATCTTATAGCTTGAACGATATTTAATCCTTTTTTTCATTAGACTAAGTAGAAAATACAAAAACATGCTTCAACCCAGCAGTGAGACTATTGTTCTGAGGTAAACTTTGTTAAAGAGAATGAAAAACTACTGAACATCTGGTATGAGGAGTGTGATGCACAGTGACATTGTTCCCCAAGGGTTTTCCAAAACTGCACCATGAATCGAATCTGTAACTTGAATTTTAGAGAATACAAATGCATTTCATGCATGAACTGACCACCAGCTAAACACCAACCCCCAAAACCAGCATTTCTTTCAAGTGTTTCACTGCACTTCAAGCAAACTGGCTGTGACTTACGCTGCTCACAGTGGGCCCCAGAGAAACCCTTCTGGCACTGACACCTCTCGTCCACGCACGTGCCACCATTCCTGCAGATGATGCTGCACTGCTGTGCTGCACAGAGACATCCAAAATCAGCCAAAAACACCACAAAAGAATGAGCTTTTACAGTCTTTAAAACAGGATCAGAATGATGAGCTTTCTACCACGTATGCTATATATTTTAAGTGTATATTCATGGAGCTATTCTCAAGTTTTCTGTGACTGTTACATAGCAGCTTGGAACTTTTAATTACACTGGAGGCTATACAACTTTAATTTCTTACCAAAATGGACTCAATGAAAGTGTAAATACCACACACATCCATTTGTAAACTGGCTTCTCTCTTTAAGCTCGTTTTATTTAAATTCGTCACACAGCATAAACAGGTACATGTGGCATAACAAACTTGATCTAGAACTTGAGATATTTCACTGAAGTGCAATTTACTTTTGCATATACAATAATGAGAAGTTATTTTTAAAGAAGTTGGCATTTTTTTCATTGCAACTTAAAAATAATGACTTTAAATGAAATCTCCAATGAAAATATAGTAAGTCCTTACCAGGTTTTGATCCACATGTGGGCGATATCTGCCCACTGGCACAAGTGCACATGTTGGGACGGGAACAAAATCCATCACCACAGCTATTTCTGCAAATTGCTGAGGAAGAACACAGAAAGACAGGGATTAACACAGAGTGACAGGGATTAGCAGCAACATGAGTCTTAAACTGCAGGAAAAACAAATCAACACTCAAAAACTCACTTCATTGGGATGGCTATTACACATGCAAAGGCAATATTAGGTTAAATAAAGCAAACTGAATTTTGGCATAATCAGTATCTCTGAAAAACTTGAAAACAATCAGAATCACATCAGGCGCATTCAATCACTGACCTGACCACTGAAACCAGGTAATCAACTCTTTCCCTAATAATAAATATGAGCTAATTACACAAGGAATGTAAAATTATTAAAAATACGTCTTTTAGACCAGAAGACCTGTGAAAAACGTTACCAAGAATCTAATATTTGAAGGAATATAAACAATGCTAATTTATGCTATGGGCTTCACTCTTATAATCACCATTTAAAAGGCATTTTGGTGTCTTGCCTTCTCTTTTCCTAAGATCATCCACTCTTTACCCAGAGCAGTTTTGTGGAAAGTCAATGTCCAAATGCTGGACTTTTCAGATTTTGTGGTGTTTCCCTAAATACAGTTTTCTGTACACAGGCAGCTCCCACTTTTATTTAAAAACTAACCATAAAAACCCCAAGAAAGCTTGTCCACCTCATATGTGTGTGTCACATGCCTGACATTGTGCCATTGCCTGCTTTTCACTCACCATGCAGCACAGCTCCATTGCACAAAGGAGTGACAGAACCACAAAAGAAGAGCTAAAAGGGTAAAAGAATCTGAAGATATCCAAATTAACACATCAAATTAATCTGCTCAACTAACAAATTAATCAAAAGAGAGCCTGAAACAGTAAGAGCCACTATAGCACAATGCAGGAGGACTTTAAAAGGTACACATTCTGCAACAGACCTGTACAGCAGAAAAAAAACCCAAAAAAACCAAAACAACCAAAAAAACCAACCAAACAAAAAAAACCCCAAACTACACCACAAAGCAAAACCCAAACCAAAAAAACCCCCTCCCCAAGAATCACAATTTATTTTCAAAAAGCCTAGAGTTTTGTGAGCACCAAATAATTTATCAGCACATCTCCACTGAAGGACTACAATGGAACAAATATCTTCAGGAAGATTATGTGCCACACCACTCTGGGCATCAAGAAGATGCAGCATGCACCATTTCATTTGTCATTAAATTCCACTACAGCTATGCCCCATATGTGAAGGTATGAGAATTCAAAGAGTTTGTGGGATTTTTCTGTTTAGTTGGAATTAGAGACACACTACAGACTGACTTGAAATACTTTTCCATGAGGAGAAGTAAAACTGAGAAATGGGACTTGGATTCAGAGCACTTGACAAGCACATGAAACAGGGTTGTTTTCTTATATTCCTGTTCATTCCATCTTTATACAACACAGGTCAATCTCCTGATAAAGCACGGTTACATTCAGTCCATTTTGTTCGTTTGTTATCTGTTAAGGAGTAAATTTTTTACCAATTGAAAGCCCTAGACCTTTAGGTATATCCTAAATATGCTTTCATCAGAACAGTTTATTCTACGTAGCAAAAGAGTAAAACTCAGAAGACCTTTGGTTTTTAGAAAAAAGATCAATTTCAATCATAGATGTGCCAAAGACCACAACCAACCACCATGACATCATCAACTTGAAATACTGTCAGGTCAGAATGGTTTCTTTTTCATCTACCACTGGCTCATAGACTTCTCCTCATGAAATACTACTTTAAAATCACCAGTTACAATACGCATCAATTATAATCAGCACATCTCCAATCAGTTTGATAGCCTGTCTAGCATCCTGTGCAGGAGGTTTTGTCTAGGTGAGGAACTCTAGCTAAAGGGAACATCATCTCAACAGACATTAAATGTCAGCATGGAAATCTGTACGCCTAAACCTTCACCAAAAGAAAAGAAACAGTAAAGTGTCACAGACAATATTATAGATGGTCTGCCAAAATCATTCACACTCTAAACATGTTAGAAAGCTGCAGTAAGACTGCAGTAACTAAGCAGGAACTAAAATACCTCATTTGTTATCAAAGGACATCTTTAATATAAATTAACAATAAATCAAAGATTATTCTGGATGTGGACAGACCTGAGACCAAAGCCTTTAAGAGGCACTGAGAGACACAATTTAAGGCTATCTTTTAAGGACTGCTGAAAGCCCCTAACCACATTTGAGACAGACACACAGCTGAATCTGAAAAGCCTATCAACAGCATAACAGGCAGCCTAAATCCTTCTTAAAAACTCTACTTTACACTAAATAAGCCAGTATTGAAAGAGCTGATAAATGTGAACAGAACGTTTTGAGGAACTCCTCTTACTCCACAGGGACACTGACAAAGGCATCTTCCTCTAAACTACACCGTTAACCTTTGCTGGGAAATTCTGGGTCAGCTTTAGGTAAAAATAAGTGATACGTGGCACACTTATCCCTAACATTAGCAAGGCAAGTTTAATCATGTATAACCAATAGATGTGAACGGGTGAGAGAGGCCTGGAATCATTAAAAAAAAAAAGCCATCATAGGTCAAAAGTTTGGTAGACTTTGGTGTATCACCCTTTACTTCCCTAGTTTTGTCCTGCATGCCTGCAGTTCATCAGAATGGAGCATTACAAAGACCTCTACTGCTTACATTAAGAGCAGTATGTTATTGAACCTGAATTCTGAAGTTGAGCACATTTATTAACAAAAGAGACAGTGATGGGCTGCAATGAATGGAAACAGACAAGATCAGCTTTTAGCTAACAGAGAGAAAATTACACTTAATTTTCTATTTCACTGTAATTTTCTATTTCACTGTAAACATCCCCTAAGACATCATCCCCTCTGAGTACTGAGTGTATTTCCCACACACACAACTTTTTTCCCCCTTTTTTTTTGCCATGCCATGTATGTCAAAAGTCACATCTGTCAGCACAGTACCTACCATGACCAGGCAGTAGCAAGTCTACTGACAGCTATCAAAACACAACTAAAAATAACAGACAAGAGAGTAAGCATCCCAGATGTAAAGAATCTATCTAATTCCAAGTTTCAGAGAACTCCAAGATCTGATTTGCCTTTATAAAGACCTTTTGGCTTTTTTTTTTCCTGTTATCACTATTCAGTATTTGATTTGACAAGGTTTTTTTTTCTTTCTCCTTCATTATCATGGGTCTTTTTTAAAAACTAGGTGGAGACATGTTTCTTATGAACATACCAAGGTCATTGGGCAGCCCTTCAGCTACAAGGAATGTGGAGCTCTAAATTCATCTTGCTTTTTTTCTTCTTTTCCTTATTTTTAAAAAGAAGGTAAAATACAGAACTGAACTGGCTTTTCTCATACTGAATGGAACAGTGACTTGTAGAAGAATATTTATTTTTACTGTTACCCCTAACTTGGAGTCACAGACACTTACGAACAATGCACTGATTTCCTCCAGGAAGTGTCTTCCATCCAGGGCAACAGTAGGAGCGAAATCTAGAGCCACACACATTTGGCCTGTGACACACACAAAGCAATAAATGTATACGGGAAAATATGAATCACTCTAAAGAGAATGTAATGTTTTACACACACACATAGGAAGAATCTGGCTGCATAACACAAACAAGAAGTGCATAGCAAAGTTTTCTACAAAAAAAAAAGTCCTCCCCAAAGGAACAAAATCTTCCTCCAAGGCGTTTTATTTTGGGTTAGTTCAGTGATTACTATAAAGAGGAGAGCGAGATGAGGCAAGAGCAGCAACTGAGGATATAGAAGGGATGAGTTTGATCCTACTTTCATACAAAGTCTGAGAAGCCTTGCCATACAAACGGGCTTCGTGCTGCCATCTGACATAAGACAGACGGGACACCTGCTCATAAGGATGCATAAACTAACTCAAAATACCAACAAGTCCCCAAAACTTCAGAAGAAGAAAAGCAAACAGACTTTGCACCATTTCTTCGTAGAAACCCTCAAAAAAAGAAGTCAGCATCAAAGCATCTCAGCATCGGAACACGCTGAATCAAGGAGCCCAATGGGATCCAGTCGTTAGCTCTAGGGTAGCCCCACGCAACGTCTGCTTTTAATTAACTCGCGCTAAACAGGAGCGCAGATTCCACAGGCAAGGAGGACCAAACTCCCTCAGTCCTCAGCCACACAAAAGGGCGGGAAGCGGAGCGGCACCGGCGGCACACACGGACACCACCGGGAAGGGGCTGTGGCTGGGGAGATGCCCGGGGAAGGGGTTTCAGCCTTGTCCCTACCCGTGGAGCGCGTCCTGCTGTCCTCGCCTGCGGACCCGACCGGCGGCGCTTCCGGCCCCATCCTCCCGGAGACCAGCGGCGGCCAAGGAGCCGTCCGCTCCTGAGGGAGCGCGGAGGGCCGGCCGATGCTGCTGCTGCTGCTGTCGCTGCTGCTGCCGCCCAGCCCCTCCCTGGGCGCACAGCGCCAGGCAGCCCAGCCACAGGCGGAAGAGGAAGAAGCAGCAGCGCTGCGCCCCGAGCCGCCGCCGCCTGCCCATGCTGCGGCTCTCCGGGCGGGAAGCGAGCCAGCAGCCGCGCCGCCCTCAGCGAGCACCGCTCGGCTCAGGCCTGGCCGGGGAGAGGTTTCAACTCCGCCGTCTGCCCTCCCCAGCGTCCCCGGCACACGGCGGTGCCAGCGGGCTCCACGTTGCTCGCACCCACCCCTCTGCGGAGAAGGGGGAAAAAGAGCCGAGTAGGTTGGGATTTTCTCCCCCTCCGCCGCAGCAGAAAATCCGAGAGAACCACTCTGAATTTCCCCTACAAAAAATAAGAACTAGACGTTAATTAAGTGCGCCTAAATAAACGTGCCAGGACAGAGCGAGAGGGGAGCAAAAAGCCCCTGCCAGCGCCGGGGCCGGATTTAGAGCGGTGAGAGCCGGAGGAGGGGCCGGTGCCTGCGGGCCGGTGAGGGGATGGGGAGGCGGAGAGGAAGGGAGGGACGGGGCCGGGAACAGGGGGTGGCAGGAGAGGAGAGGAGGGAGCGGGGGCCAGCGGCAGCTGGAGGGGAGTCTTGGAGAGCGAGCGGTGCACGTAGAGCCGGTCCCAAAGGGGGTTCTGCGCATTTCTTCTGTTCTCCCACACATCCCCAACCCAGGGGAATTGCACCATGGGATGGACACAAGCCCGTGGGGAGAGGCTTGGCAGCAAAAGCCCTCCCTGGACCAGCACACGGAAGGTTCTAGTCCCAGGATGAGCCCGGAGGGGAGGGGCCGGAACCCCACACCTGCCCCGCCGGTGGGGTCTGGCACAGGAGCCCCGAGCAGAGCCCCGGGAGCTACTTCATTCACTGCGCGGACCAGCTCAACCTCGGAGGTTGGTGCTTTTTCCGTGAAAACCACCAAGAGCAGGGATGTGTGGTACTGTGTGGCAGTTTCCTTCAGACGCAGTTTTTGTAAGTTCACACCTGAAAGTTTTACTTGTTCTCCGCTTGCTGATTCTGCCTATGTAACCATCTCAACAGAAGCCCGGCTTAGGGAATTTCCTGCTTGCTTCTTAAGACCAAGGGCATGCATTTATCTAGGTGTGATTAATAGTTAGCCACCATTAAGAAACAAGCAAAAGAAACGGAAATAAAAACTTGTCCCTGCTGATAGTCCCGGAGTGCTGGCTGCTGGTCATTGAGATGATACAGGACACAACCTGGTTTTGTCATCTGAGATTTATCCCTTTGAACTGCAGCTCTGGGGGTGAACACCTTACCACACAGCCCATGGCATATGGTGGCAACTGGGAAACTTGCTTTTTTTGTGTGTTTTAAAACAAAACTGGAACATGTAACAGTTTCATTTAGCTTCATTTAGCTTCATTTAGCTCCACTTGCATATTATCTGTCACTTCTAATTCTAAAAGGGTGAGAAGCAGGAGCCATGTTTTTTTATCTCCAAAATAAATCCCAAGTAGCCAAGAGGTCACAGAACCACTCTGTTCCACTCACTGCCCTGCTTTGATGGTCCAGTGCTCTAATAGAGATCAGAAGCTGATTTCTTAAATACGTTTAAGTTTAGCAAAAGTAATTTTGCATGGGAGGACCTCAGTCTTTAAAGACCTTGAGAAATCAAAAGTATTTAATGGTGGAACTGTTTATTTTATGAAGACAACTTGGTAGGAACATTCAGCAACCTCCTGACTGTAAGTGAGGTTCGGAGTTTCTTCAAAACAGAAGCTGTTAAACCTGTCATGAATGAAATGCAGCTAAGAGTCAGGGAAAGAGGAGGATTCCTTGCCACTTTGGGTGGATAACTATCTCCAAAAAACACAAAGAATAAATAGATAGGACACAAGGAATTAAAAGGAAATAACTGATTTGAGATAAGCTCAGGGTCTTGGATATCAGGAAGGGCAGGGATAAAGAAGCAGTTCCCAGAAGTTAAACACAGCACATCTGGAAAAAGACAACACTAGAAAATCTTTAAGGGGGAAAAAACCAAACGAACAATGAAACAAATTACCAACGCCCTCTCTCCCTCCAAAAAGTTTTGCAATTGCACAGCAAGGGTGGGCTAGAAATTAGGGAGTGGGAAAATTATGATTTAAGTATGAGAGACATAATTTGAAACTGGAAATAGTGAGTATGGTAACAAAAGCAAAGTCAGCAGCTACCAGTGATTTGTAAAGTGATTTGTAAGACTCGAGAGACTGCCTTGCACTCAAATCTGAAGAGGACTGTGGAGCCCCTTGCTACATTTTTGAAAGGAGCTAGCACACAAAACTATAAAACATTCGCTGGGGAAGATTGGGCAAGATGTCTTACTTTTGATAAGTCTGGCTTCTGTAAATATTAATAGAAATTAATGCTTACCAAGAAAGCTGTCTTTGTTCAAGTGGACATCATAAATACTTTTTATAGGTAAAGACACAGACCAGACATGATGTAAAATAATGGTTATGTTCTGATCATTCATGTTGGAGCTACATGTGTTAAATTGGGAAGAGCTGCCCATAAAAGCCACTGCTATGGTAAAGGAGGGAAAATCACTGCCAGAAGGCTTGAGTTCTTTAGCTAACAGCAGTTCTCTTAAAAATAGGGCTGGAAATTAATAGGAAAAAGTGCAACAGGAGAAATTAATTTAGTACTACAATTAAGAGTTGCTTGGGTAAGACAGGAATACAGCTCTGCTTTAGAAAAAGTAGAACCCAAGATTATTAAGTACTTGTGGGATGAAATTAGTTTCCTTTAGGAAAAATATTGTAGGTTTTATCTCCCAGCTCTTGGAAAGCATTTTGATGTGCTGATCCCAGTGATTCACTCTCATCCTATTCCTTGCCTGTTATAAAATAGAAAAGCTTTTTTCACAGAGGATGGGATGACATACTGACATCACATAGCTGATGCAGAAGGATGAGTGGTGCCTCTTTTGCTCTACTTGAACTTCCACTTCAAGTCTGACCAATTCCAATAGCAATTGTTCAAAATGTTATATATAGTGAATATTCAGGAAACGTGCAATCGTACATTTGCATAAAGGAAATGTTACTAGGGAAGGCTCATAATGCAGATTATTTTTTAATCTGCACTTTTCCCAAGTGATTAAATTTTCTTCCCAAATAAGGGTGGGAGGTACTTACAAGCAAAGCCAGTCATATTATTTTGACATTTTGAAAAAAAGTCAAAATATGGACAATCATTTTGCTGATGCAGGATCTCATTAAACTAGACTTGTTTGGTGTAAATAATTTCTTACAGTGCTGAAAATGATGTCTCTCACTGGCCACATTGATTTGACAAGTAAAAGCATTTTCAGCTATTCATTACTTGAATCACCAAAAGCATTCAATGCCGGATGTCTAGATCAGTACCGGTATTAAAAGTAGAAGTGACAAGACAATGTCAGAATAGAAAATCTCTTTTCAACCGTTCCCTCTTCCCCACTGGACTGAATCCACACCTGAGCATTTGCAGTGAGTGCCCAACCTTCACCTGGTAAATTTCTCTGCTATCTTCCCCCCAGATCTATTTTTAAAGTATTTTTAGAAAAGACCTTTGAAACTGATTTAAATAAACCTCTCTGCCATAAAGCAAAAAAGAAAATTGGCCATTTAATTTGTACCTCAAGCACAGGAATTCTGCACAGCTGCAGATAATCTGCTGCAGATGACATGGATTTTACCACAAAGTATTGAGCTGCTTGTTTGGTTGATTTTACCTGTGCTTTCTTTTCTTTTTACCATTTTGTCTGACTGTTTTGCCATGTATCTGACCACTTTGATTTCTAATCCTGTCCTCAAATGTAATTGTGCTATCTCCAAATTGTCATTAATCTGGAAATGGAATAAATAATATAAAAGAAAGTATTTTAGTCTAGGTTGATTTTCTTTTGCACTTAGAAGAATGTTATTTGAGACTGTTTCAAAAGCATTGCTCTGATTAGGTAGTCAACAGTTTGTTTTTTGTTTTTTTTTAATTCAACTTATCTGCTTTGTTCTCTGCCTTTGCCTTCCTTGCTTTTGATGAGTCTCTTTTGGTTAGTTATGATGTTAGTGTTGTTTTCACATAAAAACTTGAATTATTTCATTTTTCAGCATTCTTTCAGGCCAGGAAATCCGATTACTTGGCCTAACTTCCTTTTCTCCCATCCTTTAAATACAGGCACTGATTTGGTATATGCCCATAATTTGGTAAACACAAAAAAACCCAAGCTAGTAAGCAAAAAGAGATAAAACTAATTTATTCCCACTCTAAATTTCAAATAATCTCAATAAAAAAGAAATAAGCAGAGAGTTATGATCTCCTGTCTGTGCTAAAGTTTCAAAGCATGTAAAGGATATTACAGCCATTTAAGAAGCAATTTTGATTCACATTTGTTACAAATTCATTTATATATATATGTGAGTATATTACTCAATGTGAAGTCCTTTGCATATGCACCTTATTCAACAGAGTCTCAGTTTTATCATTTATAAAATTCAAAAATATTTTTGTACTGATTTCAAAGTAATGCTTTCACTGCAGAAGGAAAAAAAGCGTATGTCACTTGAGGCATATTGAAAAGGTACAAAATCATTAAGAGGGGCTTATAAAATAGAGAGAAAGATACTTAAGACACAAAACAATTTGAAATAAGCAAAAACGTGTTGAAAGACATCACAAGGAAACTGTTCCATGCAATTAAACAAAAGATCACTCAATGCTGCAAAGCTTCAGCTACAAAAGGATTACCCAGCTTGGAATGTCTGATTCTTTGCCTTTGTGACACAAACAAAAATGTAAACAAGGCAAAATATTTCAGCACATCTATCCAGAAGTGATTTTTGTGTTCTGCCTGTAAGACCTTGTATTATTTGGGATTTTTTTTGTTGTTGTTTTTTAGCATAGGAGATGTAGGGTGGACCACTCTGCATTAATTTTTCTGTTAAGTAATAGCAAAGAGAAGTGAAATGTTCCTAATTTAGACATCTCAACTACCAGTAATTAAATCTTTTTTAAGGTCTGAAATCTGTCATCAAAAGGAAGAAGCTGAGGGAATTAAATTTAAAAATTAAGCATTCTCTCTTTTTTTCCCTAGATGCAAGAAAAGTTAACCAAATTTTATATGCAAAAATTAATCATAGAAATAAGAAGTAAAATCTTTATGTATGTCTTAAATGAAAGAGGAGGTTGAAGCTATCCCTATGTAAAGCTCAAAGACTTCAGTGTCTCTTTTAGAATTATTCAAGTTAAACAAGATAAAAACCACAATAGATATTACTGGATATTCTGTTTTGTCTTTAGGGGAAAAAAAATCACATAGCTGCTACAGTAATTCCCAGGTTAAGAAGATGTTTATATTTAATTTAATTTATCTAATTCTAGCAGTTCTACCCTGGGGAGTCTGTAGGTGGAACAGCTAAAAGAGCTTAGTTACTCAGGAGAAGCTTCTTCTGGCATTAAACTTGGACAACATGGTTTAAGTTACTTAAACACATTAATAATTTTATAGCTGGATTATTTAAAATAGTTGTCCTTTTATAGGTTCCTCTAAGCATTGTTCTCTGACTCAGCTTCGCTTGAACAACATATTTAGAAAGACAAGACTCAGCTGTTCAAAAACTCACTGAGATTACATGTTATCTGATAACTCCTGAATTAAGCAATATAATTATTTAAGTATGAATAATCATGTACAAAAATATTCACAACATTTTTCTGTGGTGATTATTTTGTGTTCTTTCTGTCTGATGAACCCATTGATCTCAGAGGTCTTTTCCAACCTTCACAATTCTATGATTCCATGATTGGTTTTGCATCCTAGAACAAAACTTAATTTTTACCAAATTTAAATAGGTTCATAGAATAAAAGTAAAGGTAGGCTTTGATTCTTTACATGCTGTAAGACTTGCACAAATGCTGAGTTCCTGGAATCCCAGAGCCCCAGAATAGTTCAGGTGGCAGGGGACCACAGTGGTCCCACGTCCCTGTTCTAGCAGAGAAATGAAATCTATTACATATTTTATATAAAGTTCTAGTATTTAATATTTTATACTATCATTCTGGAAGGTTTAAAACATCTATGATGGTGCTACCTATACTAAGAACAATTAAAAGTTTGCATTAATGTATTTCAGCAGCTCTAGGCCAGCATGATGGAATTATAAAATGTTATATACAGTATACCCTTCCTGCAAGCTACAGGCAGGAAAAAGAATAAGTCATGCACCAGTGCAAATTCCATAAGAAAACTGGCAGAAATGTTTGTCATGTGGCTTTCCAGAAAGAAGGATTTTTTGCGTACACTTGAAGCTCCCAAATCCAGCTCCCAAATATTGCCTGCAAATATAGGTATAAGGTTTGCTGTATAGGCTGCTACACACAACCCCTTAAATATACCTAAAGATATCTAAAGAATCAAAGACTTAAAAACCAACCTGAAACTGCTTGCTTTTATTTTTACTTCCTCAAAAACTCAATTTCAGCCTTTTAAAATATTGCACCCTAAGGTACAATCAGTCCTGATGTTTTTATTAGGTAAAACAAATCTGGACTCAAGATTACAGGCTCTCAGTTTGCAGACACATGAATGTCAATGTATGAGGGGGAGAAGCCATGCTAATTCCATACAGATGTCCTGCTGCATTCCTGTGAATTTTCAGACTGAAAAGGAAATACTGGTTACACCCCTTTCCCCTTCAGCCCACGGTAGAACACTACACAGATTGCATATGTGTTTTGCATGCACAGGAAAAACAGTCACAGATCTCTCTTTGCTAATTCAAGCAGCATATTTATTTATTGTATATGTTGATTTTTAATTTTTTTTCCTACGAGTTAGGAAAACTAACCTTTGGGCTTCAGGGTTTTTTTTCCCCAACATGCAAACACAAAAAGAGGAGCAGTTTTATTCTCTTAAATGTCCTCCTTTGCCTAGGAAAAGAGCATATATTTGTATTTTTATCCACGTGCAAATGTACAGATATGGTTTTTATATGTGACTGTTTTTCAGAAGGACTTGGTCCAGGGAACTAAAAAACCTAAATAAATAAATAAACAACAAATAAACAAACAAACAAATAAAATGTGACATAGCCCAGAAGGTTCTTTGCATAAAATAAGACTTTCATCATAGAGCTTTTCAGAGCAGCAGTTAAAACCAAACCATGTTCTCCACTGACTTAGAAAATACATGTGAATGTGAAGAAAACATTTTTTTTTTCTCCTTAATCCATAGATTGAAACTGTTTACCAAGTTCCTTGAGTGTAAATTCAGACCATCTTTAAAACAATTCTGCTGCTATTTGCAGCTGATACTCTTTTTTATATTATTACAGTGACATCTAGGGGTTTTTCCAATGCATTGGGGCTGTGGTCTGCAAGCATGGGATGAACAATCAATTTCTTGATCACCAAATATTATGATCAGTATCGAAGGGACAGTAATTGCTTAGCAGAGACTGCACAGAAGAAATGCTGGTAAGCTTGGTAGGTGGATTCATTATGCATGTTATTCATAGCTGCTTAAAATTATAGAGCTGTAGGAATAGGCAGGAGGAAAAGGATGTTTTACAGATAATTTCCAAAAGAGGAAAAAGAAAAAGGCAGAAATATATCAAGTTTTTACACGTGCTTTTCTATGAAGGTTTGTTCCACAGGTCAGCAAAAAGCAGTCTCTTCATCCCAAAGAGGGGCAACTGCAAGATTCTTACAAAGTAGGGTCATATAACCTATGTTTGATACAATACAGGGTTTGGAATCAGCAAAATAATTATGTGAGAGGCAAATAAGCAAGTATTTAATGGCATTTAGCCTGTCTTTGTGAGCAAGTTGATTCTGTCATTCACATTACTCAAACAGCTCCATGATAAGGACTGGTAGAGCTATCAATTTGAAGCTGAAAAGAGTTTAACAGAAGGCTACAATTTATTTCATTACTTATTTATTTACTTACTTACTTTCCTATATTCTCCTGAAGTTAAAGTAGAATTTGAAAAGCCTAATGCAATACTCTGTCTTTAAAAATTTAAAGCACTGTGATAAAAAATCAGCCCCCCCCAAAATGTAATCTAAAATTAAATTGCCTAGTTGAGACACACTATGGCAAACACATCAAACTGCATAATACAGCACTATCTGTTCCTTCTGTTATCTCACAAGCAACAAATTCCATCACTAACAGTTCTATAAATCCATATTCCTTTCAATATAATATTCCAGGATTGAATAAATAAACCTGGAATTAAAAAATTAACTAAACCAAGAATTGAGTGTTATATATATAAAAATTAATACCACTGGAAATATTCAGTTTCATTTGTTAAAAAAAAATAAATCGTTCATTGTATTTTGCTTCCTTTCTACCAAGAAAATGCTGGAATAATTTTTCAAAACATGAAAGCAACAAAAAGAGTGAAGCCTAGGCTGTAACTATCCAATAAACCACAGGCTGAGTCTCGCTTCATGGGAACGAATCTTGCTGCAGAAATCTGA
>VZTR01014593.1:0-135822 GCA_013400775.1 Chaetops frenatus
TGCCTTGCTTCCCACATTTTCATCTACTTGGTCTGGTTGAACTTGTCATTTTTCTGTGGAAGGGAATGTTGGTATTTATCTGATGTTTATAATTTAATATAGCCAAATTGATAATGACCACAAGCATTTCAAGAAAGACAATTCTTACAGATTCAATCTGAAAAGTGTTGTTCTTTCTGGTACAATATAAACAATTTCTTAGCAAGGAGTAAGGGAATAAGCATTATTTCAGAGCAGTTACTGTCCTTCCTAGAGTGATTAGATGATTGCTTGACATTTTGTGGTGGGATGTATTTACTTTAGTGGTAATAAGCTTTATTTCAGTTTCTTACTCTAGTTACTGGAAAGCTCTGTGATGAATCCTATAAGGCAGTTCAGTATTGACACAGGCTGCCCAATGATTTGGGAATAACTTTTGTGATTGTGTTCCAATGGATAGAGGACAAAAGCCATTACACAAACTATAAAGCTATGAACCCTTTGAAGCATTTTCACACAGAAATTAAATCCTATGTTTTCAATAACAGTAAATCAAATCTAGTGTCCTTGCAGCCTGAAAAAACACCAAGACAGTAGATGGACTTGTATTAGTTCATGCAGTTTAAAACTCCTTGGATGTACAAGCACCAAACAACATGCCACTGCTTCTCCCAGTAGTGTCTGTATTCTTGCATTTGCTTTTCCATAAATCCATTAGTCAGACACCACTCTGCAATAGCCTCTGTACTGGATTTTATAACCATTACTGTCAGTTATTCTAAAATCAGCAAGTTATGTATATCAGATAAAACCCAAACACTGTGTTTATCAGAAGCTCTGTACCACTGGTAGGGTTGGAATCAATCTCCCATAAATACAATATTGTTAATGGTTATGGTTGTGTAATAGTCACCCTCCTATCACAGGAAAATGAATGATTGCCCAAAGCAAAACAGTGTATGCAAAGAGCTCATTTTATGCCATTTTCTTTCATGAAGCATTTGATGACCAAGTCCAAAACCTTTCTAACTCCATAGCTGTTATTCAGGAACATGATTTGTTTTGATGTGAGGAAGGAAGGTCAAGCTTATTTAACAACAGTGCACATTTGCCACTTGTGTCTTTGATATGTTTAGTTTATAGGTCCTGATCAACAAATCATGGTTCTTATGACCTTACTTGAGAAAATAATCTGGATGCAGCTTTTGCATGTCTTTGATGGGCACTGTGTTTTCAGGAACTATTAAAAGTAGATCAACCAAACAGATTCCTATAGCATCTGTAATTTTTGTTATCCATTCTAAGGCTTGCTGTCACCCTACCCACAAGCATTCATCTCCAGTGAGGTAGGCAGTACTGTTCTTTGTCCAGCAGCTCTCTGGGGTCAGAGGGGTTCCCTTGGAATTGAAGCTGTTCCCTCATAGGAACAGCTTTAACTAAATAAATAACTTTGTAATTTTTTTAATTAACACTCCACCTAAGTAAAGCACATTGGCTATTGTTATTCTTCTACATCACAAAGCTACAATTTACAAACTGGAACTACCTTCCTTTTCCCCTCTGAAAGTAATTATTAGCTTCAAAGCGGTAATAAACCAGAGCACTTAAGGATGCCTCAAGGGAGCTTTGTAAAACCTTGTCAGACAGGGTTCGGTTTTGCAAAACTCCAAATTAACCAAAGTTTTTTATTTTGATTTTATTTTAACTTTTAGAGCAATGAAGCTGAGAAGGTTTGGCTTAAAGTTTCTAGTCAGGGTTTTCTGGGTTTTGTTTCATTTTTTTTAGTACTGTTACCAGGGATATGTTAGATATCAGATATAGTAAATCAGTTCTCCTTAATTCCCAGACTGGCAAAAATTTAAACTGATATGAAGAAGAGATACATGTTTTATATCTTTCTTACAACTAATTACGTGTATCCAGACCATTAATTGCTTATGTTATTCTGTATTTGAGGATGGTCTGCTCGAAGCAGAGACATATCTTGCAGAAGGAGATGCATTGTGCTGTCAGCAGAGTGGAAGAGCTCATGCTAGGCTCAGGCAGCACTGGAGCTGCAGACATTTCATGTGCTTACAGAGGTTACTGCAAACATGGGCACCTTGGGTCATTGTATTATTACAGCAGCAACTTTACATACTACAAATCTACAGATGTATTGGACACATGTGAAAGTGCCTTGACGTCCTTCTAGAGGACACAAAATATACTGGAAGGGTGAGTAGGAAGAAATCCCTTGAAAGGAAAATTGTCACAGAACATTGGTAAAGACTGCAGTTACAGTGATATGGGCAAAGAAATATGGCATCTTTGTTCCTTAGTCTTTAATTTTCTCTCAGTAGAATGGATTTTTTTTTTTTCCTAAATAGGAAAGTTTTGGGGGTTTTTTGGTTGTTGTTGGTTTTTGGGGCTTGTTTTTTTGTTTGTTTGTGGGGGTTTTGTTGTTGTTTTGTTTTTTGTTTTGTTTTGTTTTTACAGTGAATTAGGTCAGAGTTTCCAAAGTTAATGTGTCTGTTCTTTTAACAAACTGAATGGGACTTAACCTAATGACAGTTTTTGGTAGGACTGACAAGGTTAAAAGCATTGATGGAGAGTTGGAGAGAGCAGAATTATAGTCTATCTAGAGAATATCAGTTGGAATGGTCAGGGTTATTTTAGCAAGGAGATTGTAGTTACAAACCGTAAGTTGGCATTTGTTGCTTACTGTCTTTCTTCTTGTTCAAAAGCATCTGGACAATGCTCTCAGGCACATGGTGTGATTCCTGGGGCTGTCCTGTCCAGGGCCAGGAGCTGGACTTTGATGAGCCTTGTGGGTCTCTTCCAACTCAAGATATTCTATTATAGCCAGTGAATCCACTAAACAGTTAGTACCTGTGATGAAAAAACCCAAATGGGGTGTGCACAACAAATGCTAATGCATTATTAAGATATATGATGACTGTCAGAGGTATAAAGATTAATTGGCACATCTGCAGAAGAAAGAGAACAGCCCTATAGCATGGTTCAGGTGGGCACAACCTGGATCTGTTGAGTTCTCATGTTTTAAGTCTCTCTTGTCCATTGCCCCTCTGCTCCACTGCAGCAGAAAAAAGTTACCTTTCAGTGGGTACTGTATATATTGTAAGCAGTTTTTAAGGTGTTTTTTTTTTTATTCCCTAATCTAGTACTGAGGCTGTTACTGTAATTCTTACTGCATCTGTAGAGTAGCTGCAGTCCTGCTTAAAAAAATTTTTTAATAAAGAGTGGGACTGTTAAACTGCTGGAGGACTGGTTAAATGTATTTGGAAAATAAAAGCATTATTTTAGAACAGTCTAGACCAAGGCATAGTGACAGCAGTACTCAGAACCAGCTATTTAAAAACACTAGACACTCATTAAAATAGACACCTTTTTACTATTATTGAAGAGTCATTGAAGTATAAGATGGAATGGCAGAAGAACAATGAAAATGGAAAATTAAAGAACTGCAAATAATTCTCCCCTTTCAAATGCATTGTAATTAAATGCCTGGATAATTTCTCCTACTCATTAACTGAGATCAGCTAATGAAGAGTCCACAAGACAGTTGGGGTGTAGCTCTGCTGTACAATTGGTCTTATGGATAAAATTGTTACCCTATAGTAACAAAGTGTTACTGAGGCTGACTGACAGTAAAACTCCAGCTGACCTTGATGGGGAAGGAGAGCAGCCGGGATCTTGTTCCCCATGTTTAGCTAATGGAGAGACTTCTAACACTATTGAAAAGGGAAAGATATGGAAACACCTCAAATAAATAGGATTATACGTGTGTAAGCTGCTCTGATCTAAAATAAGTTCGTAAGACTAACAAGTGCATGCTCAAACAACTAAGTCCATGGTCTGATTAAAGAGGGTGAATGGTAACTCTGAAATAAAGACAAGGTATGCAAATTCAAATAATTCCTTTTTAAATTTCTCTACATGTATATTGGGAGAACAAGTGGAAAAAAAAATTGGTTCTCAACTGCCAGTGGATTACTCATAAAAGTATCACAGATTACTAAAACAGACCCACATAGACTTTAATGGCACATTCCCAGATGACAGGAATCTTCTCCACTTCTAGCATGTTAAAATCTACACACAAAGTCAGGGTTTGGGTGGAAAAGAGCAAACATAAAAATGACTGAATGAAAATGCAAAACACTGAAGAACTAAACCAATATTTTACTTTAGTCTTTCAGTCCCTACTCAGATGAGCAGTGAGAAGTACAAGCTCCTTTTTTATTCCTCACAAAACTTCAATGCCTTGGTTTTGTTCTTTTTGTTGGGTTTTTTTTCCTTCAGGCCCTGAAGGCGATGTCACTCCTTCCTCCCTAATAAATATTTGTGAGTCATGCACATGCTAACTCCAGGCTCAGCCTAATTTATAGGCTTTGTAGCTGCATGTGAAAATGCAGTGCAGCTCCCAGCTGGCAGGCTGTCCAGCTGCCTTCTGAGACAGCCCCTTGGACTTCACTCAGACTGGACTGCTTCCAACAGCTTTAGTCACCCCTTGCTAAACCTGCTAACAAGGAGCTGGTGCCCATTTTGGTGTGAAGGGTGTAGTGACAGCAGCAACAGCTTGTTAGTTTTCAGCTTGTTTACTGCGTTTTGGCAACTCCCTCCCCAATTCAAAGAGGCATCTGAAAGGTCATAGTTGCAGCCCTTCTGTTCCCCTTCTCCACTGCAGGCACGTGCATTGTCTGTTTACCTTGCTTTAACAGGGTGAATCTTTCAATCTTCCAGTTCAAAGCAAAACGAGAGGAAGGGTGTTCAAAAGTATTAATTACTGTGCATTTTTCTATAATGTCATCATCTTAAAAATTGTATTCGTCGAGGAGCTTCTGTGAGAAAGTCAAGAACATCTGGTCATGGAAAGGCAAGTATTAGGTGAATGTGTAGTTTGACCATTGTTCACTGTGAAAAATTACGTTCTGTCAAAAGAAGGTGTTTACTTGGCATGGCCTTATATTCATAAATCTCAGCTTCTTTTACTCTTGCCAAAATAGTTTTTATTTTTGAAAAGAAAATGTCAGATAGTTGAGAACTTGAAGACTATTTTCTGAGTTTGTTGCCATTATATGGAAGATGCATGAGTGTCATAATGATGGGGAGAAATGTAAAAACCTTAAAATAAACTTCCTTTGGAACTGGAATGATCTAATGAAATGACTAGAATTACTCTAGTATGAATCATGGTTTGGCCCAAAGTCTGAGTATTTCTGCAGGTTTTGGTAATTGTAGGTGAGGCCCTTGTAATTTTGTCAGTGTGCAGTGCATGCAGTCAGTGTTGCCATTTCCCTCAGGCTAGCCCTAGATGTGCTTGTTTCTGTTATTTTCTAAATGTGCTTTTAGGTCTGAGTGGTGGCAGGCTTTTTCTTCACCTGTAAACAAACACAAAAACAGGGAAAAGGATCCCATAATGCTTCCTTAAAGTGAATTGTTGACAAACCCTACCTAGATTCCAGAGAAAGCAAATACTCTCTCATGTTTTCCTAGCACAGAAGCTATCATCTCAAACCAGGAATAGTGCCAGCAGACTCTGGCACTATAGAATAAGCAGTTTACTTGCTCAAACTCCCAGGCCATATGGGAGTCAGCACTCTTCTCCCCCACAAATACCTCTGTTGCTTGGAAGAAGTAGTCCCTGTGTTGCACATATTGGTGATCAAGGGTTCATACTTTGAATTCCAGTTGAAAGGCTTATTTTATATAAAGCCTGATACCTTTCCTTCACTCAGTCTCTACTAGGTATTTCAAGTTGGTTAATAACAAGGTGCAACTATACAAGTAAGGGATTTTTTTCACATGATTTTGCAGGGTTAGATTGGATGTAGTTTGATGAAATTAAATGAAGTTTTATCTTTGATACATTTGGTGTGCCTGATTTTAGAGTTCAAGATTTCAGGTAGGCCCAGCACTCCTTGAAAGCTGCTGACTGGGGGAGGTGTCAAATCCTCTGTCATAACTTCAATGCTAGTGTCAGTGCAATATCCAGCATAAAGTTTCTTCAAACCTACCTTGGTCTGCTTCTAAGATGATGACAGAAGATGCTGAACAGGCTCAGGCACAAGATCTGGGGGTATGTGTTTGGTCGCTTGCCTTCAAAGCAGCAGGAACAAGTGAAAATGTCAGGGGATCACCTGAGACCTGTTATGAGCTTGTGACACAGCCTGGCACAGGCTGCTGCAGTTGAGTCTGCTTTGGTCCACTGCCAGGCTGGAAGAGAAGTCAGGGGTGCTTTTAAGAAATTGCATACATCCTCCTCAGTGGTACTGTGCAGCTGGCTTTTGGGAGGTTGGGGATTTCTTTATCAGTTTCCTTAGTTTCTCTATTGGCTTCCTGTAATTCTCTGGAGAGAATGGAAAAGCTTTAATAGGTAATAAATTAAGCCTTTTACAGAAACAATAGTAAAAAAATTACATTAGTTTTGCCAACTATGTAGTGTTGGGGCAGTTATGTAATACTTGGGGGAGGATATTTTTAAATTTTTTAATATTTATATTTTTCAGTACTTATTGCATAAGTGGTAGCATGGGAAACTCAGGTATGATCCAAAGTGATAAGGACTGTAAAGTCCAGGGTTGCAGGTTATTCCTGCTATGGGTGAAAGCACTGTAAACACTCACAGACTTCACAAAGGTGCAGAGACATCGAAAGGGATTTTTCTCCTGGAAAAGAGTCAGAATTAGCTGTCTTAGTGCTTATCTGCAGGGAAAATTTGCCAGTGTAATTGAACCACGCTAGTTACACAGGTATAACTCCTTGCTCAGTCACTCTTGTCTCAGGAGTGCCCAGGCAGGGAGTTTACACCAGAGTAACCACAGCAGTGTGCTGCCCTACGAGTATAGCAGGGCCATTTGCCAGCTGGTGCATGCCAGGTGGTTGCCATCTGAGATGCTCAGGACAGCACTGCTCATGGTGAAAAAAGTTGCTGAGTTGTGCCAGGGCCTTAGGCAGGACACACATTCCCATCAGTGCCCCAAAAATAAACATTTTAAATCACAAGTCAAATCACTTCCCTAAGTGTAGAACCTCCAGCTGCCATTCAAAACCTTCAATCACAGCTTTCTTTTGCAGTTCAGTTTGAGAAAAAGATGAATGTAACTGTTAATATTCAACAGGCTTCTGAAGTTTGATCCTGAACTCAGTTTTTCATCATTCCTCTTTGCTACCACCCTTCTTTTTCTCCATCTTGCCCTTGGCCACAGAAAGATTCCTGACTGAAGAAAAGGTTAGGAAAAACATGAGGTGACTACATGGAAGTAAGGGCAAGCTGGCTCCAAGTCCTTGTTTTACTGCAGAATTTCTCTTTGGTCTTGGGTGAGACAGTCTCTCTTCAGTTTGATTTCTGTCCTGCAAAATTTAGGAGCAGCATGTCCACAACTCTGTGTAGAGTTGCAGGTTGCGGTAACCACATCAGAGAAGGCGAGTTATACAGGTTGTGCAAGATGAGAGATTGTCAGTATCTCAGCTGTGTTGCATTTCACAGGAGATAGGGACCGAAAAGCTGTTCATTCCCCAGCCAGGCAGCTTTTCTGGAGTGAATCCAGAGCTAGTTCCCCCTCCCCTTCTCATACTGAGCAGTCATCCAGAGCCTTAACTGCCCAAAGCATGTTTCTGTTTGCCCTAATGCACTCAAAAGTATCTTTCTGAACAGGGATAATGCCCCTTGGAACCCCTTGTGACCTTTGATTATTACAGCCTGGAGAAATAATTGATTTTGAATAAGGAAGGTTCATGAAACTTCTCAGGTCATTTGTCTTGCAGTGAGATTTGGCTGGAGAAAGACAAAACTCATTCAGAGAAATAGACTGAAAAAGAGAAAAGGAAAAAGTAGGGGGTGGGGAGGACACACTAGGTTGCTTTTCATGTCTTCCTCACCCATGTGTAGCATCCCCTCTTCATCTTCTCTGGACTGTAGTTACTTTTTTTAGTTAGTGGGGTTTTGCAGGGCGTTCCTGAACTGCTGAATAATTATGTTTATCAACTTGTGTAATTTCCTCTTACTTATAGCAATCTCTCTCTGAGGAGGAGAAAAAAAAAGGCATCTCGTATTCTTACGTGGAAACTTTATTATACAGCTGATAAAAGCAGCTGTTTGAATCCTACTATCCAGTCTTTCCTTCATTTCAAATGGGACAATTCAGATTGTGTGTTTAGCTCAAGGATATATACAGTGAGGGTAATCACATGTCTTTATATAGCCTCAAATTTGTGTCATAAAGAACTGCAAAAAAGGCATCCAAACACAACACTAGAAGTTAGATGGCATTTTATGTCTACAGTGTAATCTGGCAGTCATTTCCCTCGCCTGCAGCAGGCTTGGAAGTGTTCTGGTGTGGTTTGTACACCCTGGAAAGAAAGAGATCCTCATGAACATACACACATGCTGATGTCAAGTGTACCTTCTGTGTTCCAGAATTTCTGTTTGGTGGTGTCACTGTAGGCATACAATATCACTGACACAAAAAGGAAGGGATAGGCTAATGTTTTATCTCTAATCATCTGTGTTACCTCTGGCAGCCATGCCATTTTGTCAGAGTTTAAATGTCTGGTGATGGGACAGACAGGCCATAGCTTTTTAAGAGTACATAGACTGTGTTAGGTCTTCAGGCTGATCCTTGGACAGAGTAATTGATGGGGTGATGGAGAACACTTCGCAGAGGGCAACTGCTGGGTCCAGTCCTTTTCCTTATCCAGGCTTTGGTCAGGTTTCTCTCCCCCCACAGGTTAGTGAGTAGCCAAGTGGGGGCAGGGGGACACCCACCTCTGTTTCCTCTTAAAAGCTACCTCTGGTTAAGCGTCCCTTTTATTTTTCTTTGCTTCTGAGTCTGCCGAGAATTTTTTTTTCTCCAGAAATAGTTTGTCTCTCTTATATTCTTTCAAGATGCAAAGCAAAGCAGCACTCTGTGATTTCAGGCCACTGACAGATCTTTGTTGTCTGGAGCACAAGTACTATGAGGAGAGGCTGAGGGAGCTGGGGGCACTTGGTCTGGAGAAGAGGGGGCTCAGGAGTGATCTTATCACTCCCTACAACTTCCTGAAAGGAGGGTGTAACCAGGTAGGGGTTGGTCTGTTCTCCCGGGCAACCAGAGAAAAGATTAGAGGACACAGTCTTGAGCTGTGCCAAGGGGCATTTAAGTTGGACATTGGGAAGAATTTCTTCATAGAAACGGTGATGAGACACTGGAATGGGCTGCCCAGGGAGATGGTGGAGTCACTGTCCCTGGAGGCGTTCAAGAAAAGACTGGACATGACAGTGCTGTGGTGTAGTTGAAAAGGTGGTGTTCAGTCATACCTTGGACTTGATGATCTCAGAGGTCTTTTCCAACCTAATTGATTCTGTGAATGACATGTGCATAAAAGTAGAGCTGCTTTCGCAATCGAAGCTATTTGAGGGAAAGCCCACAGTATGGTCGGCGCTTCGTAGGATTTCATGAGTGGAGCTTGCTTGCTTGGTCTCTGTCTTGGTTTAAACAGCGATGGTGGGGACGTTTTGTTCAAAACTTCCTCTGCTGAAAAGAAAAAAAAAAATGCAAAAAACCCCCACACGCTATTTCTTCAGCCGTGTAAATAACTGTCTCCGGCCCGCTGCTGAGTTCGGTAGGAAGTTTTGTGCGGGCACGATCGGCGTTCCCTGTGCTGTCCGCGCCCCTTGGGGACGGGCAGGGCCCGACCCAGCGGCGGCTCGGCGAGCGCGCGCTGCCACCTAGCGGCCACGGCCGGGCACGGCGCCGCGGCCTGCGCACCGCCTCAGGGGCACGGGGGAGCGGCGGCAGGCATAGAGCAGCTCTAAAAGGCAGCAAACCCCAGTCTGACTGACCGGGCTTCTCCCCGGCACTGCGCGTGTTTCCTTGGGTGCTGGGGCGCGTTCTCTGGGCTGCCCACCCTGCGGTGCGATCCTCTGGGAGCTCCCGCATTGCCAGGTGAGGGATCGGCTTTTGCCGTTCGCTTGTGCGTTTGCAAATGAAGTAGATGTTTGCTGAAGGAATGCTCTAAGTCCACCGGAAAAGCTCCATGCCAAAAAGTCTCCTCCCCACCAAACTCCAACAGAGTGAAAGAAAAAAGGAAGAAAATCTTAGAACAACTTAAACAGGCTGAAGAAGAAAGGAAACCCTGTTTTGCTTATGTGCAATGTACAAGATCATCATGCAAACACAACTCGAAGTGCCAATATTTTGTCCTGACTTAATAATCATAATTCTACTTGCAATTTTTTTTTTTTTTTTTTTNNTTTTTTTTTTTTTTCAAAAAATGAAATACTTCTGATCAGGACGGTGATGCAGCTTTAACAATTTAGCCATTCAAACTGTTCTTTCAAATTATCTGGCATCTAGTAACTGAAATGAAGTTATGCCATTGGCTTTTTTCAAAGCCTAGATTTGAAACTACAGATTAATTAGCCATTCACAGTGGCTTCCTATAAAAACATCCCTACTCTAAGGTTGCTACCATTTGCACTGTATTTTGGTAGTAACCACTGCAAGATGGCTGGGCTGTTTGTTGCACAGGAAAGTTGTTTCCTTGTGTGCTTCCCACTATGCCATGCTACCTTTCTGAAATCAATGGAACTCAGCACACTGGAAGACAGAGGACATCCTTAGCTGTTTATGATATTCTGCACAGATCTGGACAAAAAATAGGTGAGGCAACCAAGTCCATTGTGGTTTACGATATTTGTAAATTGTGCATATGAGTAAAATCCTGAGGGTTCTGTTGGTGCTAAGAGATTTTGATTTCCCCATTGCTAATGCCAGATATGGAAAAAAAAAACAACCCACCAACAAAAAACCCCAAACAGTTTTATTTACCTTATTACACTTTATACCTTTTAGATATTAGGGTTTGTGTCCCTTCTCTGTGATCCTTAAGTACTTTACCCGATTTTCCTTCTGAAAACTGAACTTGCCATAAATAGTGTGATTCTAGGAGCTGAAGCTTAAAAAAATAAAGCTTTGCATATATACCTATGAGAAAGTATGAAGTAATGAAAGTTATATTAATTAAATCATAGTATTATTTTTCATGGGGTTAGTGTGTCATTTTAGTTATCAAAGCTGAGGGAGGGGTGGGGGTACAGCCATGGCTTTTGCCGAGAGCCAGGTTGGAACTATATTGACATTTAGCCTTGGATCCTTTTTCCCCCATCAACTATCAAACCCTGACTTAGCTTTGAAATAGTACTGTCAAAAAGTTTGATAAATATCTTGCTGATTATTTATATACCTTATATAATTCCAGCTTATTTTTGACAAGTAATCAGTCTTTGCTGCAACCTAGCTTAGACTATAAGTGTTTTTCTCATGCTGCCCAATGTTAAGCTGAACACAAGGACTGTCTGCCAGCCCTTGTGATGGAGAGAAGGTGCTGTTGCATGAGAAAATGGTGTTTAAAAATCTTTGTTTGCAAGTCTGAGCAAGAGAGAGGAAGAACATTGTTTGCTGTTGTTTACTGGGGACTTTACAGAAGAACAAATCAATTTCTTTTTCTATTTCCAGTCAAGATCTGTTAACTGAAATCTACTTTACCTTCTAGTATTTACTGGGTAAACCTAGTAATTGGCAGCAGCAGCCTCCTAACAACAGGCAAGAAAGTTGTGTAGGAAGCTAGCAACACGAACAACGTAAATGACAGAGCCACTGGAAAGTTCAGAATAAAATTACTTTTCCCTCTCTTTCTGTCTTTTGTTTGTTTGTTTGTTTGTTGTTGTTGGTTTTGGTTTTGTGGTTTTTGTTTTGGTTTGGTTTGGTTTTATTTTGTTAAATTAACTGATAGCTTTTTTTAAAAAAAAATCGGTATCAACCTTTACTGCATTTTTTCTAAAAACCACAAAATGTTTGTTTGTGGGTAGGCATGACTGAGCAGAGTGTCAGTGGTTTTCTGTTCTGTCTTCTAGCATGGGCAAATTACAGAGTAATGTGCTGTGTAAGAAATCCATGTAAGCTCAAACCCACTCTTCCCAGAGATTGCTGGCATTGCTCCTGAAGAAGTAAAAGAGCTGTATAATGATTCTCTCTTCTCCCCCCTTAAATGGCAGAGCTCTGTGTACATTGTCTGCAACATACATCACACTGAATATTGTCAACAACCTAAGTACACAAAACTTAGGTCAGATGTCAATAAGGCAGCTAGCAGACATCAAGTATTTTCAAAAGAAGGGGTTTTTTTGTTCTGATTTGGTTTGTTTTGGTCTTTATCTAAGCATAAAATCGTTGTTGTCAGTCTGTCCACGAGGGTGAACCCTGCTAAGGGAGAAATACTGAGCCACTTCCTTGGAAAACAACTAAAAATGCATTTTTTAAAAACAGTAGGTATTTCTTTGTGCACTCCTTTGTTCAAGACAAACCCTTTCTTTGCTTGCATTGATGCCCACGCGTCATGGTCTATGCATGGGACATATGTGCACAGAGACATTTCTTGCATTAGTCTGGCTGCAGATGGAGAGCAATAGATCTGATCCGAGGAAATCACTTTGTGCTCCTCTGCCTGCAGTGTTTCTTAAGTGTTTCTTACATCTCACACAGGAGTTGACCCTGAGGTCCCAGTTTCGTTTCAGCAGGGAAAGGTTACCTGCAACTCCAAATTCTTATTCATACCAGAGTTTTCTGCTACAGAATCTATAAAGAAGAAAAGAGCAATGGGAACTCTTCCTGTCAGCATGCTGATTTCAAAAAGTTTCATTGTTCCTGGAAGGAAAGAGGAAAAAAAAAAAACCAACCCAACATAAATACCTAGAAATCTAAAAACAGCACTTCCCTGCTCCTCCATTTTGGCAGGAGTATCTGGGAACTTGACAAAGTTTTAGAATCATAAATGCTGAAGACCTGTGTAGGGTTCCTGCCAGGTGAACATGCTGACTTCTGCTTTGAATTCCCAAACTTGCTATGAACTTTACCATCCTCAGTAGTGTCCCAACCCCTCTGAAGACTCCATGCTCTTACAGTGTTGTAAATTAATGAAAACAAGAACTGAAGAAAATTGAGTAAAAGGATGATGAAGTTTTTCCTAGGCAAATTTTTTCCGGATCCTTACGGGATCCTTCCTCTGTAACACAACAAGCAAGAACAAATGGTAAAATTTAAGGTTCCCTTAGCACAGCTGTATCCACATTTACTATATAGTTTTCATTTGGAGTCACTATCAGATATATTGGAGATACTTTTATCCCATTTTGTCTTTATTAATAACCAGTCTTTTCTGTTGTATTCTCATACACTCTTCTGTAATAAATATGAAAAATAATTCCTCTTACCCTTCAGAATTTTTGGTTAGAACTGTTGCCATTTCATGTAATAATTCTCAACTGCAAAATTGAATCCAGTAGTAGAGAGTTTACTTGGAGTTTAGAACTGTGAAATTTTATGATCAAAACTTGATCTTTTATGACCAAGTTGTATTTTGGGGTGTCAGAGGAGGTCATGTGCACAGATAACAGTGGGGACGTATAGCAGGGTTTTGTTTGACCACTTATGTTTGTCACAAAGATTAAAAAATAATTATTTTCAAGGATCTTCTACTGTGGTGCAGAGAACACAATAATTTTTAATATCCAAGTTCTAGAACCACTGTTGCTTCTTATGCACATACGATACGCTTAGCTCCTCTCTTATATTTTAGTTTGATGAGTCTGATTCAAATTCCATTGGCATTAATGAAGAACACTCATTGACTTCAATAATCTTCGAATTGTGTCTAGTATAAACTACATTAACATAATCAAGTGAGAGGCAATTGTTATGGATGCATTATTTAGCACTGATTGGAGAGGTACTGTCAGCTTCCCGTGTCACGTGGCGTTAGATGTTATTTTATAAGGACTTGATTTTTGAATTAATATTGTAGGTTATAAACCTTTCAGTTGTGCTTTCATTTCTTATTGTGGAATAGTCTGTATTTGTGTTATAGTTCCCCTAAAGAGTACATTGGAAGTGTTCAGCCACTTCATATAATTTCCAAATCTGTAATCTCTTCTTCTGTGAAGTGGCATTTCTTACAAACCAGAGTGAAGCAAGGGCCGCAGTGTGCCTCGCATGGCTCTCCATGTCCCATAGCAAGATGCACCCTGCATTGCTGCTGATAAGGCTTTGACCTGACAGCACTGATTTGGGCATAAAGCATTAAGACAAAGAATATCAGAGTACTGATGGCACATCCTGGAATAACTTCCTCAAGCCCTGTTCAGAGGGTGTGATCAGCAGTCACAAAACTGGCAGTTGCAGTTAGGAAGCAGGACACTGGCAGGTCGCACACACGTGGCAGTGCTCTGGCCCAGCTGTTTGTCATGATGGTGTTAGATGTTGCCCTGTCATGAGAGGATCTGCCTGTGCCCAGGATGGATGGGTTTAGGGTTTTTTAAAATCAGTATTCAGTATTCAAGTCATAGTGCATTTTGAGCAAGCAAGTTCACAGCCACAGTGGTGTAAAAATAGGAGAGAGGATACTTTCTACAGTGATAATCTCAGTTTTGTTAATACCTATGGGGCAATTATAAGTTTTGTGGGTGATCAGAGTTTTTCTTCCAAGAGCTGCAGGGGACATAGAACTCTTCTGCAAGTTAGCTGCAAGTCAGCTGTTTGCCTTAAAGGAACACATAATTTGGTGTTAGTGAAGTCCAAAGTGATTAACTGTCATGTTAACCAATGCATGGGCTTTTTTCAGCAGAATTTCACTTTAGATTCTAACTTTCAGGCGGATGAGCTTCTGTGCCGGTGAAATACTTCTTCAGTCAATAAAAGCCCATCTGCAGCCTTATTTCATGTTGCATAATCCAGATCTCCCTAAGTAAATCAGTTGTGAGATCTTCCTCTGATTGTCAGATTGGAGTGAGGATTCTGGAGAATAATGTGATTCAAATTTTGGTACAGAGAAACGTGTGCATGTTGTTTTGAGAACAGTAGTATTACAGTGGCCTGTCTTAATCACCCACAGGATAAGGGAGATCTCAAGTGTGACAGCAGTGGGTAAAAAAGGCCCCTCACTGGGGTGAACTGCATTTCCACAGCTCAGAGAGGAGTATTTGACTGCAGGAACAAGCTCTGCTTCAGAAATAGAGCATGAAAACCAGAATTTACTTGTGCTTACTACAGGAACCAAACCTCAGAGCTAGATGATGAACATGTGAAAATGTTCAAACCACGTTTCCTGGGAGGGATCAATATAAAAGAACTTCAGGAAAGGTACATAAAAGTGATTTACTTTGCACCTTTCTCTGGCTTACTGCAGAAAAATGTAATTGAACTTCAACTGGTCTCTGAATTATTTGGCCTTCTCTTAAGGCAGGAGAGAAAGATCTCTGATAGATATTTATTATGATCCTGATGAAAGATTTTATGCTGTGTAACATGAGAATCAAGAGATTAAAAAAAAAAAAAAAGAAAGAAGAAAAAAAATAGACTGGTTTCTGCCATGCACTATTTCACCTCTGTGGTTTTCCTTGCTATATCTATTCCTGAGTGCCAGTTTACAGGATCCTGCAGTGCACAAGCTGCCATCGTTCACCCTTTGCTCTCCTTTTCCACCCTCCCCTCCAAACATTACTTCAAAACAAAGAACTCAGTCACTTAGCATTTACATCACAGTTTCTCACCACAATATTTGTAACTGTGGAAATTGTTTCCTAGTTTTTTTAATAACTAATCTAAGATGAAGTATTTTCCATGTAAATTAAATTTCATAACATGGTCTCAAATGCTTCTCAAAATAAAATTACTAAGTAAAATAAAGTAACATTATCATGGTAATGTAATGGATCTACAAAAATTCTTTAGTGCTTACAGTGGAGATGTATTTCCAACCCATTGGGTTCAGTGAACATGGTTCAAAGCAACAGGTAAGGTATTGGAGACATTCTGTTGGTAACTGGAAAGCCCAGAGGGTTAAGGATCCTTTTCAAAAGGACAAAGATGTCTGTGTTCCACAAGATGCCAGTTATATTAATATGCCAAATTGCAGGATTCAGAGAATAAAGCAAGAAAAATGTACATACCAATAACAAACAGTTGGCTAATTTTTGCAAATCAAAAGAGCTTGAAAAGCTCTTTTAATAGATTTATTGCTGAATGACATCCTTTGAAGTTATTTATTTCTGGACAGATACAGGATGATCAGTATCCTGTTTTATTAAATCTTGTTTGTAAAAGTAGAACATGAAAACTATTAACTGGGAAAAAAGTGCTGATTAAAGGTGCATCTAAATTTATTCCACATTGTTTGGGGATGGCACAGATCGGGATACCTGAAATCGGTAGTTGGATTGTAAATTTGATCAGTGTTAAATACCCAAGAATATCCCAGGCCAAAGTGTGCAGTCACAGTATAGATGTTTCACTAGCTTGGCCAACTTTATTAAGTGTAAACACAGCACTTCTATTCTCCTTTTCATTTTGGCCTACTGATCTAATGAAATGCTGCCTGAGAGTGTGTAACTAGTTCAGGTTATAGAAGCATAAGTATTATGCTGTTTTATATATATATTATTAGGTGTTATGTAGAATTTCCCAGACTCTAAGAAAGCAGAAGGTTTTTCTTATGTTTTTAATTAAACAGGTCAGTCGCATTTGCTGCTCTCTCACCCAGTCAAAACCACCAGGTAGGAGTTTCATGCCCCAGCTGTTGGGGGGTCACCCCAGCCATGAGGATGAAGTGCCACAGGCTGGCCCAGCTACCTCCCACCTCTCCAGCCCCAGCAGAGGGTGCTGAGGCTCCCCTAAGAGGCACTGCCTGCTTTAATCCATGTCTTCACCTAGTTTTGCCTGCCTGCTTCTCAGAGTTGTAAGAACCTGCAAACACAGCAAGAATGTCAGAGGAAAATGTTAAAGATAGAAGCTTGGAAGAAAACATGAGCTTTTAAATGTTAAAATTTGTAGCTGTGGAGAACATTCATCTTGATGCAGTTTCCAAGGCAGTAAGGGCTGCAGCACATGCAATGCTCCCAGCTCATTAGGAAACATCAAGTGGAGTAGAGGGAATACTACCACAGACCTCAGTGTGTCAGGAAAACTAAAAGCTGGAAAAGGAAAAAAGGTTATCCAGTGAATCTGGTGAGGCCTTGATGGTCATGTAAAGGTCTGCATCAGCATTTATTTGCTGATGTCTGGAACTTGAAATATTTTGAACCTTCACAAGGTTTACCTGTCAAGGCAGCTGACATAAGCTTTAAAGATTGGTGAAATAAATGGCACATCTTGCACTGGAGGCTCCCACCTATCAGCAGTCATTAGGTTGTTATGGATTTCTCCCCTCTTCACCTTAAGGCAGAAGTTTGTTTCTAAATTTCTCTGCCTCTCAGGGCTCAGACAGGTCTGCACCTCTGTGGAGAGGAAGACACAGCTTTTGGATTTTCCCTGGATCTAGTTATCCCCATTTCTTAGAAAATTGCCCTGCAAGTTCTTCTGTGCTTTCCTTGGTGCTTGAGGGAGGAGGGTGTTAATTGTTAACAGCTGCAATTACAAACCTATTTAAATATGTTTTTGTAACTCCTTCCTATCACAGTAGTTTTGTGCATTAATCTTGTAATGCATTGTGGCAGACTTTATGTTTTTAGTGTGAGGCTTATGATGAACTTTATCATATTTATATATACAGCAAGTAGGAATCCACAGTTACATTCCATACACGGAATGTAACTTCATACACCTTAGGGACTTAAACTTCAGAGACTTTTAAATACAAGCCTCTGGCTTGAAGCTGTCTTTCTCTTGGCTGCACATAGCACCCAGTAAAAGTTTCTATCTGGCTCCTCATTTTTGAGGTGTGGCAGACTTAGAGATGGTAATACGAGTAAAAGTTTTACAAATGATTGTGTTAGAGACGTGTATGAATCCCTGAGTTCCTTTATTATATGTTGTGCGAGCATTCAGTTAGCTGAGGCATACTTCACTTTTGAATCATAAGGAAAATGCCACTACCCAGCTTGCTTGCAAACTTGCCTGCTTGCTTGCTTAGAAGCCTCATTGCATCAGCAAAACCAACAGTGCGTGTTTAGAGTGCTCTGTGGAGCACAATGTTTGCTTTTCTGCGTTCAGTAATTTAAATGATTGGAGTGATACTTTTGACAAGGAAGAAATAATTTCATTGTTATGGATCATTTTTCAAGTGAAACTGAGTTTTGGAATAAAGTGATGGTGAGTAAACCATGGGAATGGGGAAAGGGGAAAGGGATTATTATTGTTCTGAGTTTTATTCAGCAGTTTCTGGAAAGTAAGATGGAAGTGATTTTGCTATTCTCTCTGCAGGGTTATATGTCTTTTATTAAGTAGAAAACATAATGTAGCCATTACAGACAGTAACAGGCACATTTGCTGTTGTGTTCCGTGAGGAAGTGGAATGTGATTTCTCTTTTAATATCAAGATACAAATCTGATTCACAGTTAGTTCATATGGCTTTTGGAAGAATCTGAAAGGGAAACATGTCAGCTCATTAAACAGATGTATTTTGTCTAAGCAGCTGCTTTTAAGATAAGTGTAGATTTTCAAAATCGTTTGTGGTACTGCTATCTTGATGTTTAAAGAAGTGGGTTTTTTACTTTAAAGGAAAAAAAAAGGAAAATTAAAATCAAAACCTAACATTATTTCAGGTACAGGAAAAAAATTTTAAAGGTGATTAATTACGACTGTTCTCTTTATGGGAACGGTATTCTGCATGTTCTGTAAGTAGCTTTTTTCTTTTTTTTTTTTTTTTCCCATCAAAATGTAACTAATATTTCAGTCATTGAATTATTGATTTCATCTGAAGAGACACTGTGGGTTTTTTAAGTCCAAGTTTTGCCCATAAGAGCAGAAAGGCCAGACAGAATAATGCTGCTTAAGTAAAGTATAGCTATGCATATAGCTTCAGGTTAGGACAAGTAAACTTTATTGTGCCTTCTCTTGTTGCTGATGGTAATCAGGACATTCATAGTAGCCTGACAAAAAGGAAAAATCAGCTGGAGGGTTTCTAAAGTAACTTAAAGAACACTTTCTTTTCTGAGGGAGAAAAGGAGCCTTATCTATCTGGTAAAGGCTTATAATCAGTGTGTCTGGCTTATTGTGTCAGGCACTGCCACAGGCAGCCTTAGATCAGTTTGAGGAAGCCACAGTGCAGCCCATTTAACTACACTTGCTTACAAAGTGAATGGTACTTTGTTCGTGTGGTACCGTATTCCCACTAAATCTTTCAGTTTCCATATTCTTAAAATGTCAGTAATGGTTTTTGAACTCTACTGGTGTATTTAGTCTGATGACATGGTTTCAGCTATCTCTAGGTCATTCCTCCATGGGCAGCACTGCAGTTGGGAGACTGTGATTAATATAAAACTTGTTCAAATTTGTGAGGGCTCAGTTGTAGTTCCTTGTTTTAAAAAAGGTGACTAATGTAACTGTTTGGCTGTCCCACTGCTGAAAATACAGGAGTACACAAACAACCTGCATAGTAAGGGTGTATGTGTTAAGGTAATCTTTTTCCATATAATTTAGTTTAAGTCTGCAAGCTATGGAATTTTTCATTTTGCTGTCTTGTATATGTGATTTGTGCAAAAGCCATTAGCTCACGACAGCGGGTTTCCAGGGGAAATCCGGGGAAAGGATTATCCTGTTGAACCTTTAGGCCACAATCATGTAATCTGGTTGTGAACCAAGAGTTTTGTGGGTAAAGACAACTTCTGTGGTTGTCTGAACATATATATTGAGCAGGCTCCCATGCATGGAACTTACCTTTGCAACTTAATTATATCAACTTCAAATCCAGTGACCACTTTGGAAATGTATCTCCTGCATGATTTGCTAAGTGGCTTAAATATCTCTTTGAAAAATAAAACTATTAGAAAATCTCAGTTCATTCTTTTTTGAAGTCCCTGAGGGTTTTTACTATCTTTGTCCCAGAACAGTAGCACTTGAATCATCATCTCACTGTACTCTCTTCTCAGATGAGCTCTCTCTGCTAAGAGCAGAGTCCTGCACTCCAGACTGAGCTTTAGAAAACATGAGAAAGATGCAATGAAATCTTCTGTCTGTGGGATTTCCCATTTCTTGGAATCAAAAATGGGGCTATGTTTGTGTGAACATTGTAATTTTAAATACTTATTTTAAAAGAAAGGTGCCTGGAAATGTTGGTTGTAATTTCAAAAGAGAACAGCAAACACATTGCATTCTTATGGAGGAAGCCAGCTGATTGTTATGAAGAAGATATGCTGGTGTTCACACTGGTAGAGAGGCTGGCAGTAACACTGCTGTGCTAGGGAGAGATGTGGAGGGGACTCTCAAGTTGCTGTGCGGAGTATCTCAGTGCTGGAACTTGGTGAACTGGTTCTCCATGTGTCTTGACTATGGGGTTATCCAGCCAGCTCGGTGAGAGTGAGTCAGGATATCTAGTCCTTATTGGATCATTGGCCTGAGCCACATCCCCTGTCCAAGACAAGAAGAAATCACTTTGAGGCCTGCTGAATGTTTCAAAGGCAGTAGTGGACCCATTTTCCTGATCCACAGGCATTTTTCTCCCAGTTTTGAGTTTTAGTAACAAAATACGTAATAACAGAATGTGGCTTCTGATGTCAACATAGAAATGGTAACAGTGGTAGAAAAGTGTTTAACCATAAAGTCATTTACATTGAAAACTGGGAATGGTAAGAACATCATTAGAGCAAAATGGCTGTTTGATGCAGGGACACTAAATCCTGTGGAAAGATTGGGAGTTTTTAACATTGTTTCATATTAGATGCTGATTTGCTGCCTCTCTTTATATCCATGGGTCTGGTTTGGGCTGTGATTCTTATCAAGGGATGATGAATGTGGATGGCCTCTAGACTTCCTCTGTGGCTGCTGGTGTCCTGAGGTCAGGAGTCACTCTTGTGGGCTCAGAAGTGCCCGGCCATCCTTCTCGTTGGCTCATTTCATTTTGGGTGCAGCTAGTCACCAACAAAATCTCTTGCTGATGGGGATTTTCTTCATGTAAATTCAGAATTGATCTGTTGTGCCTGTTGGTGTCAAAGTAGCATTTGAAACAGGTAGAGAGCCACAGAACAGAAGGAGTGTTAATTGCCAGGTTATGGGGGTCTGTCTAACCATACAAATAGGATGTGCCAGTGTTTGCTATTGGCAAGTACAGTGTCACTCTGCTAAGGCTTTTGGGGTGTAGCTCAAAAACTTGGCTCTGTAGAACTCTAAGTTAACTCTGTGTGTTGCCAGCTTCACCACACAATGGGAAGAGTGATCACACTTTCCTTTAATTAAAATGCTTAAAGCAAAAAGATAAGCTAAACAGTTCTTTAGCAGTAACATAAATAAAAGCACTAGTAAGTTTTAAACATGAATGCTGAAGAATCGTGGTTTAAAATGAAAGCAACCCTTAGCTCAGGCACAGCAAGGGAGTGGACTGCCTTGTTCCAAGCTCAGGAAACATTGATTTTAGTGCAGCTTCCCTTACCAAGCAGAGGTCCCATCATTTTTGCAAGGCCTGTTCTTGTCTGGATATAATCCACCAATATCTGAAATGCTTCGTGTACCACTGACTAGGTGGAAAGTTCAAATTCACATGCATGAAGAAATTGCTGGTCCATTTGCATGATAAGCCACAATCACTCTGGTTTTATATAGTTAGTAGATGGCACTATATTCTTCCATAGTAATTGCATATAGACTGTCTTTTTTCTCCTTTCCTCCTAATTTTCTCTCTAATTTTTCTACCTCAGTTTATATTTTGTGTCTCTTTCACCCCATCTATCAATCTGAAAGTGCTGTATCTACTGCACACCTATGGCTCTTTTCTGTCGAGACATCCTGATTCTAAAAATCAAAACCAAATGTTAACAGGTAATCTGCTCATCTGGAAGCCAATAATTTTTTTAGCATGAGGTTGAGGACTATATTCTTCCCTGGGGAAAAGATATATATATTGATGTGTTTATGCTTTGCAATAATATTTGTCCATGTGAGAAAGTGTGAAGTTTTTTCTCCTGCCACACCATATGGCTTATGACTATTTACAATCCAAACAGTAACAGCTGCTGCTGTGTAAGAGAATCCATTCCTCTGAGCTAGAGATGCTCTGAATAGGGAATGACAAAGTGTGTGTCCACAGATGTATTCCAAATATCCTCATTTACCACTCAACATCCTGCCTATCTTTCTCCTCTTGGAAACCATTGGAGCTTTTTTCTTATATTCATAGCTGATGGGGAGAGCTTTAATAGCTTTGTTTAGGAGATGGGGAACAGATAGGGGAAGCTATGTTCGATAATGACTATTGAAATGGGAGAAGGGAAGGACATTCCGGTTGGGTGCTCAGCAAAATGAAAAGATGAATCATGCTCTTAACACCTTTCAAAGAAAAGCCAATTGACTCTCTAATGAGTTGACTCTCCTAATCAATAAATTAGAAATTTCTAGTTGGAAGAATAAACCAGGTAATCTCCAGAACTTTAAAGCATGTGTCACTTCATGCCCTTCATTGACGGCATGCTTAAAGCTTGGAATTCCATATTACAAAGATATATTTTGCATTCTTTAGATAGTGTCAGTCATTTTGGATTCCTATCACTTACCTGTTTGAACCTCTTTTTTTCCCTGCATTTTTCTGCTGGCATTTTGGTAATTCCTGATTTTCATATCAGGCATTGTAAGAAAAGAGTTTCCTTTCTCAGGCCTTCCTGTCAACAGCAGGAGGACAGTTTCCAGATATTACACAAGTGATCTATGTGCCTGGCCTTTACCTATAGTGCTCTCATTGAAAATGGCATTTAAACCATGTCCACACCTGTCAGCAAGTTCTCCCGTATTTGCACCAAGTTGTTCATGTAGCTGCTCTTTCCCAATAGGTTAGACAATTGGCACATTATATTTGTTATGACTTATCTCACAAAAGCATATTCCAGGGAGGATGGAATGTTCAGCAGGGTATTCCCTGGACATATTCTTCCTGTCACACAATAATCTAGCAGTGCTCATTAGCAAAGAAGAATTGCGGGTTTCTTGCAGTGGTTGCTTTATCTGCCATGAAGGTTTGCTGGTAAATAAAACCCACTGGATTTTATCTGACTTTAGAGTGCATTGAAAGGTGGCTATGAATAGAAGTGAACTCACCTTCTAGCAGCATTTTCTGTTACACGGAACCCTTCTAAAGGCTTGAAAAGCCTTAAAATTAAACCAGGATAATGCCCTCACAGCATATAATAATATATAACATTTGCATTTTGGATTTCTTAATGGATCTGTAGTAGTCTTGTGCCACTGAGATTTTTTCATGTCAAGGCTACAGCTACCATAGAAACAAAAAGACTGAGAGGAACTTTCTGAGCTTTACTGGCAGTTAGGCTGGCAGCCTCAAACCTCACTGCTTCAGCAATCCTTTCATTAAGATGCCCTTGTGGTCATCTTACAGAGACATGTTTTCAACTTAAATAGTTTTCTTCCCTCTGCTTGGTGTGAGCGAGACTCCACTTACTGAGGTTGACAGCCTCTGCTCCTCTCCTCACGTACAAGAGATATTCTGCCGCTGTGATTACGCTGCCTGCTTACAATTTCTCTGTCATGGCTGTGCAGTGGCCAGAAGGGTTTTGAAGTAGAGACCCCACAGGAATGAATACACCCTCGTGTGCACTGAGAATGACCTGTAGGCCACATCCCATGTGTCATTTCAGCATATAAGTAAAGTGGAAGATTAAATCCCTTTATTGCCCAAGCAGTGCTGCTTATAATTAAGGCAAAATCTTTATAAACCTAAGGGCTGTAATATGGCACCATATAGTTGTGACTCCATAATTCATGTGCTGAGTCAGCTCATTCCCACGTGAAGACAGGAGTTATTTGAGAACATGCTCTTTGGTGTGAATTTCATCTTGCTTGTCACAGATAAAGTGAAATTACCAGAAATATTTTTATCAAAAGTCATAAGTGCAGGCTTAATTTACATTAGTGTTACAGCAAAGAAGTTCTAACATATTCCTAACTGAAAAAAAAATTGTGATAGGTGCTATTTTCTCCCCCATTTCTGCTTCACTGGAAGAGAGAAATTGCTTCAGCTTCCTCAGTTCAATGCAGCTGTGCCTGGATTAAACTTGGAACTGCATGGAGAGAAATCAATATAAAACAACGGACAACAAAAATGGCAGATGGGAAGAATTTCTCTGTATAAACTACAGCTATGTTTTGTCATGGCCTTTGCTTGCCAAAGCTGTTCTGTGAGCAGTAACAATGGGTTGCATAAACAAATTTAAGGGATTGATGGAATTTGATTTCATGCTTTGTTCTTGCTAGCTGTCTGCTGTGTTCAGTAGAGAATCCATTTCAATGCTCACTATGCAAAATGCTAGAAACAGCTGTGAGTATTTATGTCTAAGGTGCTGCCTAGGGATAGGCGAGTCTGTTGGCAACTTTGTGTTACAGCAGTCGGTGTCAATAAATCACCTGAAGAATAAAATTGTTTTGCTGACCTCTGACATGATTTGATGCCTTCAATACTAGATATTAAAGCCTCTGCTCTTCCTCCAATCCTGCTCTTAGTTAATACAGCACTGAAACAAGAATTTGCTGTTGAAAGCTGTCTCTGCTTCTTAGCAGGGAACCCATGAATGGAGACTGAATTTACACTCATTCCTTTCTGCTGCCCCATGGCTTTGGAAACACTGCAGAAATAAATTGCAGAGGATCTGTGCTTCACTACCAGCTTTATAAGCTGATGAAATTTGCCTCTCCTGCACAGAGTCAGCCTTGCATACTAAAATTGCTTAGCTTTGGGACTTCATAGGTGTTGTCTGCATTTTGGCTTCAGGCCAGCAAGCTAGAATCTCAGACAGTAATCTCTCAAATCCCTTACACTTGATTAGCATAGCAAGTTAGAGCAAGAAGCTGTATTTGGACAGCATCCCAGTGAGACACCATGGAAAGTATGAAACCAGTTAATGTCAGAAACCTGTACCTTGATGTGAATCCTAGTGCTGCTGAAGCACACCTTTCAGAAATCTCCTCCTGAAAGTCAGACTCATTGATTTGCCCAGAGACCTCTGCCAGGACCCAAGTGAGAGATCAGAATGCACCTAGGCAATAACCTTGTGAAAGCACACCCAGTAGCATCAGGCAAGCACCTCCATCAGTGATTGTTTGGATGGTTTTTCCTGCCATGCCAGAAAAAGTTGAGCAAGGGGTGAGATAAAAGGGCAGTTGGGGATGTCTTCTCCCTGCATCCTACTCAAAAGCAAATTAAGTCCTGCTCCTTCCATCTCCTGTGTGTAAGGGATCTTCTTTCCTGTTCTTCCAGAGGCTGATGATATGATGGCTCATTTTGTTGGGAAATACAAGGTAGGGATAGTAAGACAATTTGGCAGCAAACTCTTAAAAGAGAAAAATTAAAGTGTAAATGCTTTGTCTTCCTCCCTTTCCCTGCAGTAATTCCCCATCTTAGCTCTGCCAAAGAGCAGGGATGCCAGCAGCAGGAAAAGCTCAGCAGGGCTGAGACTCTGGGATCCTTGGGGAGCCTCAGGCCCCACTGTACCATAGGAGAAGCATTTTGGGCCGTTTCCCCCAGTGTGGCTGTCACTCCCTATCTCAGTAGCACAAAACAATCAATCAGTGGCCCAAGTGAGGGTCTGACAGGCTGAGAGCTGTGCACGGGCAGATGGGTTGGGAAGATTTCGAGCATCTGCGTGATCTGCTTTAATGCAGGCCATTTTAGATTTAAAATGCACTTGAACGATCATCCTAGATTAATTCCTGCAGCATGAATTGCACTTTATAGTGCCATTGATCTCATTATTTCTTTAATATAATTCCTTTAACTGTGGTTTTTTTCTGAAAAAAAAAATAAAATAAAATTACTGTTCCCCGCTTTGTGCTGTCACTGGATGAACTTACTTTCTCCGATACCTATACTAAACCAGTGTCGCAGATCCTCTATTAAAAACCTGCAGCTGTTACAAGAATTTCGAATGTACATCTTCAAAATCCATCTTTTGCCTCTTGATTTAATAGTCTTCTAAGCCATTACTTCAAAAAGGGATGTTGCCTATTTTTTATTTCTCAGGTTCAGTAGTTAGTGATAAATGAATCTCAAGAGAGAAAATAGCTGAAGATGATGAATAGAAGAAAAATGTTCATTATTAGCTCAGGCAGAAAATGAATCCCTTTCCAGAAATTCAGGAAGTTGATAATAGTGGATTTTTTTTTTTTTATCTAGATGATTACCCACATGACAAATCTATCACTTTGCCTTCTCAAACAAGTATGATATGTTTTGTCTTTTTTTTCCTCTTGACAAGGGAATTCGTGACATAATGTCACCCTGTTGGAAAATGTGTATGTTTCTGGTAATTACTGGAAATGATGATGTTCTTAATTTCCATATTATGCAGGGTGGTTATGATTAAAAAGTTAGACATTGACATGCAAGAAAGTGCTGGGATAAGTCAGTTAATTTCTCCTAACTGTAGCAGACATTTCTCTGTGAGGAGACACACCACCACTCCTGTGTGCTTCTTTTAACTGTTTAACAGCAATCCCTGTACAAACCAGAGCTGTGATCCCTCAGAGATGCTGAATTTCTTTGCCATCTTCAGTGGATGTACCCTATCCCTCCTCATGTAAATTTGTTCAGGAACTCTGGAGGACTTTTTTACTATTGCCACACACACACAAAAAAGAACTGTCTTCTTACCCATTTCCAAATCTAAATGTAGTATTTTCAGAGACACAGAGGTGAAACTCCATCTGAGCACCTTCCTCCATAGTGATGTGCTGTAGTGAAAACTCAGGCAGAGAACGAGGTGCCAAGCTGTCCTTCTTATCTGTAAATCAAAACAGGATCTCTGCCTTGTTAGACATACCCTGCCTTCGGACTTCATTTAGTATTTCTCTCCAAATTGCTCTGTTAAAAAGTCAAAGCCAAGGATGACAGAACCACTCTGTCACCATGTGTACTGGTCACTCCTTCCACTTAAAGAGTGAAGTCACAGCTTGTGTTAAATCATGCCCAGCCCTTTATAACTCCTCAGCCACATTTAACATGTCACATCTGGCCACCCTTAGGCGTGGTTGGCATCTTTATTCAAAAAGTGGGATGGAATGCTTACCTAAAATGTTTGCCAAACTCAAAAAGTGAAGCAAAGCCAAGATTTAAGGTTCCCTTGGGAAATGGAAAGAGAGGCTGGCAGCAGGGGTGCTTCTGAAAACTGCTGGGAGAGTATTCAGTAAAGGAGGGGGAATCAGAAGAAGGGATGATCCTCTCACCAGTATGTCAGAATACGGCAACGTTTGTGTTAATGGGTTGCTGCAACACAGACAAATCCTGAGAGCTTGCTGAACTTAGAAAAGGTTTTTTTCTAATTTTTTTTTCATTAAAGGATTACTTCTCTACTCATGGTAGAGAAGTAATCCCTTAATGCAGTGAGAATTTATAGTATTGCAACACATTTTTCATTTTCCAAGTAGGGGGAAGAGCCTAACTCCTGAGAAGCATTATAAATTCACAAACTAAAAGCAATTAAATAAAAAATTAATCATGTAATCGCCTTGTGTTTTCTGCCCCTTTCCCTTTCATTTTGTACCTTGTTTTGCCAGGTTTTTCTAATTTAAAATTGCTAATCCTTAAAAAATTATTGCCATGGAAAAAGCAAATTTCTGCAAAGAGTGGTGTTCTTGGTAAATTGAAATATTTTATAAAGATAGGACGTGGTTATTGGCAAAAATTGCAGTTGACTCAACTTTACTCTTGAAAATAGTCCCTTTAAATTCATGCAGAATGCAGGTAAAGGCCCCTTGGTAGTCTCTTCCCCTTGACTGTGATTAAAGGAATCTGGGTTCCATGGGCTGAGAACACAAGAAGAAAACCTGTTATATAGATTAGACCACAGTGTAATCTAGGTTGAGCAATGGCACTGATTTTTCTAGCATGTGGCCCAAAGTGTTCCAAAATTCCCTGTCCAGGGGGAAAGGAAGAGCAAAGAAACCTTGTGTTAAGTGCCTAGATTATTCCAGTAAACCACTGTGTTATAATTAAATGATTGATAAAGGAATAACACACTATAAAAGGATGTGAAAAAGATTAATACTGTTCAAAAGGATTACTATGCTAATAAAAGCCAGGTTTTGCTCTGAACTAATTATAAAATCCACCACCTGCAAATGACTGAATAGGCTCAAGTTGCTTCTTCCTAGAATTTCTTTGCCTTTGGTTATCTTTTAGCAGGAAAGTTCATTATGTGCAGTGTAGTAGTATAATGAAAAGCAAGAGAAAGAATTGTCATCTGTTCAAGAGGATTTTGGTGTTTTTAATCTTGATGGGCTTTCTGGCAGTTTCATTTACCTTTGAAGCATGCAGAAAATGTGTTTGGATCTTGGATGCAATATAAAAAATTTTCAAGCAGATGTTTTTAGCCTGAGCAAGCACCAGTCATGAGAAGTAGAGTCCTGCACATATGCTCTTGAAGCTGGTGACAATCCCTGCCTCTGCTCCAGGGTGCATACTGGATCACTTTGGCTAATTGAAAAGGCTTTTTCAGGTACAACTGCCGAAAAAGCCATTCTGATATGATTCCTACAAAACTGTGAAGCACGAGTAGCTGTCAGGGTGGGAACACAGGACAGCAGAGCAAGACAAAGTCAAAGACCCTCCATCCAGTCCTTTGCTAGGAGGGTAGCAGGATACAGTTGGTACTGCATAAACAGGACAGATGTGTGGCAGCTCTCTCAAAAGGTTTCTTTTTCTCCTGCAAGGCCCTCATTTGCAAAGTCACCTTGCTTTCACGCAGCTTTTGTCTGATCTCACCTCTCTCATCTAGCATCAGAGGCCTTTTGGTCCTACAAAAGGCTGCCTAAAACTTGTGCCGCCGAAAACAAGCCCTTCTTTATCTTTCTGAAGCATCTGTTCACCATCTAATTTCAAAGTATAGCTGAAAATCCTTTTTGTTTGTTTACTCTTTTTTCCCCATGCCAGTGCTTTTAAATTTCTTAATCACTTTGTTGTTGTTTTTTAATTTGTAAATTTTTAGATGTGGTCCCTTTTTTTCTTTTGAGAGCAGAAAGACTGCCTCAGGTGCTGCCTTATGCATGGAAACATATATCAGAAATTTATTCCCTAATAATACTTTAAAAAAAAACCCCACACAACATCCTCATTCTGTTTAAATCAGTGTAATGATTTGGACCTGTTTTGTTTCACCTAACAAAAAAGCATGAGAAAGAAACCAGTTCTTTGAGAAGATGAAACAGTTAATTGTGATGGATTTTCCACACACATCAGTTGTGATCAATTTTTTTTCAGTTTTTTTTTTTTTTTCCCTAATGCTATAACTCCCCTCTCCAACAGTGAGATGCTTGTCATAACTCTGTAATTCATGGCATACAGAGAATGTGTCTGCTCCTCAGCTCATGGAAGAATAACTTTGGTTTTCGTTACCTCCCCCTGCACCTCACTTTTTTCTTCATCCATATTTATGCAAACAATGATGAAATAAGGAGAGCTACCTCCTACCATTTACTTCAAGGCTTAAGAATTGGGGTACATAACCAGTTGGGTTACACCTTGCAGTTTATGTGGATTTTTTTATTCTTTCAATTTTTAGACTGAAATTCTTTCAATTTTTAGACAGAAAATGCATTCCTCCTCCAAAATCCAAGGCTCTTAGAGAAGAAAGAGAAGGAGCTGGAGCTCAAATCTTAGGAGGAGCAGCTGAGGGAGCTGGGGGTGTTTAGCCTGGAGAACAGGAGGCTCAGGGAGGACTTTATCACTCTCTACAACTGCCTGGAAGGAAGGTGAAGCCAGGTGGGGATTGATTTCTTCTTCCAAGCGACAAGTGACAGGACAAAAGGGAATGGTGTCAAGTTGCACTAGGGAAGGTTTAAATTGGGTACTGGGAAAAAATATTCATGGAAAGAGTTGTAAAGCATGGGAACAGACTGCGCAGGGAGGTGGTTGAGCCACCATCTCTGGAAGTATGGACATGGTTTAATGATGGACACAGTGCTAGGCTGATGGTTGGACTCAATGATCTTAAAGTCCTTTCCATCCTTAAAGATTGTGTGATTCTATAACTCTGAGAACTTTTTCTTTCCCTTCCTTCTTCCCCCACCTCTTTCTCTTGAAATAACTGGTCCAGACATTCTCATCTCAGCCAAATATATCTTTTAAATAGCATGCATGTATACCTGATCTTTTAAAATTCATTTTTCAAGTAAAAGGATTTCCAAGTAAAATTCACAGTCCTTAGTGTTGGTGGGAAAAGCCTTGAGAAGATATATCCAAACATGCTGAGCTTATGTCAGACGCTGCTTCCCCTGAGCACCTTCTCAGCTGCATTACCTGAGCCTGCTTTCACCAGTGCAGCTTTGCTGAACATTTTACCATGTGGTTGACCTGCAAGTTGCACCACTAAGTACATTTGAAATCTGAGACTTAGACAAGGCAAACTGTATTTTCACCAGAAAACTGGAAGTTGCATCTTATTGCTCCTTAAATAGTATTTTTGTACCAAATGCTTTTCTTCTCCTACCAACTATTTGAGGATAAAATCTCCTTATAAGAAATGGTAATAATGATGAAAATAGCATATAGGTTTTCATAGTTCTCCAAAATGTTTGAACTGTGGAAAATTCATCCTCCAAGAACAAGAAGTACAGATGACATGAGTGTATCAGTAAACGTAATTGAAGTTGTAAAGGTATGAAGATCAAGAAGCCCCACTAGAAGTATTTGTGCAATGTGATGGTTGCTGTTCTTCCCTCCGTAACAGGTGCCAGTGGCTGAACATAAGGGTTTGGGTGTATACACTCAGTTACTGTAAAACTTGTCCTACTGAATCCAACAATCCTGAGAATTCAATTGAAAGGTTTGGAAAAAACATGCAAATGTTGAGTTACATTACTAGCAAATAAGAATTCTATGTTGTCGTCAGTGCAGTAGTTTAGAGGGGAAGAAATCTCATCTAAAAGCAGGTACAACAAGTATGATTTGCCTGAGTTTCTCCTTTGAACTTAGAGGAAAATGGTCTCCACCTAGGTAAGCAAGGGCCAGCTGCCTTCTTGCTTATACACATGCATGTCTGGTCCTGTAGAGTGGGCAGAAACTGAGCTGATGCACTGAGCAAGTGTAATTTAAATAACAGGTTTAATTACACTCCTTCAACTGGAGTGTCAAGTTTGTGACAAACATGTAGTAATTTCCACTGAACCATATAGAGTCAGCAAATGTTGATCAACAGGTACTGCTTATTTTGTCCTTTTGAAGTTTTGATTTAAAATAACTGTGATCAAACCAGTTCTAAGAAGATATGCCTGCACTGGATTCTTAAAGTTTATTCATTTTACCAATTCATTTTTTTTTTCGTGGTACATATTCTTAGTAGCAACAGAAGTTGCAAAGCAACTGCTATGGAAAGATAATATGGTTTTAAAAGGCAATACTGTTGAGTGCTGGGAAAAGAATGAGAAGTTAGTAGCTTTTGTTCGGACTTAAAATTTGTGTGTGGTGACAGTTCTTATATATCAGTGGTTGTCAATAGTTGCATTCTGTTCGGGGGATATGTCATCAAACCATTCTAAAGGCTAAAAGCTATTCAATTTCATTAATCAGTCAGAGCTGTATTCCCACAGCATTTGAAAAATCTGCCCTTAAATCTTGCTTTTTGTTTAGATTATGAAGGGAACCTCTTATGTTAAAATTATTTTGCCTCTGGTTAAAGGAGAATAATGTTGTTAATGCAAAAAAGAAAAAGGAAATGCTGCACAAGCAGTTTATTTTTAGAAGCCATTTTCTAAACATTTCATTTGTTTTATGTCCATTACCTACCTTAAAAATGAATGGTGAATTGGGAATTATATTTTAGAAATAAACATTTTTTCCTCATTAAAATATACTTTACGCATTTTTTAGGCTCTCTGGAGAATTAAAGCAAATAGCTGATACTCAGGAGGACTTTCATTTGTTTAAAAATGAGGATTTTTTATTTTCATTTTTTACAGAACATTTTAAAAGAAGTTATTCAAGCAAAATGGGTTGTTGAGTTCCTGTTCCTTTGTTTTTCCCAGTATCTTTTGCTTTTCCAAAATACTTTCAAAAAAACCAAAACAAAACAAGTCCATGTATTTCAATGTTTATTTGGTGCTGTTAAATCAGTGTTAGAAAAAAATAAATAAATTACTTCAGAAGTTATTTTGAAATTCAAAATCCATCAATTTTATTTTGTCCTCTCTAATTCAGTCACACTTTTTCTGTTCCCTCGATTTTTCTTCCCTCTTCCCCTCCCCTAAATCTCTGGAGCATTTCAAATAAATACAGTGATGACTGCAGGATTGTTGCATTGTTTCTATACTCCAATATTTGAATTGAAGAAATAGGTTGTATCTAATCTGTTCCATTTTGATGCTTCTGATGTCAAAATCCAAGGGAGGTAACACTGAATGTTACCTTGGTCTCTTCAAGATGAGAAACCAGTTTTGAGTTGTTTTATATCTGCCTCTATGTTTTCCATAATGCTCAATTAATAGAATTAACTTGAAATTAATCAGTTTTGAAAAAAAAAAATTCACTGAAAAAAGAATTTTACTTTGTGTTAATTCTCTGCTCTTTTCCTTTGGCAAATTTTAGACAACCTTGCCAATTTCAGTCATACTTGAAAAAATACTTGAAAAATACTTGAAAAATTTTGGTTTTAGTTCTCCAGCCATGTTTGTGAAGACCTAAGAAATAACTGAATAGAAAACATATGTTCCATTTACACTTCAGCAGATATTTGCTTTTCTATTTGCAACATGAGGATAAGAAATTCCATTAATCAGATACTGAAATACAGGACCTGATGGCAGGACAGATAGTCAGAGCTTCATGAGCCCTACTAATTGTTAACCATTGCAGTTAATCACAGTGAAAGGGCTGTGGCTCTGCACGTTCTGCAGGCCCCCACCCTGGTTCCCTTATTTTTACACCTTTCCATGTGAAAATTCCCACCCTCAGATAGTGTCTTAGCATCTATAACTGAAGAAATTGTGCACTACCATTCAGTGCATTGCTTCCAGCCTCCCCTACCCCACCCACCAGAAAGGACCCTTCCGAGAAGATTTATGTCACTTCTGCCCCAGAGAATCCTGTGTGGATGTGAGGCTTGAGCTTTTCCCCACACATAAAATGTCATGAACTTGTCCCAAGACTTGACTTGACAATTGCTGCTCCGTAGTGTGCTATGACACCATGACTCCACGCTCCTCTTGGGATTACTTCAGAAAGAGAAGTTGCAGTTCATGCCACTGCCCCACAGGGAGAGTGGAGTTGTGTATGATCCCTCCAGGCTTTCTGCTTCCCTTAAAGCATTAATCAAAAAGCAGCCTTGGAACCCAGAAGACTTAGAGGATGGTGCTTTGGAGGTGTTCATGACTTTCTGTTGCGAAGTGGAAGAATGATCTTCAAGAGTCACAGCAGGACTATCAGTGCTGGTTTTACACTCTGATATTCTTGTCTCCTCAAGGGATGATAACAGCAATAATTCTGTTAGATACCAGTGGCCTCTTTCTGTCACTTATATAAATCTTTTAGATGCTATTGTTCATTCAGAAGCAATCCAAAGAAAGGCTGGCTGATTAAGAAAGACCCAGTTGTCTGGTATTATAAATACTGGCTTATGGCTTTGCCCTTAGTGACCTGAGAGGAACCATAGGTTGAATTTTTATTATCAGTACTTCCCCAATAAAGCTATTTTTCCTCAAACCTCACATATTAAATTGATTATGCACCATGTCATTTTAAAAATATGCAGTTGCTGTTGATTTATATGGTCAGACTGGCTGCCAACTCAGCAATTTCCATCCTAAAATAACAGATCCAAAAAAACCCCAAGTCCCACAGTCGGCTGCTTTATGTTGTAATGAGTCAGCTGCAGATCTGTGCAACCAATAATTTCAGCCTGTTTGTCCAAAGGGACAAGCAAAAACATGCAATTTTCTAGCAATTATAATCAGTGAAGGGCTCTACATGGAAATGGTCAGCAGAAATATCAAGAGAAGAATTTTGACCAGGAAACATTTTCTGCTCTTTTCCACATACACTCTCTATATCCATATATATGTTTCCCGTAAACAGTTAGATGACAATCACAGACCTTGTTGGCTAGTTCTAGGAAAAGAATATAAAAGCTGAAACAAAACAAAACCTAAAAGAAAACTCAAACCTGATGAAGTCAATGAAGTTGCTGAAGGATGCTGGCAAGGCAGTGCAAGTTTTAGTAGTGTCTCTTGACACTGTAACAAAATGAATGAAAATTTTTCTACACATGGTTGTTTCAGATGTAAACCAGAGAGGCCTTTGTGTCATGTGTGATTCTCTGCCACTGAACAGCACACAGACTAAGGGAGAGCATTAGTAAGTGTGGTAAATGTACAGTATTTCTAAAATCAAGGAGAGATAGGCAACCCACAAAGCTAAATAAGGCTGCTACATTCTTCATGTGTATAATATGCATCTTGGTATTAATTAGGAAGAAGTAAGAGAAGAAATTAGTTTATGCTTACTTCTAATAATTAAAAATACAGAACTTGCTGATTTCTTCCAGATGTTATTGTAGAGCTACCATGTGTTGACCACTTAAAACCCACTCCACTGTAGTGCTACAGTCCTTTCTTTGTGACTGGAACATGAAAAGTTGTAAATTCAGAGCAAGAAATGGCATCTTCAGAGTTTTCTAGTGGTAGCAGGAAACAAAAAAAACCCCAACCTATAGTGTAGTGCAGCATGTATATTAGTGGTATAATGGAAACCATTTCTATTATCTTCCATTTTGGCCCTGTGAAGAGCACCAGGCATTGAGGTATCCTTTTTTTGTTGTGAAAGAGCCAACGACCATCTGCAAATCACTGTTGAATACCAGCTTTTATCATTCCAATTACTTTTGACCATAATCATGCATGACTGTGTCATTTTAAGGTGATCTATAGAGCTTTATACTTAACTTGTGTATTGTTTCTGTTAATGACGCATAGTTAAGCCTAGAGCAGTAACGTAATGAGATGAATCAAATAGAGTTCATTTGTAGGGCCTGTGAAAAAAACATCTTTAACAGACCTTGCATTTAATGAGAATATGGTATTGATTAAATTAGATCCACAAAGGCATAAACAATAACACTGAGTTTTCAAAGTGTGCTGATTGAGCTACTACTTCAGATTTAGGCTCTGGGGTTAGAAATGGGGTGAAAAGCTTATCCATAAATAGTCTTTGCTTGGCATCAGTACTAATTAGTGTAATTATATGCCAATGTCATTTGCTTAATTTATGAGTTGGCAGCATGACTGAAAGTAGGGGTTTTTTCTTGCCTTTTCTGTTTAGAATTTGGTTATTAGGATGAGGTCGTTAGTTTACAATTAAGTCACTTTATTTCCTCTAGCTTTAATATTAATGAAACACTTCATCACTGGAGCCCATATCTTGCCTTTCTGGTAAATAGAGGGAGAAACTCCTGTGGGGTTTAGCTTCCCACTCCATCATTAAAGCTGCAGAAGGAATTTCTTATATGTGTTATATGAGACAATGAGGCAATTTCTTATTAAGTCATTTTTGTACACACATCCCCATCTTCCTGCCTCCAGTGGGCTCTTTGGATCTTACCCCTAACCCTCTGCCAGCACAATCCATCAGTTCACATGTGGAAGAAGGTTTTGCTTTGCAGAGAGGACAAGAGTGAAACTGGCTATAGTGACAAAGTTTTGCCAACCCAAACCAGCCCTAAACATTCAGTTCTAGGATATGTGTTTAGCAGCAGTTGACATCAGGTCCCTCTAAGGAAAGCTTTTTCTCCTTGATGTGGAAAGTGGATACGGGAAGAGACCTGTTCTTTGAATCACCCTAGTCTGTGAGTGTGCCACATAAATAACATGGTGTTGTTATCACCATGTGATGCTTAAAAATAAACAAGCAAGAGATCATAAAAAGCTAGGATAGATTCCTTTTTTTCTCTCCTTCCATGCCGTTCCCTCTAGTGGTGGATCAGAGGAGCAGCTGCTGCCTTCCCGCAGAAGCTGCTGCAGAGCACAGTGAGTTCCTTGCTGTGGAACTGGGCAGAAAATGTTTGAGTCGCATTTCAGGACACAAGTTTACAAGCAATTGTTCCTGTCGTTTTAAATACTGTATTTTCCAGAAAAGTAGTCATATCTTTTCATAGGTTTTGTTTTTCTCCACTCAAACTTAAATAACCTACAGCTCCATACTAGTGTTGTAAAGCACACACTTCCCTTTACAGTTCTCTTTGCCAGCAGTATCCAGTCAGAATGAGGCATGCTACTATAATAGAAAACTGTATCTTAATCCCAGTTCAATAGTTGTGTCTTTTATTTTTCTAAGTCATTCTGGATGTGTTTTGAAATAATCCCAAATCTAATGCCCCTGAGAGTGTGTGCTGTGGCTTTTTACCAGCATAACGGTGTTTCGTGTACAGTTTATAAGTCCCTGCATATAAACTCTGTGCCTGAACCTTCTGAACCAGCTATCTTGCCTTCATTAAAAAAGCTCCTCTGTGGTAGCTGCAGTGGTGACCATGTGAGGATGTGTCAGAGCAGGACCCTTGCCAAGGCTGGCCTCCTTCCACCCTCTCTGTTTGCCCCTCGGCCTCTGGAGGGAGGCGCACACTGGAGAGCTCTGCCCCTTGACAGCAGGATTAGCTGGTTTTGCAGTTGGCTGGGGTGGGTGGGAGTGAGTGCAGAAAGGCTGAAGCCGAGCAGCTAGCAGGGCTCTGAAAGCAGTTAAAGGGAGAGCTGGGGATATTGCCTGAGAGTGGAAGTCTTGTGCTGGCATTCCTTCATCTATCCTACATTCCAGCCTTCTGCATTCATCTCAGATGTCTTCCAGAATCCTTCCCAGGAGAAACAGCTGCCTCACTCTTAAAAGAGGAAACACTCGAAAGCTCCTGAGATATTACATCTTGGAGGATTGATGCAATTTCTCCTTTTTAACAACACAAACAGTGTTTAACATATCTTTTGCTACAGTCAGGGCCCAAAAGACTACCACAAAATTTTAGGTTTATTTGAAGAAAAGATGGTACCTTCTGCAAGTTCTTAGTGGTCTTAAAAGTGGGTAGCTCTTTTATGTTAAATCATACAGTTTAATAAGATTTGAAAAGCCATATTGAGAAAAGGATTGCAGTGATGCGATATTGGCATGTGTGTTCAAATTTTCAGAGTCTCTAGGTGCTTTAAACTTTTTCATCTAAAGGTGGCACTTTGGTGGGTTTTTTGAAGTATCCACTAATAGTTAGGAAATTGATAGATAATTTAACAAATACCAATTTTTTCACCCTTTGACCCTATCTTAAAAATAAGAAATTTATTTTAAAAAGTGTGTATTTCTGTCCTACAATGGCTGAAGTTCTACTCTAATGCCACTGGAAGGTAGAGAAAAATATTGGTCTGATATAGGGCTGACGCTTAGTGATTGCTCACAGACAGAAGTAGCAGCCTAACAAGAGGCTGGCAGAGAGGCTGAAGCCTGAACATCTACACACATGGATACGTTTGTACTTGTATTGTTGTAAACAGGCAACTTCTGAGTTGTATTTGTAGTAGATTAATGTTAATTGTAAGTAAAATGTTGGGTAGATACTCTGAGTCATAGACATATGGTCCCATTCTCGTAAGCACATGGGTCAGCTTGTGTTAGCACTTGCAAAGCTGTAAACCCAGAGTAGCTTCCTAGAGGCAGTGCATTAAATTTTTTTAGCATAAAATTTGCCAGAGTATAAAAGGGAACAGGTACCTGAAGAAGGGTGGTTAAGACATGGAAGGGAAATTAATTCCTGTGGTATATTCCGTAATTTTGCTAGAGAGGACATTGATATTCTTTAGAAAAATAAACAGCAATTGTTCTTAAACATGGAAGCCAAACTTCGTAACTAAATGCATATGAAGTACTTTTCCTTCTATATATTTCTTCCAACTTGCTTCATGTGATTGACAGAATTTTGAGGATAGCTGTGTTTGCTGCAACCCCTAGCATATTATTTAATCAGTTTTTAGTGTTGTGCCCGGGTCGCTGCTGTTAAGTGTTTGCTCAAGTACCAGCTGTATGCTTGGTATTGCCTGAGAACACGAGGATGACAGCTTGGAAAACTGCCAAGGCAGCTTAAAAATCAGTGTGTTTTTAAAGCAGTGTGTTGGAAATGGATCTGCCACATTCAGGTAAAGCAGAGCTTTTAGGGAAATTTGGACAAAAGAGATGATATGGGGCAAAAGACAAGGAAACTCCAAAAACCTGGTAAGCAGGAGGTCTGGGAGGGAAGTGGAAGGTGTGGAGAGAAGCAAGAAGATAAATTGAAGATATTTTATATATATATATATAAACAAGATAAATTAAAAGGACCCAAAATTAAACTGAGCTTCAAGGATACTGGTGTGTTTTGATTCTGAAGGAAAACTAACGGTGAAGCAAAAAATGGTGGGGTGGGAGGAGAAAAGGAAAAAGGTGATTAAATTTTCAGGCAAGAAACACATGTTTAGTTGGCAGCACTTTGATTTGTATGATTTTGTGCACACAGGAAGTTAGAAAGGAAGAATGGAGGCTGCAGTAATGAAAATGGCAATATGTGTTAGAGATGAAGTAAAGGATTGCACTCTAAGGATGGAGATGAAAAGGTCAGTTTTGAGGATGCTGAAGAGATTAGTGTCAAGACTTCGAGATGGTTTGGATGTAGCAAAAGGGGAAGAAATCAAACACAAACCCCAAATGAGGGCTGGAGTAATCGAAAGACAAGTGGTATTGTCAACAGAACTAGGAATGTTTTGTGAGGAGAGGTAAATTTGTTTTGGCTATAACCCATCAAAAATGACAGAGAATTACAGACTTTCTTAGATAGCTTATTCATACTTAAACAATGATTTTTTTTTTTTAAATGGAATTAACAGCATAAGCTCCCAGCAACTGAAACAGTTGGCAGTTTATTTAAAACAACTTCACACAGATTTGTAAAAGGTCTCGCATTTCATAGCTCTGTTGAAATGGTTGGTAGTTTGGGGATTTTATAGGTTTTTCAGATACAGGTGGGGTAGAAGGAAAGGGAAAATATAATTGAAAGATGCTGGATGTTGGTAAGAAAATGTAAGGCAAAATGTTAGTACCTTAGCTATGTAGGCTGTATGTGCAAAGTGCTGGAGTAGGGATATTAGACCAGAGGGTCCCACTAATGTCTCTTCCAACCTTACCTATTCTCTGGTTCTGTGATTAGTTACAAGTTGGTACTGCATTTGTTTGTGCATTCCACATGGGGTTTGGCCTTCCTTGTTTCATTTCTACTTACACTGATAACCTTTCTGTATTCATTCCAAGTGACCTGACCCTGCTTTTATCTCCTGTGTATTTCCTACTTATGCTTAAGTGATAACAGGAGTTCTTTATTCATCCAAATATGATGGCTAATATTACTCTTGATGCCCTCCTGGACCACAGGTCAGAAAAAGTCGTTTCTCAGCCACTATTGATACAGCTACGTAGAGTTGTTTATTCCAAAAATTTTTACAGTAACACAAAAATTACCAGTTTTAGTCTATATAGCTGGAAGTCATGGTTCTTTCTTTCAGGATTGACAGCGAGGTTTGTTTTCTGCCAGCTGTCAGGTCTAGGGTATCCATGAGAAATCACCTCCTAATGAACCATTGTGAACTACCCACGTGGAAGAGTCTGACAGCTGTTTGACAGACATGCATCAATAAAGTTGCAGCATCCTGACTCAGCTGAAAGGCAACATTGAAACAATGAGTTGCCAGTATTATTGTGGTATTCACAAAACTAAAAAAATAGTAAGTTATGCATTTCTTCCCCTCTTTGCTATCCTCTGCTCCCAAAGTGGAATGGTGTTGCTCATGCCGACCTGCCTATTCCTTCTGGAGAGGTAAGAGCAGCCCCAGCTCCTGAGGAAGGTGTGAGGGCAGCCACTTTTCCTTCCATTCTTTCTGTCAGGCCCCATGCAGAGTAAAGTTCCACATGGACACACCTGAGATCCCAGCAAAGGCATGTAATTTTAGAAGCAGAGAAGTTAGTATGGCAAAGAGATTCCTGTGCCAGCAGGATACTCACAGTATCCGGTCTACTGTGTGACAGTACAGACTGAAATTCTTGAGGCGTGTGGCCCCTTTTATCAACATAGAGATGAACATATCACCTCTTTTTTCTTGGTGCAAAAGAGAGTCTGTAGTGTGGTTGAGTTTCAAATGTTATAATGTATTTATAAACCTAATGCTTCCTCCAGCTGGGAGCTGGAGCAATTCCTGTAGTTATTCAAGGACAGTAGTGGCTGGTCTGTGATAAGAGAAAATTATTCATGCGAAATGTCTGGAATACAGATTGCATCCTTTATTTCTAAACTATTGAAGGAAGGACATGCACATGAGAGGTGGAAGGAAATAAAAAAAGTAAAAGTTTTAGCAAAGTCAGTCCACCTCCTGCCCCTCCCCTAAGCAAATACTTCCCTGCACAACATCAAGGCCACTTCAGTCATTTATCAGCAGCACTGGCTAACCATGGAGGTTCTGGTAAACCAGAGGTCAGCAGATGTGATGCTGTCTACAAGAAAGATCAGAAGAAGAATCTGGACAACTGCAGGCCTGTCAGTGTGACCTGAGTGCCAAGGAAGGTCATGGAGCAAATCATCCTGAGTGCCATCATGTGGCACATACGGGAAAACCAGGGGAGCAGGCTCAGTCAGCTTGCATGTGTAAAAGGCAGATCCTGCTTGGCCAACTCTGTCTCCTTTCATGATAAGGTGACCCAGTCCATGGATGAGAGAAAGGCTGTGACTGTTGTCTACCGGGATAAATCTATGATTCTGTGATCAGCGGTTTTGCTTTCCTTGGCCTTACTATATGTTAGCATCAACATACAGTATTATTATTATTATTATTATTATTATTATTATTATTATTATTATTATTATTATTATTATTATTATTGTTATTGTTGTTGTTGTTGTTGTTGTTGTTGTTGTTGTTGTTGTTGTTATTGTTATTATTATTGTTATTGTTATTGTTATTGAAGAAAACTGAGCTGGAAACTCCCCATTTTTAAACAAAGCATTACTTGCTAATCAGGGTATTATATTTCATTCAAGGAAATCACAGTGCAGTTTCCTGCTAAGCAGTCTATTACATTGGGGTGGGGAGGAAGCTTTAACTGCTGCTGCTACTGCTGTTTTGAAGTGCTGGTCTTCATTTTCTATAGGTAAAGTTTGGGGTTGCCTGTTTTATATGTATGTAATGATTAGGGAGAAGGTGCTTTAGAATGTTCTGATGAATTTCCTCATGAACCAGACTGTGCTGTTCCACCCCTTCTGGGATACTGTACAGGATTTGTGGCAGTCAGAAGAGCAGAGAGCAAATAAAAGTGGCAGCTATGGAGAAGTGCTAGCAACAAAGATCTACCCTTACCCTTCAGCTCCAGGTTGAAAGTTATTCAGACCATGACAGCTGAACATTTATTTCCCTTGTAGCAATTACTCCCAACATAAGTTTCCTCTAGGACATAATTGGGACACTTGCAGTGGGTTTTGCTACCTGTCTGCTATGAACTCTTGCATGAAATGTAGAAATGGGTCAAGAACATTAAAATCTTGTAGGGAACTGTTTTCAGGCTTAGACCAGGATCTGTGTGTGCATGCTCACAGAGACCAGGCGTAAGTCTGTGTACACAGACTGCCTGCTGGCAAATGGGAGGTCTGTGCATACTGAGAAGATTCACTTCTTTCCACTTGGACAGTAACAAGTATACAGTAACATGCTAGGGTAGCCAGAAAAAAATTGAAACTAGATTAACCTATACCTGCTGCTGAGAAATGAGAAGAGCATCTCCATTCATATAACATTTTTCCCCTCAGGCATTCAACTAAGGAGGCATGAGGGAGCACAGCTGTACTCTTATTAGAAATAAAACAGCCCTCATATCCTGACTCAAAAATAGTGCTCTGTGGCTTCTGCTTGGCTGAAGCAGTAGCTCCTGTCTTGTATCCTTCCAGTTTTAGTATTGGTCACCTATATATAGCTTTGCTTATCACAGTCATCCAATCCTTTACAAAAAAAAGGGCTGATATTTTTTAAGCAAAATAATCACCTAAAGACATTCTATTTCAAAGCTCAGGCTATCAAACTCACTGATTTCTTGCCTTGCTGCATTTTCAGGTTGACTTGTCAGATCACTTCCAAACATTGTTTTGGTGGAATATCAGAGCCTAATGTGTATTTGCAGTGTCTAGGACTGGAGTTGAATGATCCAGTTGTGTCTTAACCACACCCTCTAAATCTGTGATACCGATCTCCACCTTTTGCTGTCACACTGCAGCCTGTGCTCTGCTTTGGTTGCCTCCACTATTCATGCCAGGGAATCTGTGGTATCACCTGCACAATACTGTGCCAGGGATTTTGGCATGGAGCCCGTTCAGGCTATGATTTATGTTGGATCAGTGCTGGGGGTCCTAGATGCATTCTAGTGGAGAGGGTTTGTCTTTGTCTGTCCTTGAGTTACAGAGGGACAGTTGTGAACCTACAAATAGTTCGACTTCAGCACTGTGATTGCATTTGTTGGTAAAGACTGAAGTGGACAAAGATGAAGAGGAAAGCTATGGGGGAGGCAGCACATTCATCATTCTACAGGCACAATTCATCAGGAATTGCATTTGGAATGGCTGAGCGATAGTGGCTGCTTTGTCCAGCTCTGTCTCTTTCCCGTGTGCATGTGCACATGTACACATACGTATTTGCACACATGCACAAACACACATGTTTTCATGTAAATAGAATTTGGGATGCTTGCTCGGCTCCTTTACCTGCATAAGAGCTTCCAGGTATAACATATGGTTCTGGGGAGCACAGTAACATCACTGTGCCAGCAGAGATCTGTGAGCAGTCATCAATCTCTGCTAACTAAATGTGCTCTTTGTCCTCATGAGATGCCATTTCTCATTTACATCATCCCTTTTGCAGTATTGCATCCTTCAGGCTGGGGTCCTAGGTGGGCAAAGGAAGAAGGATAGATTCAGCAGAGGGGCTAGCTCATCTCAAGTTGGCTTCTGAATGTCCAGGTGTTATCTCAGTAGAAATGTAGCCCATCATAATAATCCACGTCTGCCACTACAGATCCCATTACTCAGGAGGTGTGCCTTAAAATTTTGTGTGTATTTACTACAAAACCAAGAGATGCTTTAAAAATTAGAAACGGGGCTTGCTTGCATGATCTGTGTAGTGAAGTGAGTATGAGCACTGATGAGCAGATTGTAAAGCATGGTTTGGAAAACATGCAAATCAAATAAATAGTACATCAGATTTCAGGTGAACGAAAGAAGAGGAAACAAAGATTTTGAGAGTTTTCCTTCAAGCCAGTATTGTTGCTGTGCTTGGTGAAAAGGAAGACCTGTTCTGAAATATTGAAGCAGCCCAGACTCAAATGCATTAATTCCGTGTTCAAAGACTTCATTATAATTTGGATTTAATTTTTGTGACCTATCTGCACATCAGGAGTAGATCATTCTTGCATTCATGAAAGTTGCTCCTTCTCTCCCTAGCGGTGCCACAGAGAAGCAGAAGGCTGTGCTTGGGTTCACTGAGCTGGAACAGCATATTGATATAAACAGACCTGGGACCTGCCAAAAGAGATGCTGCTTGGCTCTAACACCACCTTGAGTTCAGACAGTATGTACATCTGTGCCTCATTGATAATGTAATAGCCTTCATTACATTTTTGGCTGAGAGCACCTGTGCACAGCCCGAGATGTCAGCCCAGGGCAACCATTTTGATGGAGGTGATATTAACAGCTCTCATTAAAACGGATGACTATCGCAGCACCCAATAGCACTGCTGTACTAAAGCATCTGTCAGCATTTCTATTACAGAGCTCTGTTTTCAGGAGTTAGTAACTTAGCCATAGAAGTTTTCCTACCTCTAAGCTGGAACTTCAATACAAAATATCAGACTGGGGTTTCCTCAAAAAAGCATAACTGCTACCAGTCTGACATTCACTTTTTTTTTCTGAGTCTGCTTGTGCTTTGTTAATAGTGCAATTGCATTTATCTGTCAATTGTAAGATGCAAAAAGAAATCATCTGTCTTCCTAGGCTGAAATGGGAGAGCTGGAAATGTCTAAAAAGTCTTGGAAGTCCTTTGGAGGAGGCATCCTCCGTGTGCCCTGGGAGGAACTGAAGCAGTCTATTACCTAACCTTTAACATTAGACATTGTGCTAAAGTATAGCAATGTGATTAACTTATTTGTACTTGAACTTCAGTTTTGGTTTTGGGTTTTTTTGTTTGTTTTTTTTTTTAATGGATTTGAATGTATAGACTATAGAGTAGTATTACATGTCTGGATAATAATCATCCCAGCAATAATGAAGGAATAATTATTTCAGATAAATATTCCTGGTTAAATTTCTGTAGGTAGACATGCTTATTCCAAGCATCATCTTAATACTAAGTTTTCATACTTTGGAGAGTGCATTTAAGTAATTTTCAAAACTTAGGCATTCTGATTTTGGAATGTAAATTTTTCTACTCAGCTGTTCCTGAATGGTGTTCATTTTAAATATACTTGCCTCTGGGGACAAGCCCAAAAAGACACTTAAATTCATTTAAACATGTACAGCTAATGCATAAATACAGACCCTGGAAATGTCATCTTTCCCATGCTTAAATTTACTGGCGAATAACATTAATGTGTTTCAAGGGATTAAATCACAATATTTAATTATACAATTCCTTACAGACACAGAATGACCCACTAAATCAGTGGGGACCGCAAGACAGCAAATACGTGTCAGCAAAAAAGAATGTGGATAAACAGCAATTATGAAACAGATCTGACAAGTCAAAAATCCAGCTGAGCTCTAGAAGTTTATATTTTGGCACCTGGCTCTTTGCCAACACCAGTGTTTCATACTTGACACCTTACATGGACAGTGTTTGCTTCTGAGAATATTCTTTCACAATTATGTGCATCTTGGCAAGCCAATGTCCCCCTTAGGGAAAGGATGGGGTGGGAGAAAGAGAGGAGAGAACAAATAATGGGAACATTAATAATGCCTCTTATTAGTCATATATTATATAATCACATAATAATTTAAGTTGAAAGGGGCTTATGGAAACCATTTAATCCCAACTGCATACTTGAAGCAGGGCTAATTTCAAAGATAGATCAAGCCTTGTCCACCTTTGACTACCTTCAGGGCTGCTAATTCTACCCATTCCCTGGGCCTCCCTTTCAGTGCTGAGCCACTCTTGCTGTGAAGAATTTTGTCTTTCTCTCTAATCAGAGTTTCTCTTGTTGCAATTTGTGACTGCTGGCTCTTGTCCCGTTGTCGTTCATCTCTGAGCAAAGTTTGGCTCTGTGTTCTCTACATTCCTGTTTTCAGTAGGTGAAGACGAGTTAGGTTGCCCTTCTGTCTTCTTTCATCCAGGGTAAGCAGCTGTGGCAGTGTTTGGCTTGGGCCCAGCCTCTGCTGCATTTCTCACTACTTTGTGAGTATTTCTCTTGTGATGTGTGGCCAAACTGGTCACAGTGGTTTGGATGTGATTTCAGGTTCTAGAGAAAAGAGAAAAAACTTATCCCTAGACCTGCTGGGTATTATCTTGCTCATTCAAGCTGGTATAAAGCTAATCCCCACCACTGCAAGGGTGCACTGGTGGCCCCCATTCCACTTGTTCAACAGGAGCCCAGAGTGCTGTTCTGCAAGGCTGCTGGTTGGGCAGGTCAGGCTGTATATGTGCTGTCTTTGGTCTCTCAGTATACTGATGGATGATATTGTAGGGGATGTTGGGGTTGGTTGGTTTGGTTTTTTTTTGTTTAAAAAACCATATACTTTTCTTTAAAAAGCATTGGAGATGAGAGGACAGAGGGAAATTAGTTCCATTAGTCTGTGGGATTAAGGCTATCAATGAAAGAAGGTCACTTCACCAGTAACTGATATTCATTCTAAAACTGTTTAACACATGTTTATAAAGTTTTGTCGTCCAGAAAATTTGGTTTGTGTACAGGTGGGTAAATCAGGTTAGGCATCCTTTCCATGTAAGTTACCTAAAGCATAGCACAAGCGTGTGCTAATTAAGCATTCCTCCATAAGCTTCAGCAAGGTAAGGGGATAAACATTATGACCACTGTAGAGGGGATGGGAAAACTGAGACATAATGGTTCCACTTTTACCAGAAGTCCATGGAGTAAGTAATTAAGGAAAGCAATCCTCCTAAAAGATGTAGCAATCTGCCACCTAAGCTATAGGTTATGTGTATTTTAAATCTAGTATCTTTACATGTTTAGTAAAAATCATTTGAAGATTGTTTGAGGCATGCGTGAGTGTTCTACATATTTAAGTTATGAATTATCCAAGTGGTTCCTATTTTTGCCTTTAAAAAGCAAAGATTTAGGAAAGAATAAATAAACTACAAATCAACAGAAAAAAAAAATTTCCATTTTCACAAATGAAAGTAGGATTTATGTCTTAATGTTAGAATGACTACAATTTACAACGAAAAACCCTCTAAGTTGTATTAAAAAAGAATCAAACAGCAGTAAAATGGGCAGTAAATCTAAAGTTAAAATACTGAGACAAAAAAGCCGTGATTTGAGGAATGTGGTTCTCAGAATGTAAAAACAGATCCTTAAATCTTCACTTTCTGGAGAGACCAGTCTAAGTAATGCCTTTGTGATCAGTGTATTGGGTGGTTTAGATTAATTGACATGGAGTCTCCAGCCAAACCAGAGAGATGGGAAAGCAAATCAGTTGCCTGGCACTCCTCTGCAGCTGAACACAGCCAACAAGCTGTTCGTGATGGCAGGAGATGTTCCTGCCTTTGCCTTACTCCAAAGTTTGCCGTATGGACTTAGTTCGTGGTCCAGTCCTCCCAGCTGCAAATTCCAGTGCAGGCAAAAGCCCATCAGAGTAGAAAAACCGGATGCTGAGGCATCAAGACCAGGAAGTAGTTGGTGTTTTCAGATAGGTGAATGATAGGATAACAGTAATCTGCAGTGTAGCAATGAGGTTATCGGAACTGCATTCCCTTCCAGACTTTGTCCAGGCACGGCTCTCTTTTGTTTCAGTGTAAACACTGAGGTTTATGTGGCAGGACCCCATTAAAATTTGCGCTTCACCAAGTCCATGTTCCTTTTGATGTAGGCCATGGATGTCTGGGGGCAAGGTTCCTCAAGGCCATGATCCAGCCCTGTGGAAAAATGCTGACATGGGTTTGCACAAGCAAATACTAACATAGGAAGATTTTTTATTTATACCTCTTTTATCCTGAGAAATCCTGGTTTTGCTAATGAAAGACTTCACAAACAGTGACTTAAGGCCAGCTCTGTTGCAGAGGAGATTATCTCAAGAGGAAGATAAACAAACTTCATCATGTGCATCAAGGCGTAGGATACAAGAACGAGCTCTTCTCTGGAAGCTCTGCATCCCTTCCGAGCCTCTGAAAGGCAAGCATGTGTTGAAGCCATACGGGGAGCACATGTGGAGCCTGCTCCTGCCTGCCTTGGGGAGCAAGCAAGGCTGTGCTGGCCAGAGCAGGGCTCCACCCAGGAGACATGACTCAGGCTGTGGGACCACAGCCTGTGCTCCAGGGAAATGGCAGTCAAAAATCGCAGTCTTAAGTAGAGAGATCATAACTCCTTTTTAACTTGGGGTATCTGGGGGGTCTGGAGTGGGTTTGGGGTTTTTTTAGAAAAAGAACTGGATGGCACATTGCTTGTAATTTTAAAGAAAATAGGTAATTTTTTTCAATGGATCACATAACCTTACTATAATAAATATATCAATTTTTAAATTTATAAATATGGAAAGTCAAATGGCTGGTTTTAAAATGCAAGGTTTTTAGATATTAGAGGAAGAGACACGGATCCATCTTCAATTTTATATTCCTTTTTGTGTAACCTTTTTCAGTGTATACAAGTTCTCAATGATTTGTCTATTTTACTTTTAAAAAATCAGAAAATATAATGCAAAGTTTCAGAAATTCTGCTTGTTTTTCACAAAACCTCTTTTTTCTTGCACGTATTGTACCATGAAGCTGACTCGTCCTATAGAGGAAGAGGGCAGAAAGCACATGAGGGTGTTCCTCTAGAAGTATGACAGTATTTCTATATTCATTACTGCAAGGGCATTATATCATCTTTCATAAATGGGAATTTTGGAGTCCCATTTGGGACTTCTCTCTTTTATTCAAGCTAGAGAGAAACCTAACTGAAGAGTATTCCAGAGCCTTTGGAGCTCCATTCCTGATTTTCAAAACCGAATCCATTTTAAAAATAGGACTCAGGTTGCAAGATAAATGTTGCTTCTGGAATGTTTTGCCTTTCAACTCCACTACGCCAGAATCACAGGGTCTGGTTAGAACATGTTTAAAATGTATCTGGCACCTAATGGCAGTGTTTAACATTTGTTTATTTTTTCAAGAGGATGCATTGCAAACCCCAGCTTTTTTCTTTAATATTGGTTAGTTATATAAGCCTTAATTTTTCCACATTTACTGACAGTTTGACAGAATCTTAAGTAAGCCTTTCATGGGAATCAATTCCTCTGTCCTATGCATCGTGCTAAGAGTAATTTGATTTTCCCCATGGCTGAAAAAAAAATCTGCATCTGTCCTGAATTGAAAACAGATCTACATTAAAGAGCATTACCTCAGTATCACTGATATGCTAGAAATCAGTCAGCTGGGAAGGACATTTTCAAATACAATATGATGAAATTACAAGAAATTAACTTCTTCCTTTGAGTAACAGAAATATAAAAAATACATGCTTTGTTCTTTAAAAATACCTCATGCTGTTAGTTAAAGAAAAAGATAGGAGTAATGTGCCTAAAGAGTGGATGACACAGGTGAGGAGGAAATATGTGTTGCAGAGCGTCAGGGACTGTTTGCTTCAGCCTCGCTCATGAAAGCAGTGGATGTTCAGCCAGTTAAATGGTCATCACTGTGTCCTCCTCCAGCTGAAAATATGGCTTGACAGCTCTAATCATGCTGGTGCCTTGATAACCTCATATCAGGGTCTAAAATGTATTTTAGATTTGCTCTCGCTGTGCAAGAGACCACAACTCTGTAGGACCAACATATTTTTAATTCACATAATACAATTCTTAGGATTGAGCTTATTTGGGTACAAACAAAAAAATTACTTCCATCATGAGCATTTTTACCTCTCTCAAGGAAAAAGGAGAACACAGTAGTTAAGACAACTTCTTGATAACCATCAAAATATATTTTAAAATCCTGTAGAAAGATAGGTTTTTCCATAGCCCTATCTCATTTTAAACATTATGTGTGATTGACCTATTTTTTTTAATGAAAGGAAGCCTCATTTTAGCAAATTAAATGCAGTATGTCAGTATCTCAAAATTTAAAATCTATATAAGGCCTACTATAATCATTATCCAGTTAGGATGTATTTAAGGACCAGGTTATGCCAGAGGTGACGGAAGCAAAGTACAGAGAATTCTGCTGTAGCCAGTCATTCACTTTGAACCTGCCCTTGACTGTTTCATCTCCCTTAAAAAAAGTCAAAGAATAAAGTTACACCACTTTGCTATTTTAGTTTATTGGTTTGGCATTTTCATGTGAAATGAAGTCTCTTCTTGAGATCTGGGACAACAGTGACAGAAATTATAATTGAATCATCTAGATATATGTTGAGTTCAAAAAGTAGCTAGCACAGATGGGACAACAACTTTGTTGATTGCTTTTGGATGGCCTGCTTGGGGCAGGACAAGACCGTGGGAGGCAGTAAGCCTAATTTTTAAGGAATTGAGGCTGTGAATCAAAGATTGACTCCTTGCAGGAGGTATGAGTTACATCCAGTGACTAAAACCATGTGAAGCATAGGGAGCCAAATAGCTGAAAGAAGTGGAAAAAAAAATTTTTTTTATTCATTGTAAGAGAAATAATGAAAGCTTAAAAGATTTTCAACAGCTGAAACTATAGCTGCTGGGATATTTTCTTCCTTTTTTCTAGAGCTGTTGGAAAAGTGGGAGCAAAATCTGATCTACTCAGCTACCACTTTCTTTTTTCAAAGTCCATTGATCATAAATATTGTGATGGTGTTAAGAAAATTTATGTTACATGAGATTCTCATAACTGAAGTAATGATGGATTGGCCAGGAGGTGATGTGTTCTTTAGAGCGTCCAAAATTTTGTTTTGTTTTGAGAACCTGCCAGCATCCCTTAGATGATGTCAGATTTTTGTGTATGCCAGACATTACTGCAGAGTACCATGGGACTGTCTTTGCCTTAGAATCAGCCAGATATTTTATTTGGGGTTTTTGGGTGGTTTATTTGGCTTCACTTAACACTGAAGTATCAAAAATATTGATTGATAGAATTAATATATTACCAGTATCTCAATTAATTTGAGCAATGGGTGCTCAAGGGTCTTCCATCTCTGAAAATCCAGATCTTGTCCTTCAATTCATTTTTGATCAAAGTTATATTCCTTGTTTTTTAATCCATTTGATTCCATATTTTCCTTGTTTTTGACTCATTGGCAGTGCTGCTGCCAGTTCTGTGGTGGCAGAGGAGCACAAAGGCCAGAGCAACAGCACTGTCCCGGGGGTGAAATTTGGATGAGGAGAAAAACTCTTACTTGAATGTTTCACCAGTGCACAAGCTGGGTTTTTTAAGAAAATGTACTGCACTGTTATCATTAGGCTTATGTGTGTGCTTTTACAGAAGAAGCATGACAACATTTGTGAGGAAAATAAACAACCTCTGTGCATTTACTTTGTTTTCTCTGTACAGTTACCTTGTTTGTGTGTGCTTGTAGATTACCTGGTATTCACAGAATTTGAGTTTAAAATGTAAGCAAAATCCCCAAAATTTCACAAGTTACTCCTGACCTTGCATGCTCTGCAGATTACTATCAGGCATTAGTCACCTCTATTCCAGAAAGCAGGAAAAACAGTCAGCAGAAAAACAGCCAGAAGTGACAGTATTGTTTGACTAAAATTTTTAGGTACAAGTTATTAACATAAAATACATTTTCATAACAGACCAAAGGAAAGTGCCATATAGATTAGGAGAGAAACAGAGAGCAACACAGGGATGTGGCTGTTGTGCCATCACACCAACTAGTGTTACTGGGTCTGTTAGATCAGGGAAGATCCTCACCTTCTCCCTGAGAAATCTACATTTGTCATCTGTTAGATTACATAATAAAGCTTTTGTGTGGAAAAATACATCAACTTTATATAAATTTAATGGTAGTGATTTGGCTGCACCAGCTCAAGGCACAGTGGTGAGTGGCCTGTTGCAAGCTCTGATGAATCTGCCATGATAAATCCACCAGCTGATTGGCGCTGAAGATTACACCATACACTCATGTGCCTCTTATTTCCTCATCGAACGCAACTAGAGCCCAATCTTGCAGGATATGGTGTTTAAGAATGTGTTTAATTATAGTAAGATAAATAGTTGAATTGAGACAACCCACATTTTTATTCCTATATACATGAATAATTGTCCTGTTGGATTGACAGCGCAGCACTTTCTAGCATCTTGTCAGAATGAGACATTAGTTTATTATTCAGCAAAACAAAGTGACATAAGCCATGTATGGGCATCTACACTACACTTGGAACCATGTCAGGACATCCAGTTGTAAGATCACAGGTGTCATCCACCATTATGGGTCTTTTATTTCTTATTTGGTTGGTTGGCTGAATGAAGGACTTTTTGTTTCATGTGTGTTGAACGACCATTAGAGTGGCTGAATAGTGGTGTTTAATTCTATCTATAATCATCCGCAGAGATCAGGATCTTTCCACATTGTCATTACTAACAACATGCGTTCTTTCAACTTTTCAAAAAGCTGATACTCAATAAAGAGTAGCTTTCTAGTTTTGACTGGCAAATGGAGCAGAGAAGAACAAGAATAATAAACCAGATCATGACTCTTTCTTGACCACATCACCAAAATTTCTATATCCTGTGTATCAATGCATACCCATATCTAGTATAGTGCTTTTGTTACCAAAGCTTTTTTTCAGAAGAAAAAAATTAAATTCTCATTTTCAATGGGAATTTTTTTTTTTTTCTGAGATATAGTGTGCTTATTTTTTCATGCATTAATTTCAGGAACAGGCATTTATTTTACTTATAATTTTTTGAGGATTCCTGCCATCTGAGCATTCTAAATGGAAAAGGGTGATGTGTATTGATTAGTACTTTATATGTTTTTATTAGTTAGCAGCAATGACAAACAATTTGAAAGCAGGTTAGTACCTTAGAGGCAGCTATTAGAAAGGCTTTCTTCATTTATTCAGTTATAGACTGCAAGACATAAAGGACAAATAAGTGTCAAGAACTCAGGTGAAAATTATACACTCTGTTGCATTCTGCAGTGTTTCAGGAGTCTTTTAATTTAGATCTCTGTTTTCTTGGTAATATACCAAGTTTTTAAAATTCAGTATATATGTACATTTGGGCATGCATGTAGAAGTTGCTACATTTATTCTCTCTACTATCATTATTGTGAGCATCATTCCAATTAATGCTTCAAGAAACCCAAAATTTCTCTGGTCTTCAAGGGATATAATGTTTTTCAGGCTGTCAAACCCAAAGAGAATTTAAATTTGAGAGCTTTCAAAGGAATTACTTGTGACATTTTAAAGTTTATGAGAGAAAGACAGATAATAAAGTTCTGTCTGAAGCACAAGCACCAAAATGAAGCACCGTGTTTGCCTTTTCACAGTCTGTTCAATGTCAGCCTCCTCTCAGGAGGACCACTGCAGTGTTAATAACATCAAGATTGCTTCAGGTAATTCTCTGGCTTCCTTAGGGTAAATTTCAACCTGAACTAGACTGTTTGAAAAAGTGCAATTTACCTAAGTAGTCTGTAACCTCTTCTTTTTCCTAATCTGACCTGAATTCTCACCCCTTTGTCACTCACCTTAATCATATTAGACACCTGATAACAGTTAACATCGTTAGCAAATGAGAAACAACAAAATCTTTACATGCATTAACGGTCTCTGCAGTGCACGTTTGCTTTAGGTTTCTCTTGAAGTGTGGATCAAAGCATTTCCTGGTCCCTATAGTTTGTCTACTGTGCTTTCTTATTAGGCCTCCAAACACAGGAAGTTTACAGCTCAGGCTGCACTTTGATTCAAGTATAAGATAAATAAGTACAGTGAAGGTATTTGTCCACTCTTAAGGCAGTAATTATTCCACAGAGTAATTTACATTTTGAATGATGTGTTTCTAAGTCTTGCTTAAAAAAAAGAAAAATACAGCTTTTCTCTTTTGCCTGGTATGCATCGTTATTTACTATTCTTTGCATGTCAAAGTTCATCTGGTAAGATAATTTTATAAAGGTATTCTGCAAAGAATACAGGAAAAAAAAATGTTTGGGTTTTTTTTAATGGCAGATACTTCTCTTTCTTCTTTGGGGACTTAAAATTACATCCCTAAGAGGAAAAAAAAGTCCTCTTTGGAACAGTTATTCCTATCTGTTGTGCAAAAATACAGTGGACTAAGTAGTTGCCTGAGCCATCAGTTCCTCTGTCAGTTATGTATGGTTTTGCAAGCACTCAGAGCAAACCTCACTGGAGAAGCAGTGCCCCACACTGTCAGGAAAACACTATTGAATTCCAGTATATGAAAAGTTAAGTGTTCTTCATGCATGAAGACCTCTTTGCAAATATTTTCCATTATCTAAACTGTTGGCCCAGATCCACTGGCAAGAGCAATAGTGGGAGTGTAGAACAAGTGGTGGATATGGTTGTCTCTTTTTGGTTTATTACATTTCTCATGATATTTGGTATTTTTACTAATCCCTAGTTGCTGAATACAGTTATTACATGGGAAAGACATTTAAATTTAAATAAAATAAATGAGAAATTGCATCAGTACTAAAATTCAGCCATTGCTGTTACAAAGAAACATTTGAAAACATATGTTCTGGAGGTGCAAAACTCCAAACAGAAAAAAGGACCCTGAAATCTGCCATTTATGCAGTAATTTAAGCCACTGTAGGACACTGGGGAGTGCAAGCTACAATATTTGAGCGTGGGATGTCCACAATATAGGGTAAATGCACTGCAGACCAGCCGTTCCTTGCTAGCTTCTGAGAGCAGCACATAAATCAGTAATAGCCAACTCACCACACCTATGCTAAACCTCTTACCAAGTGAGATGGGAACACATGAAGTCACTGGGGGACCGGGCACTTGCAGATAACACCAGATGCATATTAAAAGTGATATGCAGTATCCTCCTGCTCTTTTAAAGTAGCTTTGAAAATCAGAAGGTGGTGGTGGTTTTTCCATTTTTGTAAAATGGAAAAAATCAAACTTTTATATACTAGGCCAGTAAGATTTAACTGAGAAGATGACAGTTCAGGCCATATCTGTTTGCTAGGACCAAAACGAGACTAAAAAATAAAATCTTAGCGTGCCTGTTCAATGCAGTGATTGGTGTGGGTGAGCAAAGCAATTTCAAAATCCAGCTGAATACTTCAAGAAACCGCGTTGATGTGAACTGGTGCAGGAATTACGGGCCGGCAGCAGGGAGCCAGGTTCCCCGGGCAGCGCCATTCGGCTGTCCCAGTTCTGAACCCGTGCTCCAGGGGGCCCTGCGCAGCCAAAAGTGATGCTCCCTTGACTCAGCATCTGCAAGCCAGGGGGTTGTGCTGCTGCCAGGGCTGTGAAACGCCCCTCTGCAGTCCCGCATTAGATAAAGTTATTTCAGGGGCAAACTCTTCTGCCTAGCTCCTGCACACTTCCAAGAGTCGCTGCTTGCTTTTTACAAATCCTAGATTGTTGTAGGAGTGGTGGTTTATTTAGAGAGAAGTATTTTATTTTCAAATAAGAAGACAGCAAACATGAAGAGCAATGAATTCTCTGTGTGTTGTGCTTGCACGTTTGTGGTTATTTCCAGATTGAAAACAAAAAATTAAGATAAAAGTGGTCACAAGCAGGGGTTTGTAGTGCTTGTTATTTGTTTTCTGTTTGTGAACTGAGGTAGAAGGAAAACAGAGTTTTAGTTATTGATTTTATGTGGTCTTACTGCTTCACAAGTTTAAAACAACTGTAGTGCACCTCTTAGAGGATTCCTGATCTTTGTCACATTCGGGTCTGTATGTCTGCTGCCCTCCTCTTCCCATAGTCCTTCAGGTCCTGCCTGTGAAGCTTGCACATTGCAAAGGGTGAGAGGAGCTGATTCAGTTAGCTGTAAAATGTTTGGACTGTCCAACACCTTTTGCTTCCTTTAAATAAAACGTGTTTCCATATCCCTGAACGGAAATTCAGACTTCCACCTTTTCTTTTTGCTGCCTGGGTTTCAGCTGTACTTGGTCATGTGGCCTCTGACACTGTACAAGAAAAGCAACCTGTCCCTTTAACAGTTCCTGTCATTGAGACATGAACCTTTCCTCAGGGAGATACTGGGAAGTTCTAACTAGCAGTAATCCCTGTGGCAGAGGAAGCTCGAAATGACACGTCCCAGAGCTTGGCTAACCTCAGGAGCCACAGACTTATTCCTGATAAGCTTTAGCTTTTTCAAAAAATGATTATTTCAAAGTTGAAGTTTTGGAGTTGAGAGAAAGATATTTTTTTTCTTTCTTAGGCAGCCTCAAGTTTTTCTGTACACAAGTAGACACAAGACAGTTTTCAGAAATAAGGGGAAGGAATACAAGGAATCAGACTTTCCTGTTAGATGTAGTTGGTTTTCTGTACCAAGATCAATAGAAACTGTGACAGGTCACAGAGTAAGACTTAATTTCTTCAGCTACCTGTAGATTTCTATAAAATGCTGACGTAGTTTTGTTTCATTGATGGCTGGAGTCCAGAAGATATAATACTGCTTAGCCTTAACAACAGTGATCATTCTCGCTTCAAAGACCTTCAAAAATATCTGTGTGGCAGACCTGGGACGCCACTTAAAGATGCAGTTAGAGACTGCCATGGTCATAATCATGGCCTGTTTCCACAGGGCACTATTACTAAGCNATGCAGTTAGAGACTGCCATGGTCATAATCATGGCCTGTTTCCACAGGGCACTATTACTATAGCTTTACAAGGCTTTAACTTCATTCTAGCAGAACTGCATGAGCCTGTTTCCCCACACACCCCCATGAGAAGGAGGGAAAGTTTATAAAAGGGGACTCAGCTTTTACTAATGAATACCTGAACTGTGCCCACAAATGCTTCTTCTCAGGGACGTAGGAGAGGGCTTTGGCTGTGGCTCCACATCAAGGAGCAGCACTGTTTGAACAACACCTCCCATAGAGCAGCCTTCTTTCTTTCCTCTTGCCCACCCCAGGCTATGCCAACAAAAGTGTTAATGTGGCTTCCTGATGTACCTGATCACAGAAGTTATTTGGATGGAAAAAATTTTTTTCAGGTTCCTTTTCTCCCCACCCAGATCAGATGCTTGAAACATTTTACCACACAGCTGCATAAATACTTGGCTTTGGCAGAGCACAGAGAGGGAAGTGGGGTGGGCATCAATGTCCAAAGGAGAGCCAGGGCTGTTTAAACTATCCTTGCCTTCAGAGAAATGTTCCAAGAATCACAGTCCCAGCTGCATGAAGTCCAAAAGCACAGGTCTAGATTGCCAGCTGCTTTCAGTGTGCATGAAGAACCTGTACAAAACTGGGAGGGCACTGCATACAAATACGAGACTAGCTCTGATCTGTTTCCTTTGTGGGGGCTGTTCTCAGTGCTATGGACCATGCTGTTGTTCGACATTATGTTGTTGGATACAACATCCAGAAGTAGCTTTGTGCCTCTAAAAAAGCAGCTTCCACAGGTAATTCAAAGTGACCTTTGGAATGAGTGGTACAAGCACTGAGGTCCCACAAACATCCATCCTACTCACCATACCATTAAGATCAGGTCTGTACAACACCAGATCCAGATCAACTGGCAACATAGATGTGTCCTGTATCAGACTTGGGTATATGGTTACTCAATTAGCCTGCAAAATAACCTGCAAACCAGCATGTATTTCAGACTTCTGTTTATTCTGGATTCAGAGGACAGACAGTTCCTCATCAGGAGTAATGCCTGCCAGAACAAAAAAAAAGTATTCCTTCAGAAATACTTCAAAACAAATTATAACCAGAAATGTAAGTTTGGACAGATTTGGTGGTTTATGCCAAATAGCTAGGTTTTATTTTATGTAGTACTATGTGCCCTAGAACCAGAGTTAGCACATTGTGTGACAACAACCTGATATTCTGCACAAGAGTTACAACAGCAATGAAAAAAAAAAAAATCAGCTAAAGAAAACCCCATCTAAATTGGTTAAAGTCCAGCTAACAAACTCTAAAACACCAGTAGCTCATGAAGTCGAGCATGTTTTCTCTAATTTTAATGCCTCTGACTTGCAAAATGCTCTGAGACAGCTGAATGAAAAGCACTATGAGCTTCTTGTTTTGTTTTCATGGTGGTCCTCTTCTACGGAGCAGGAGAGAGTTAATTTTGGCAGCTACAGCAATGGAGAGCAGCATCCCTATATATTATTGAGTCAATGGGTGTGTAATTTTTAAATACCCAGGAAAAAGATTTTTACACAATGAATTAAGCTCTTTATGACTTGAGGGTTTTGAAGATGTCTCTGGAGGTGGTTGTACCACAGTCTGTGTGGGCACATTACTGAATACCTGCCAGGTGTCTGCATCCAACTGAGCAGAGTATTTTGCAGAATCCTTCTGGAAGGAAAACTAGTCACAGCAGTCTGTTTGAACACTTGGGATGATGGCAGAAAGGAACAGACCTAATTTTTATGGAGTACCGTCCTACAGGTCACAGAAAGCAGTTTGCAAACATAGAAGAAATGTCAGGGAAAAGAGAGGTAACATGGTCCATCCAGCTCCAAAAGCATCTGTGAAAAATTACATAGCCCAGATGGCTGAAATTATTTTCACATTCATTGCACATGTAGTCTGGTTTTAGCTATCTCCAGTGCAGTCATTCTGCTGATCTATGGAAGTTATTCCCCCCTCAGTGCATGTGCATGTTTCCCATTCATATAAATAAGAGTTATATCTTTGTATCCAGGGAAAGGGGATTTTATTTGTCTAGTGCCGAAGCAGTTTCTCACACGACTGTTTCCTCCCATGTTCTCAGTTGTGTTCAGCTCTCCTGACCTGTGTTTTCTTAGTTTGGATCTGTTTGAACTTTTATATTTTAGGTAATAGATGTTAGTAAACTGTGGAAAAGGTGACAGGCTAGAAATGGGATCCCTACTAGGTTAAACCACCTCAACCTAAAATATGAGAGGTGGCTAAAAAGAGAGAAAAAAACTTTGGAAAGGTTTGCAGCATAGAAGTAATTTGATTTTATGTGATGATATCACCACATTTTCCCCTCTCCTTTCCCCTGGTACCTATCAATGAGAACCTTGTTTTGCTGTATGTGGGAAAGTTTGCTCTTATTTCCAGGGCTGCTGTCAATTGCTTTTAAAGTATCTGTCATAAGGTACTATTCAAGCAGTGTCAGTGATGACTATGGCTATCATTGCTAAAAAGTTCTAAGCCATGGAGCATGGATTTCTTAAGTGTGAGTTTAGGTGGTTTAATTAATGGAGTGCAATATTGATGACCAGGGTACCTCAGCCCAAACAGGTACTGGTGCTGCACTAGCAATCACGGGGCCTCATTTTGACACCTCCCATTTATTTTCCAAGACTGTTGCAGGGAGGGTGGAGCTAAGGTTTACTCAACATTAGGTTTAATGTACCAGGGTTTTCCAAAGCAAAAGTCTGTCAAGTTGGAATAGTCAATTTTTGCCATTTGTTCTTCCCCTGTGCAGTTCACTTGGTTATAGGCATGCCCTGATGAGGTTAGGTGTTCTCTTCTCCCTGAGTTTCTAGAAGGGTTGCTAATGTGTCTGCTTCTTGTCCCCTCATTTTTTGTGGGGGAAGAGGGGAGAGATGGGAGGAGGAAAGCAGCAACAAATTATTTTTTTTTTTAATTTTTAAAATTTCTTTTCATTCCTCTGATAAAGTCACACACCAGGCCTTCCAGCCATTCCAACCTGTCTCCTTTGTGACAGAAGCTGTCATGTAACTTTCTGATGATGATATTTCTCTTTACCTTTTCTGTCTCTTCTCTTTGCAGGCAAGTGTTCCTAACGTGCCCACTGCCTGGTTAATCAAACAAATTGACACACAGCCATATTGGGAAACAATTGTGTAACTGGAAAGACCAGGGAGAAGACAGGGGAGCATACAGTCAGTAGCAACGTGGGATGAATGAGCTCCTGGATAGCACTGCAGGCCTGTTAGCATCCCCTCAGCTGGCTCCTATATAAATCGGGGTCAGCTAAAACCACTGGGGAGGGGGTTGGTACTTGTACTCTTAAGCAAGTGCTCTGTAGGATGCTTGGTCACTGTAGCTCTAGAATAATTCGACATCAGCGTATGGACAGATCCCACTCTTTTACATTCTCTGTACTGATGAAAGGCAGTTTCCCCTCAACTCCTTGTGGCGCTGGACAAGCACCCTGTTTGCCTGGCCGCTCCCCGGGTTATCAGGGGCTGCAGAAGGAGCAGATTAGGGCCATTCACACCGGCAGTTTCCTTAGTGCCTTTGCGAGACTGATAACCCCTGGCGGAGAGGCAGTGACGCCAGCGGGCAGCAATCTCGTCCCTAGGGAGAGCTGCCTGCCCTGCATGTGTGTTTATCCCCGCAGGTGCGGCTCCTGGAAACCCTGTCTCTCCCTCTGGTTTTTGGCGCCTGCAGTAGTTTCCCAGACCGGACGGCTTGTCCGGCTCCAGCTATTCTCCCTCTGGGCAGGATCTCGGGGAAGTGTTGCTTAATAGCGGCCTCATCCTTCGCAGATGCCTTTGTGGCGCTGCCGAGGGGGTATGTGCTGAGCCAGCCTGGTTATGGCACAGCACGGCCTGCACCCCCATTTCCTCCCTGCTGCCTGGCAGCCCGTGGGGAAAGGTGTTGGCTTCAGAAAACACGACGGGCTAGATGAGCAAACAAGAAGAGGCATGAGAACAGCAAGGTTTAATTGGCGAGCACTTCAGCGCTGCCAGTGAAAAGGCAGGGCGCAGGCCGGGATGGGAGGCAGGGAAGCGTGCCCACCGCCGTGCGCGGCCGCAAACCCGTGCTGCTCCACAGCCCCAGACGCGCCAGCAGAGCGCCTTCCTGCCCCAGGGGCTGCGCTTTCCACAAAGGTCCTTTCCACAAAGGCAGCACTCAGTCCGGCCGTGCCCTTCATCTACTGTCCCTCACCTTCGGGAAGTTGCGAAAGCGAAGTTTGAGGATTTTTGCACGTGGCTGTGAATGTATATTAGCCTGCTTGGCCCAGGATATAGTGAGCCACTCAGGAGGAGTGTTTACTGAAGTGTACGCTGGCATCCTTATCCTTCCTTTGCAGCTGCTATTTACCAGACAGCATTTGTGGTGAACGTAGCTGGCAGGAAACATCGTCTGGAATGAACTGGATGAGTTAAAGAATTTTTCACACTAACATTGTTGCAGGCATTTGAAAATACTTCACATTAGGGCATATTTTTGTAACACTGAATTAAATTAACATTGCATGAAGCTGTCTCAACCAGATCAAATTTACCATCAAAATGTTTGGTGTTTTTGTTTTGGGTCCCTGCCTTGTTTACAGCTCCTCTGTGTTCGGCTCTATGTTACAGAGAGATCATCTCCATCCACTGTATTGACACGTTGTATCATAAATGTGGCAGCAGCACAGCTGATTCACCAGCACGGGGTGGGGGGGGCTGTGCTTGGCGGTGGGGGGGTGAGATGTAGACTTTCTCTTGGCAACTAAAGAAACTGACTATGAAAATACACACATTCCTGTTTTAGTCAAAATGGCCTGTTATGACACTATTTCTTTAAGAGGTTTAGATTGCTTAACTAGAACGGGAATCTCTTCTTTAAAAATTGCCAGAATGAAGTAGCAGGATTGTTTCTTCTATAGGGTGTTTCGAGATTCAGAAATTGCTTTCTCCATTCTAGGCTTTAACTTGATATTCAGATATAATTGTTTTTCTTGTAGTTTGGTAACCCACAACTGGAACATTTTCTTTGTTTAACTATCAGTCCAGAAACTGAGAAAACTGCTTAAAAATAGATATAAAAAGAGATCGAATTCTCACAAAGACAGCCATTAATATGCATGTCACCCCACCATTCTGAGTCTTTCTTTGTAGGTTGTGTAATCCACTCCTTCCTTTACCCATTGCCTTTGTGTTCTTACTTTGCTGCTTGTTTAGATTTCATGTAGTACAGTTATTCTCTATTTTTTTTCCTGGAGAAAGTTTCTAGCAGATTGTGGCTGGTATAGCTGTATGGGAACAGACTATTTTGGTCGAGTTATTTATTTGAATTGGGACTCTCTAAAGCCCCCTCCTTGTCATCAGTCTAATAGAGATGTTCCGACAGTGTATTAGTCATTACTGGGGTGACATGAAGCAGAGTATAGTTCTGGAGACGCCCTTCCAGTGAAAGACACTGAGCTTTAAACCTCCTCATAGATGTGCAGAGCTGTACTAGCCATGCCTAATTCCCTTGCATGCTTAATAGGCTTTTTGCCTATAAATCCCCATGTGCCATTGAGATACGGGGTCTTTGTAGTAGGGCTGGATTTAATGGGAAGCCTGGATGTCTCCGATTTATCTCACAGCTCCCACCCTCAGTGTTGCTTATGGGGGTGGGTGGGGTGCACTACTGCTGCCCTCCGGTAAAAGCAGCAGAGGGAAAAGATCTCCCTGCCCAGCACTCAGAAACAGGCTCAGAGCTGGGGCTTTGTCTCCAGAGCTCTGACAGCAGCATGGCCATGCAACAGATGAAGTAAACAAACCAACAATACAGGCATTTTTGTACAGAATAGGTCTATTATTCTTCCTGACAGCATGACTCGGAATTTGGGTTCTCATTCTTTGTATTGTTCCTTATTCAAAAAGAAAGAGAAAGCAGAACAAGGAATAATACAAATGAGACAGCCTGGGGCTTGTGCTTGCCTATAGGATATTCTTAAGGTTCCACTGGCTCTACAAATTGGAACCATTCTGTAACCAGGTCCCTGAACCCAGCTGTATTTTTAAAGCAGTCTGACACACTGGTGCGATTGATTTACCCAGGACTGTTACACAGATCAATAACCAGAAATCCATAACCAATTACCTACCAATTTATTGATCAATTAATGTACAATTTTCCCTGGCTGGCCGATGGGGATCACAGTCGTACAGAGTAGCATCTGTGTATTAAAGCCCTCTGCTTTCCAGCCCCAGGTGAGGTTTCGGCAGAAGGATGTTGGGTGGGCTGCAGCAGGGATGGATATTGCTGCTCCTGGGCACTCTGAGCAGGGAGCCCTGTCTGTGGCAGGTTGGCAGGCTGGATTCTGCCCTGGCTGTCCCTGCCAGGCAGTGGCTTCTGGAGGGAGCCCATGGCCAGAGGGCTGCTGGAAAGGTGCATGAAGCTGTCAGGGACTTCAGACAGCAGTTTGTTGCAGCCCTAATTCAGTAAAACTTCAAAAAATTTGCATTAGATGGATTTTGAGTCCTTTCTGGTCATTTGGATTGGAAATCCATACTATCTGCTGGACACAGAAAAACCAAGATGGATCCTGGGAAATAGCCTTTTCTTCTGTACTCCAGCAGAGGCTCGCTATGCCTGAAAAACAGTCCGTGGGCTTGCTGAAGTGTCAAGGGTGGGGATGTTTCACAAAGATGCATCAAAAGGGTATGGAGGGGAGTTACACACCCCTGAAAGAACACAAACTCCCTGCCAAGGGGATAAGAATTTTGTCTTATCTGTATGGTAATCTCACCTGGCCAAGGAAGTCTTCTGGAGCATTCACTTGGTTGGGGAGGTATGGCTGCAGGGAAGCCCTGCCTGTGGGAGAGTTGAAGGAGGATCTGTTGAAACCCTCACACTCTCCTCACGCTGATTTTTTCAGCTCTGGACAGCCATAGCAAGGGAAAAGCAATAAAACCATCACTGAAATTAGATGCACCATTACCATAATCATAATAGCAGTCCTGATCCTGCTTCAGGAAAGAATATATCAGAAACAATAGGTAGAAAATTGCTCTGCGTTTAAAAATTATTAGTTCCTGATTGTTTGTGTGAAAAACATAATTTCTTGAGTTGTTCCATTCCATTTCTGGTTTTATCTCTGCACTTCTGATTTTCTAGGGGGACACATGGCATAAATCCTTATTTCACTTTTCAAGACTGCGTGTAAACTCCAATTTAACTGGGCAGCCTGGAAGGTCTTTCATTCCACTAGATACCATTTCTGTTTACACATCCATAGCATTTAAACATCACAGGATTGTTTAAATGCATTTAACATTTAATGCATTTATGTTTATGTTTAAATGCATAAACAATGCATAGATTTTGTTTAAAGGCATAAACATTGCATGACCAACTCAGTTCATGGTCTTAAATAATTGGGGGATTTGGCCTGAAACAAACAAACTGACAGTGGGGGAATTAAGGGGAGCCACAGAACATCTCTCCATTATTGGCAGGTAATAGACAACAGAGTAACTTTATTGGCTAAATGAATAAATGACATTAGATAAATGAATAAATGACTGGGAGTCATATCCATTAATGGCAGCCAGTAAACATCTTTCCCACTTAGTCTCTTGATACAGTTTGCAAAGTCAGTGCCTGGATGCCAAGGAATGCCCCTTGCATCCCTCTTGCAGCAAGAGGTGGGAAAATTGAGTGGGCAAGCAGCAAGGAGAAGAGGGCACCTGAGAGACAGAGGAGGAGGCATGGGGCACTCTGGTAGGCAAATCAGATCCAATTAAAAAGTCTTTGACTAAGTGACATGGAGAAATGAGGAAGCAAGCTCACAAAGGCATCCAGCAAGACAGGCAAATGGAAGCAGACACAGATTTTGCTATAAGAGGGCTTTTAAATGTCCTGGTCAGGAGATGTGGAGGGGGCTACAGCAGACTGTGGCAACCAGTGAGGGTCAAGGGAGGGAGGCACAACAGGAGAAAAAGGGTCACACATGAGTTAATGCCTCATGCTCACAGAGCTAGGTACCTGGAGGGGTTTGAGAAGTCCACACTGGGAGGACACATGGTATACACAAGATTGCTGGGATGGGGACACCATGGTCAGCTGCAGGAACTTCTTGTGTGGCCCTGGGAGAAGTTCAGTCCCTTTTTCCCCATGTCTTTATTGTCTGATGCATATCAGAGGCAGCATATGCAGTGGGACTGTCCTCAGCAGTGCACTACACAAGACTGATGGCAGTACAATTTCCTCAGAAAATATATTATGCATTTGTTATTTTCAATGAATATAAGATGGGAGAACCAGCTAAAGGTAATTCACTGGCTTGCTTCCTACTCATATTTAAAATTTGGAAGATTAAGCCTTTTCTTTCTGATGTTGTGGCTGTTCAGCAGAGATTGTAAAGCTTTGCTTTCAGTGGGGAAATCGATCAACTTGAAAACCGAAAATTGAATATGACGCTGCCATACAAGTAAGACAGAGTGCATACGGATCTTTTTGTCCCTTTTATGCTATAGATTTCCTGGTGTGAGGTAGTTGTACCAGGTTTGTGAATGCATACTCATCTCTAACTGGATATTTGTTATTAAACAGTAATAAAGTTCACAAACATACAAAGCATATGGAAGTCTTGTTAAGAAGGATTTATTCCCTCCGTGGCTATATACAAACATTTCAATACTTGAATCAGACTGAATAATGAGGTTAAAAATAGATCAGTAAAGTCTTCATATTTACTTTCTAAATTTTAAACCCTGTGGAGGCATAAGGAAGCATTTAAAGTTAGCTCCCTTTAGTCTTTTCCTCTGATACCAGAAGGAGTAAACAAGGGGGTTTTCTTTCCTTTTCTTTTAATGAAAACAGGAGATTCTCAAGACTTGAAATGAAGCCCTGAGAAGAGGCAACAGCTTGCTTCCTGCTTCCTTCCCGTTTTGTTTCTGCCAGGGACCCTCAGCTGTTGGGCTCGGCCCCCAGCCCTCCTGCACCCTCAGCCCGCACGCTGTCCTTTCCCTGGTGCTTCTGCCTCTGGCCTCCCGTGGATGGCTGGCATTGTGCTTGGATGGGCTGAGGCTGCTCCTGCTCCCTTTGGCCACAAGGGCGTTGCCGCTGAATGTAAATGTGGGTATAAATCCCTGTCCTGGACTGTGGAGGATGGCGGCTGTTTGTAATATGCATCTCACCCAATCTTAGCCCTCATTCCTCTTCCCACAGCAGCAGGGATGGCTGGTGGGGTCGGGATGTGGTGCAGTTCCAGCCTGTGTTGTTTGTCCCTGTGATATTGAGGTCAGGCCCTCTTTGTCCTCATAGGAGAGTAGCAGACCCTCCAGGAATTGCCCAATTTAATAGTTGCAGATGAGAAGGCCACCTATAGCAGCTGGAAAGAGCTGCTGCCAGAGCACAGCTGTGCTTTGCAAACACAGGAGTTGCTGAGTTGCAAAGGTGAGCTTATGCAAGTAATGGAGTGTGGGGCAATCATTTAAAATCATCACAGTCACCGTCATCTCTAGAAAATGGTTTTCTGCCCCTTCCAGTACTTCAAAATAACAATGCCATTTTTGCTCTTGTAAGAAAGACACCAAGACATTTCTAACCTGAAAGGGTGAGGTCTAAGAACATCAGTGACTTACAGTAGTATGGTGGGACTTTATATATGACACTCCTTCTCAGAATCATTTTTCCCCCTTTGAACTTTTAGTGATATGTCTTTGATAGAGTATTTTGGTTTTTTTAATTTGCTTCCAAATAGAGCTAAGAAGGTATTTTAGAAAATTATGTGCAGGGATCTTGCTGAGGGCCTGACGTTTGAAATTTTTCATGAGTGTGTGTGGGCATATGCCTAAGAGAAATTCTTCTGTGTATGTATATGTAGGAACAAGTCACAGTTTTCAACACACATTTGCTTGCTTTCTGCATTCCAAGTTCACTTTAATTTGTGCAGCTACAAAGCTTCTGCTGCTTTTAGACCCAGATAAGATTCTGAGGGCCACGACAAATTGGCGGTACAATCCTTATCAGCCGTTTTCATAACCGGCAGAAGTCGGGTTGGTCCAGTCTGGAGGGGAAGCTGTGAAGGGCTGGGCCAAGGCTGCAGTCTCCGGGTGAAGGGTACCCTCGGGGTGATGCTGGAGTGCTGCTGGGCAGCAGGGCTGGCTGCTCCCTTCTCAAGGCAGAGAGCCGTGTGTTCCAGGCGCAGACCTGCACCCCGCTGCTCTGGCAGCCGGCGTTAGCGGCAGCCGGCACGTGGTGGTGGAAGTGACACACGTCTAGCAGGAAAGGAAAGGAAAGGAAGAAGGTGTTTTCAAAGGGGAGGGCTGCAGCCAGACGACTGCAGCTGGGTGGCTCTGCCTTTGTTTGAAATGTAGTGCTGGGGAGTCAGCAAGGCCTTTGGCTCAGCTCCTCTCAGCCTTTGTATGTGCCCATCAATAAACTTTTTCATATTTTAGGGAGTTACCCAGTATTTTTGGGACACATGGCTCTTCCTCTGGAACGGGGCTGTTTGGCTTGCTGATGCTTTTCATCTGGAGTATGAAGTAGTGCTTTGATGGCTGGTGGGGTTTTTGCCCTTTCTGGGTCTGGAAGTTGATGGAGAAGTGAGTGGCACAGATGCTTTGGAGAATAGTCTAAGCTGTAAAGAAGAATAAACTTAATAATCCCTGTCAAGGCAGTTGCTGTTCATCAGTGTCAGATGGTAAGTCAATGAGATCGCTCCATCTTCATATATTTCTATAGTGTATCTTCAACTTACAGATTACATTGATGCTTTTTAGAAATCTATCATATGGTTAATTATAGGTGAATTTAGTAGTTCCTGGCATTGAATATTTGATTGAAAATAGTTACTTTCAAACTGGTTTCACCTGAGAAACAGAAGCATTGCAGTTCTGCTGCTTCCTGTCTTCTTATCACAAAAGGTAAGAAATTAAATTAGATAATTATCATTACATGTAAGATTTAGGTGTTGGTTTACACTTTTAATTTATCCCTTAGTAAAATATCTGTGGATATGTATGAAATGAGGAATGTTTAAACTGAAAGGAAAGAGAGTAATAAATAAAAAATTTTGAGTAATAAGATGTGGATAAAAAGTTAGTCATGCAGGATATTGTTTTCTCTCTCTTCTTTAAATACTAGTGAAAACTTGCTTCATGAATTTAGCCTCAATTCAGGCTGCTTTCCTCTTGCTACATCTTCTAATTAGTCACCTATTGACATTGTTTTAGAGGCAAGAGAAATTGAATGTTGCTCCTATGTACTCACTTGGTTTAGATCTAATTTTCTCTTCAGGACACCCGTATGGGAGAACATAGAAGAAACTTCAATGATTCATTGGGTGGCTGAAGCTGTTAGTACTCCTTAGGGGTGGTACAAGAAATGAAATCTCAATTAAGAGTGACTTTCCCTTACAAAGTAAAGCCTTTGAATCAGAGCATACCTCTGAGCCTTTTGTCTGCCAAATGGGTGGGGGTAATTCAGTTGAGAAAATGCAGTCAAGATGTGAAAAAAGTGCCTGGGGGCATCCAAGGCCTGTTTCCAATGATGCACGGATGTTAGCAACATGCTGAGCTTTAAGATCCCAGGGCACAATACAACAGAATATTCCCTTCTCTGTCTCTGAGAGTTAAATTAGGTGTCAAACCAAAGGCCTTTAGGAAAATAAACTCAGAAACCATTTGGTTTTCGGTTGGAACTTTTACATGTCTTGCAAACTTTCTATGTGTGAAACCTTATGATAATGTGATTCTTTGCTGGCATTGAAATGAGGACTTGTCACTATTGTAGTGGCAGTGCCTTTTGTATAAGCCAGTTGTAACTTTCAAGTCAGAAACATCAAAAATTTCAGACTAGACTTCAGCAAAATGAATTCTAAAAATTTTGAAAGTATAAAGTGTACCTTATAGTATTTTACAGTATATACAATTCATAATAGGTGGTATAAAATTGATTTTAAGATTCTTAATTCTTCAAATTATGTGTAGAACTGAACTAAATTATTTTTAAAGTTACAGCAGAAACCCCTGTTCCAACTAAGTAAGTGGGTTTCCACAAGTTGATCATCTCACATATTCTGTTACATAAGAATTTTAAATGGGAAAAAAAGGGGACTGAAGCTAAATGTGTATTTCTCTGAAAGGAGAAAGTAGACAAAGTGAATAAAAGTGAAATATATTGTAGTGGTGCTATACATTTGGTTTAAATTAATTTGAAGTATACCATTTGAAATACCTTGTATGAAGGTATTGCTATGGAGGGAGGATCTCTTAAGTGCAGATTGTCTGTTTCAAGATAAAATAATAAAAAGGTAAAGAAACTGGATCTTATTCTGTGGTTCTTCATAAAATATGAAGAACCTCTTAAATGCTTTCAATTTTCTTCCTCTTATAGACTGTTGTAAATAGTCAGTATTCTTGATCTCAGCTGCTCAAGTTTAGGTTAGGCTTCCTGAATAATGAGAATTCTCCTGTAAGCAATTCTCCCCCAATACATTTTTTGTTTCTTTTTATGCTGGATGGATTTTTTTTCAGTATTTGAAATATGCTGAAATTGTATTTTCATGCACTGTAAAATCAAGAGGACCAAAATTCCCTGCTTTCTTCTTCATTTCCATTAAAAAATAAATATACCACATAACTTCATGTGTTTATAGAAGGGCAAGGAAATGTCAACTGTCATAAATTCTTAGGTTGAAGATCTTCCAACTGAGCTAGCACTAACTCCCAGGCAGTTTATTTTTTCAGATGGACATGTTTTGTAGGCCTAATAACTAGGCCTCTAGGTTATTTAAGGTGTTCTCCTCTGGCCTCCTCATAACTGGTTCAGATTCTTTTGAAGTGCAGTGTCAGGAATGAGTCTCATAGCCCAGATGATGGAGGTCTTGCAATGCCGAGGAGAGCAAAAGATTTATCTTACGTGCCATCTGTTAGTAAATCTTTATGAAATGGTTGCTTTTCTATGACAGCAAGAAAGAAGTTGACTCATTTTCAGCCTGAAGCCTGCAGATCCTTTCGTGAGAACTGCCGCAGGGCCAGCTGTCTCCCATCCCCTGCTCATCCTCCTAACTTATTTCTTCCCAAGTGAAGTATTTTGCAACAATATGTCCTTCTTGCATACTGCTTCCCCTTTGTCTTAGCCTATTTCTCTGATTTCCATATCCATCTGTGTATCTAATCTGCTCTCTGATATTCTAGCTTTCTGCAGTCTGAAAACTCAGAAATCAGGTTGCATCATCCTCATCAGCGGACATGGTCCTCTCCTACTTGTGATTTTCAGTGCTTTCTGCTATCCTCTGCAGGCTCAGGCACTTCTTGCAGATTTCAGCTGAGCACCATGATCTGGAGAGGATGATCACTGAGGCCTCAGAAGAGCCTCAAAATGGATGTCTTGGTCAAAATCAAAATGTGAACAGCTCCTAATCAAGTATGCTGTAAAAATATTGAATAGTGTCAAAATGCCTTGATGCATCTTTCCAGTTTGATGCGGAACTACTGGCAAGTACTTTTTGATATGGTTTCCCTGTCATGCAGTTTCATGTAGGTCATTCTCTTCATGAATATGCCATGAGAAGTAGCATTGGGAACCATATAAAAATGGAGCTATATCTTATTTGCTTCTTTTTTATTTGTAAGGTGTATTATTGTACTATTGAAAAAAATTAACTTTATTTGACAATAATTTACAAAGTTTCTCACAAAGGCAAGAGACCTCAAAATCTTTACATGCTTACAAATAGTATATGTGATTCTTAGTTCCCAAGCACTTTTTCCTGCAAATTTAGGTCAGACTGAGAGGTCGGTGGGGTCCCTGTGAAACCTAGTTTTGGCTCTTAGAGGGCAGAGGCAGCGTGGACCAGGGTGCTGGTATGGGGCAGCCCTGCATGAGGCTGGTAAGCCTTTGTCAACCCAGACCACTCTGGTGACCTCTCTGGGAATCAGAGGACTTAGTTTCTCTACCCATTTCATGCCCAAACCACATCTGCCATGACCACTTCCTCTCACAAACCAAAGATATGCTTAGTGGCCTGTGGTGTTTGTGTTTCAGCAGCATTTGGGTAGTTAGGTCTTTCTGCTTACCAGCAGGTTCTGCTGTGTGTGATACTGTTCAGGAAACATCTTTATTCAGCCTGCTTTATACCTGATGTAGCCATCTGTAGTAGGTGTTGAACAGTATCAGAACCTTTGTTATTTTCCTCTCTTATTAATATCCCCAAACTAACTGGGCTTTCTGCTCTTTCTTTCTGAATTTGGGATGAGTGTAGGTTACCTCTGAAATACAACTGCAGGCCTCTCCCCTGCCTATCATTCCCAAAGAAGCTGTACATTTTCTACATTAGTGTTTCAGTTGTGTGAATTCTCGGAAAGTTTCTCTTGTGCCAGTTAAATCTCTTACTTTTGTTAGGAATAAGACACCCAGTTCCTCCTGGTTTATTCCTCATGACTATTTTATTAGCTTTATTTTCTTTACAGGCTTTTAACATGATGTTCAGAGTGAGCTGCTATTTGTTCCTGTCTCTTTGGTGACCTTACAGTTGACCCCAGTATCTCTTTTCCCCTATTCCCCTCTTCACAGTTTGTGCTCTTTTGTTTCCCTTTTTCCATCACTTCCCTGGGTTTTGACTGTTAGTCTGCATTGTTTTAGTTGAGAGGGGAGAATTTAGTCCATCTTCTTGTTTTCTGTCTTGCTTCACTGGATGGATAACAGCAGAATAGCAGGGAATCTGTCATGAAGCCATTATTCTGTGATCAAAGAAGTCAAAGCATTCTTGGCAGTGTCCTCTGTGCAGCCTGCACATGCAGCCCCATCGTGCCCATGTGTGCCCCTCTCTGCCTTGTGTTTTACTCCAGTTGGTAGGGTCTAAGGTGATGCTGAGGCAACCCCTGCACCTTCTTGCTTAGCCCAATTATTGTCCAAATTTGTCCCACTTTCCCTAGGAAACCATGGGTTTGTTTTTGTGCATTTCCTGCTCCATTTCTTGAAGTAAAAGCAGCTTTCCATCCTTCCCAAAAGAGACCAGAACTCTGGATGGCAGGAGGTCACTGAGGTGCCTGAGCACCTGCAGATGAGCAGGAGCACTTCCCACACAGGCAGGTCGTGCCTGGGCTCCTGATAAATTGAAGAGCAAACCAACGGCAAGGGAGGAAACTCAAGGTCCTAAGCAAGGGAAACAAACTTCCAAATAATTAAAAAAAAAAATTGGAATAAAAATCTTGTGATGTCTTAAAAATGTCATTTCTTTGAAAATATTGTGGCCACCTCCACTACTTGATTGTTCCTTCTTCCTTACTTTAAAGATGGTGTGGTTTAGTGCAGTGTACGTGTATTTGAGGGCCTCTGTGCTACTTAGTCACCTGACTCCTTGGACTTTGCCTTGAGAACTGACTAGTAAACTGACCCAGAATAAGCAATCATCCCACATACTTTTTGCTTGCAACAATTCCCAAGGATTAGCTGTGGCTACCATTAGTACCTATTGTTAAATGGCATTCCCTGCATGTTTAACCATCCATCTGACACCATAACTTTTCTAGTTAGTTTCAGACTCTCATTGAAACTCAGCAAAAGTGATTTGCAACTTTTCTGTATTCCTGAAGATGTTTAGGCGCAGATGCAAATTAGTGTGGTGAATTTAAGACTATTAAAACTTAAGAAATTTTCTTAATGACTTTGTAAAGACTTCATTAAGATACTTAGTAAGGTCTCAGAAGTCCATGAACCACAAGTAGAAAACCACAGCTTCAGAAACAATCTGTTAGGAATTAGTGGTGAATTCCCAGTGTTTGTTACCTGCACTGCTGCAAGTAAACAAGAGGAAGCATCTTCTGTCTATTTAAGCAGCAAAGATCAGCAGCAGAGGTTTCAAGAGCAGTCAGTTTACTCCATTGATGTTGATCTGGAAAGGCCTTCAGGTCTAGATTATTCTAAATGTCTCGTTTCTCATTCCCCCCTTTCACCATATTGCCATATAGTTTTCAGTGTGGGGAACATGAAATCCAGAAAGATGTGAGAGCCTGAAATGAAGAGATACCACTGTAAATCATATAAACCTAGGCTAGTGCAGTTGTAGTTAAATATTCTGTGATTCTTCACCCTTAGTACACTATTAGTAAATTATGACCATGGGTCCCTATGATATAGTACCCACTAGTTCTATAATTATCATTAGCATAATTTTACATGGAAAATACAATTTAAATATAACTGTCTGTCCCCATGGTACCCTCCACAATGATCACAGTGCTGATAAAATTCTCCTGACTATAATACTTTTAGTTCTAATGTATAAAGTTTCCTTGCAAAAGATTTCAAAAATATTTGATATTTCAGTTTCTTCTGAAACTCTGCACTTTGCATGCAATTTATAGTACAGAATTATTACTTTCCAGCAAACACTCCCATGTCTTTACATGATTTGGGGCTTTCTTACAGAGCATTTCCCCTTCCCATTTACAAGAGTGTCTCCTTTCAGCTGCTTATTTTCTGCTGTTGTTGCTGTAATGTTTTTAGCAGGTTTATTTCTATTATGCTTCATTGTATAAAAGCTGTCCAGCAAAACAGATCATTTCCTAAAATACCTTCCTAGAGTCATGGAGCATGTGATGTGCAGCCTGTACTGGTGCAGGATTATTTACAGCACAAGGAGTACAAACAGCATGGTCCAGTTGGCAGTGCCCTGGACCACAACTTTGGAAGACTCTGATTTCCTTTTTGGCTCTGTTACTTATTTGCTGTGTTTCTCATTGCAGAAGATAACTTAAACTTTGTGCATCTTTACCCTCTACTTCTGACTCAGATGTAGAGTGAAAATGCTTTTAATATAAATGCAGTGTTTAGTACAATAGGAAACATCTTGTTCTTTAGGTGATGCTTCTGTAATAAACACTCAGTGCGTGTTAAGTAATATCAGAAGAGGTAGAAAAACAGGTTAGAAAGTGGCAGAGCATAGAAGATCTATTTGGGCAAACATTTGTCACAAAAAATTTCATCATGGTCCCACTACTTGTAATTTCCTACTTCTGTATTTATTACTGCAGTATTTATTTCTAGACTTTTCAGAACCTTATGTGTAGACAAAAGTTCTCATTTTACTTCATATGTTCCTCTGACTTCATTAACTCTAATTTTAGTAACATCATCACTCATTATTTCTGCAAGAACTATAATATATTGACCAGTGGGTGGCTGGCATTGTAGCAGTTCAGGCAAGTTACTTTTAAAAGAGGGAACTCCCTTTTGCAGCTGACAAGGCAATTTTCACCTATGATAAAGTCCAACCACTGATGATTTTGCATGATTTTGGGTTTTGTTTTTAACAGAGAAGATAGTCATACCAAGGGGGAAAAAAGCTTTTTCAGATGCCTTGGCCATAACTTTATATCCATGTCAGAACTAATTTTCTGTGTTTTGTGCAAATTTGATTTATTTTCAGACATTTATAAGCAAGCATAAATGGCTAATGCTGAGAGGCTGCAGGAAGGGAGTGCTGGGATTTCAGAGGAGACCTTGTGTCTGTTCAGTGCAACAGGGAGGACTCTGCCTGGATATTGAAAGAGAAAGGAAACTTTTTGCTGCTCTGCACTGCTCTTGTTTCCAGGGAAATGAGTGGGTGAATTATGATTGACGTTGTACCTTTTGTAATGTGCAAACTTAGAATTTACTACAAATGTGTTTAGACCCTTCTGGCAGGGAAATGAGATACATAAAGTGTAAGTTGTCAACTTAATTCTTTCAAAATTCGTATTTGAGGGGAGGGAGTGTTTTCCTGTCAGTGGAGTCTTTAGCTATAGTTTTTGCACCTTCAAAGTTATAACAAAACTGACTCTGACTTTTAGGGTATGGCAAAAGTGTGGAAAGGATTTATCTTTTTTCACCCTTTGATATAAAATACTATTGCAAAAAAAAAAAATTCCAAACTTTTCCAAAATACTTTTGCTGCAGAAAGCCCTAGCACAAAAAGGCCTTTGTTTCAAAGGAGTATTTAAACCTGTTGTAAACTCTTGCTCTTTTGTGTTTGGGTTTATTTTTTTTTTCCCAGACAGGTGCCATGGAGCTCTTTGACATTTGTAGAGCAGATGGGATGCCATTTTACTGTTGTATCTAATTGACAGAACCTTACACACTCTCTTTGTGCATCCTGCCTTGGAAAGTGTGGGCCATGGAGTTTTAGAGAGCACTTTTTTCCTCAGCAGCAACTTGTTTAACTCACTGCTGGATGAAGAGTGAGAGTCATAACTCGCTAACTGGCCTGTGAAACCTCTTAGGAATTCATACCTTTTTGCAGCTGAATTTGCCATTTTGGCTGGTTGGTCGCTTGCTGTTGACTTGGCTACATACATTGTATTAGGTATATCTGTAGCCACAGATGTAATTGTGTGCATATATTGTAATATAAATAGCAGCACTCTCTGTGAAATCCCATAATGACAGACATAATTGAGTATGTGTAAAAAACACAAAGATGTCTGTGAACTGCTGTCTCTGGGGATGTGTGAATGCACACATCACTCCATGCCTCCTCCCCATTTCAGACTGCCAAAGAAGGGATTTTGAAAATGTCCAGTTTTAGGACTCTGGAAACCGTGAGGGTCTTATTTCTAAAAGGCTGGTGGTTTAGAAGGTCTCAGAGAAGAAAATATGTCCCCATTATTTCTGCTAATCTTGGCATGCCACTATCACGCTCAGTTCTTGCCCATATATATGTCTCATACAAAAAATACAGAATAACTATTTTGAGTGTAACTTCTCCTAAAGGTTGTGCACTCCCTGGCAGGTCTGGTTTACACAAGAAAGCCACATTTGCAATGTGCTTCCAGCATTTAAATCGTGAAAGATGCATGTTTCCCCAGCAATTGCCTCTTTGGAGAAAGCAGGTGATGATTTAACTTTCAGAAAGGTAGCTGTAATTAATAGTGACCAATGGAGAGTAGGAATACCCAAACAAGTATTTAATGCATTTCAGTTGGAGTATAAATGAACAAACAAACCTCTTGCCTGTGAGCAGCTGTAATTTTTAGGATTATTCTTATGAAGCATATTGAGTTCAAGATTCTTGGCTTCCTTGTGCAGCAGCCTGTCCCTCTGGCAACTGCCATCCTCAGTCGTATCAGTTACATGCTGCCACAGCCACTCAAACATCTTGTGCAAATGTTAATATTAAAAGCAGGCCAGGTGGTTGCAAACTCTGGGATAGATCTTCAGTTCAGTAGCAAAATCATAGGATTTACAAATAGCCTGTATAAAAATTCTCCAGTTCTCCAGGTGACAATGGTTGTTTCTGTGGCACTGACATGTAAAGCATTTCAATGCCCTTTGAGCTTTCACAGCCTGGTTTTAAAGAATTAAAATAAAAAAGGTATCTGCAAAAAAAAAAAAAAAAAAAAGAAGAAAAAGTTTTGTAGCCAACTCCAAGCCCCAGAGTGGAATCAGAATCAGTTGTACCAAAATAATGGGATGTTGGGAGGCTCTCAAGAACAAGTTAGACAGTGATGAAAGCACCACACTGACCCCAGGCAATCAAATCCATTACTTTTATGAACCTTGCAGTTAGAAAGCTTTTTCTAGCGTTTAACCGAACATTGCCCCAGCTGCAATTAAACCTGTTCATTCTTGCCCTATCCCCAATAGATAGAGAAGTTTGTTTTCCTTAGTGAAGCAAAGGTTTTACATATTTGAAAATTATTATCCTATTCTCTGGCAATTTTCTTTGTCTTAGATAGAGCATCCTCATTCTTTCAATCTCTGCTTGTAAACATCACATTTATGTGGTTGTCTTCTAAATTTTCTCTCATTAGTCCATGTCAATCTTGACATCTAGGGCACACTGGGTCAAAACACAACCCAGAACTCCAGCTGATGGCTTGGGCTTGGTGAGCAGTGTACAGATTGCTACATCTTGCACGTGGTTCTGTATCCTACTGGCTGTACTGGGTATGTTCTCCTATGAAACTTGCTCTTCTGCAGCAAGATTACTTTTTTTGATGTGTGTTCAGGAGTTATTTTCAAGCACTCTGAGCTGTCTGTCATCTGTAACTTTAGTGAGCATGTTCTCTATTCTGTTGGCCAATCTGCTAATTAAAATATTGAATAACAGGTCCCTGGAAAACCTCACTCAATATATTTTTTACCTTTGGTGCCAACCACTGAAAACTAATCTCTGAGAGTGTTTCTTTCAACCAGTTGTGTACCACTTTATAATGACATCAGCTGTGTTGAATAAGGTAGAAACCTTATTAAATTCAATATGTATTCCAGCTGCTGCTGCTGCTCCTACTTCTTATCCACTACCAATTATCCTCCAGAGTAGGAAATTAGATTGATTTGACAAAATTAATTCTTGTCAAATCCATTTGGCTGTTTAAAACTCTTACAGGATAATAGGGTAGAAAAAGAAACATTATATAACCCATTTGTGTGTCTTTCCAGCCCCCTGCTTGCCCTCCCTCAGCCTTTGTGAACTCTCTTCTTCGTGAGCCCTCATTTGTAATTACCATGGTGCAGGAGTGAGAACAAGAGATGGAGGCAGCAGTCATTATTACTGCCAAAATCCTTCTATCCTGAAGCCAAGCCTGGGCATTTTTGGATGAACATGAGCAGGTTAAGCTTATTTGAAACTACCAGGCTCACTAAGACTGTTTAGCCCTTTGACACTGCCCTGAATTATATGTCATACCGGAAGCCTCTTTCAATCATTTCTCATGCATCTGTATAAAACAATTCAGCTATTTAACCTCTGTTACCTACGTACATACCCACTTCTTTGGGAAAGGGGTGCTAAAATATTTAAAACCTGTTTCTCCCTTGCTGAAATATCTTTACAGATCAGGATAATATTGTGCATGTTTGGGGGTGCTGTGAATAATGAGGTCCTTTGAATCATTTTCTGTTTGCAGACAAACATAAACACTAGCTAGGCAAGTACAAGCAATAGAAAGCATAAGTTTAATCATGTTTTATACACTGAAAACTGCTTTAAGTAGCCATTCAAGAGGGTAATTATATTTCCTTCCTATTCATAAGAAGTCCATATCTATTAGTATATATTTAGAAAACACTAGGAGTTAAAAAGGTATCACGACACTCGGAGAATGCTTTTAGGAGGTAAGGAATTTGTCTTTCTGACAAGTCAAAAAGCAGTCTTTTCTTAGATCTGTCTGCACATGCAGTTTACATATACAAATATAATAAATAAATACTAATATACAATAATATAGTATTTTTTTGTCTCTAGGAGCTTTAGATTTCTATATAAAACCCTGAAATTTGGTGAGTAATGAAAATTGTCTTCATGAGACCCAATACTTTCCTGGCATCTTACTGTGTGTTTATGTATTCCCTAAATGCCTCGTGTGTTACTGTGGGAAACCTAAGTGCCACATAGGATTTTCAGACTTCTAAGCAATTGCTCAGATAGCATACCCCTTAGAATCATCCATTAAAACCACCCAAAATAATTCACGGAGCTGCAAGTCATGTGAAAAATTAAGTAATGGATTGCATCTAGCCCAAAGCCTTGCGGGCTCACCCTGCTGCTGCCTGCTCAGTGGCAGAAATAGCGAATACAGAGTGAATCCACACGATCACTTGCCTTGCCTCAATGACAGAGTTACTACTGCTCTCACCTATGTTCCCCTCACTAATAGAGCAAAGCTTTTCATTCCTTTCAGTTCCCTTTCACCTACTCTGTCCTCTGTGACAAACAGCAGTGACCAAAATGGCCAGTTTGTATGCACAAATAATGTCATCGTTTTATGAGCCAGCATTTCAGGGCTTAAAAACACATACATTTATCTCATTGCCCTGAGTTACACCCTCTTGAGCTTTCCCCTGCAATCTGGCTTTTCCCTTGGTGTTTACACACCCTTCATGCTTTCAGATAATCACTGCATCCTTTCTACTCCCTTTAACCTTCATCTAGCCAAGCAACACTTGTTTGTTTAAATTTATTCTCGCAAATCACATCTTCCCACAGAAGTCAAAAGGAACGTGTAATGCACTGCTGGGATCAAGTGTATTAGTAATTTTCAAAAATCCAAGTCTCAATTACTTTTTGTTAGGCATATGTTGCTACAGGATATGCATTGTACTGAAGAAGCATATTTGGCCTTTTAAAACAGAATTGCCTAATTATTAAATGCTTGCAAATGAAAATTCTTTTTTTTTTTTCTGAGAACTAGAGATACCAGCCTACTCTACATATACTTACAAAAAAAAATTTCCTTGTAAAACTTCATCAACATGGAGCCAGTGCAGTAAGCTCAGAGCCCTCAAGGGCTGTTGTATCATCTTTGAGGCAGTTGGTTGAGTTTGGAGGGTAAATTCCTCCCACTCACACCACCACAGTCACAATAATCCTTCTGTTCATGAACTTCCCAAAATATTTATTGAGAGAATAGCTTGGAGGTATGTTTTCAGCAATGCTTAAGCCTGTTTCCACTTGTCTTTTTTTTTTTTTNGGTTGGCCAGTGCTTAAAAGCTGGAGTCTCAGATAGATGGCTTCTTCTCGTTTTAATTACTTTGACAGACACCTCTGCTTTCCAGCTGAACTACCCTAACTGGAAGTGGCTGGTCCTTGGAATTACTCCCTCTCCTTGCTGTGTTACAGATGTAATAAGTGTCTCGTGCCCCTTCAATGAATTTATGGACATGAAGTATAGTATGTGCCTGCTTGTATACAGACACTTCTCTCTTTTCTCTACTATTTAATGAAGTTTTATGAAGTGAAACATGCCATTAACAATATAGGAAAAATGAAATGTACAGATTAGATAAGAGTCTTCACTTTTCTCTTAACTCTTGTGAGTGAGTGCAAAGCAGGTTTTATTATATTTTTCCATGGCAATTTGAAACTCCTATTTGAGAGAGTGCAGAGTGATTGATGGTACAGCTTGCTGGGCAGTGAAGAATAAGGCTTCTCTAGAGGAGCACAGACTCTGTGAATCAAGCTCATGCCTGTGTTTACAGCCACAGCTGAAATGAATACTTATCATCTTGACTGCATTGTCAGAGTCTTATGAGTGCTCCAGATTTCATCACTGGCTTGATGATTTATTTAACATCCTAGCACCTGCAGCCAGTGATGTAAAAATTTCAATTTGCTGCTGGTTTTTAAATAATGGAAATGTAAATTCTGGGGTTTATTTTTCAATAAAAGGATGAAGATGTGACCTAAGTGCACCCTAGTGACTTAGACAATTGAAGCTAAAGCACTCCAAAAGTCTTACTTTTAAAATTTCATTATATTTAAATGCAAGTGTAATATTCAGGTGCCTGACATCTGTGATTTTTGAACACTAGTCATTACAACAGAAATCGCAACACAACTGCTTTCCTGCTTGCTGGTCAATTGCCATGTATTTTTCCATAAACTCTCTCTCTCTGTACATATCTGGGCTTGCTGCATGCCACACAGATCAGCCAGGGGTGCAGCTCTGGCATGGGAAGGACACCCATGTTTAGTCAGATGTGGTGCTTTGGAGAATGGGCAAAAAGCATTTAAAAGGAAAGACAGGGCAGCTGTTTGGAAAGTGAGGGAAGAGAGCTGGTGAGAGCTGTTTCTAGGGATGGAAGCAAGAGAGAAGCTTTGGTGATGGAGCAGGAGCTACCCTAGCAGAAACTGATCTGAAAGAAGAGGTTGAAGCCAGTACATTGTTCTCCAGTGGCCGCAGTAGGGACAATTGACCTTAGGCTGACATGACATGTAAACACACATCAAATTATCACATCTGGTCACCTGTGGCTAGCTGACAGCATCAGGCAGGTTTCTTTGGTCAGGTTCTGCATTAACTAGGCCTACCTACTCCTTCGCTGCTAATATATTTATGTGACTTAGGACATAGGCTTAAAAAGCACAAAATCTAAGCTCAATTCTGAAGCCTTGTGGGACTAAAAGTGAGGCTTTGGTAGGGTCTGTTTTCTGCTGATTCAGATGGGGGTGAGGGGAGAGGGAATATATTCAGTTGCAGAGAAATGTTTGAGTAAAAATATTTATTCTGCTATGTTTTGGGGCAGTATTTAATTGGTAAATTGGGGAACGGGTATTAGGTGGAGTGTGGAGGAGGTGGCTTCTGGGTGGAAGTGATCTGTTCTGAAAGAGAAGCTAAGCAATGCTTCCTCTTTTGTTTTCTTCCAACTGTCTACAGTTGACATGTTTGGGTCACATGTACTTTATTGTAATAATATTTTGTTAAGGGCAACTCTGTAAAGTTTTATGTCTATAACAGGCAGATAACTTTCTTTTTTAAGATCTACATTTGCATTTCATGCTTGGTTGTGTTTGCAAAGGTACAATTAATGAAATTGATATTAATGAAAGCTCTTGGGTTTATTTTTCCAGGGAGTATTACTTTAAAAAATGTTCATTTCCCTTTCAAAGGTGATGCAAGAAGCATCCTTTCTGAGGGGCACACATTTTTATTTTAAAAATTTGTGCTGGTTACAAAGTGAGTAGTAATACAGGTGTCACTCTGTGAGACTGGTCATCTCTGATGCTCTTCTCCTCTTACCACAGCTAACTTGGAGTGATATTTACATCAGCATTGGGAATCTCTGAAATACACAGTTATCACACACTACTGAGTTGTACCTTATGCCACTTTTACGATGTACTTTAGGATGAGATCATCTGAATCCTTTTCATTAGTAATTTACTAAGAGTTTCAACAAAGGAATCAAAGGACAGTGCATTTGGAAAGAGGACAGGCTGAAGTCCTATTCCCAGTTTTGAGGCTAGCTTTTCACCTTTTTTACTTCCACAGTTCTAAAATTATTTGGGAGAAGAGTAGCCAAAGAACACTGAGCTAAATACTTGCATCTGTATGGCCTTTTAAAGTCTCTTACAAAAAAGATTTGTATGCATCCTTTCTAGCAGCCACTTACAAAAACAATTCAATCAGTTGAGCAACCTCCTGTGAATATCAGTGCAGAGACTACCCCTAGGTATCTCAAAAAATGCTGAACTCCTTTTTGAAAAATTAATTAAGGTTTAGAAAACATTTTGTAAAAAGTGATGCAGAAAGCTAAGAGAAAAGTGAATGCTAACTATTTCAATGTTGACAAGGAAAAGAAGGGATCAAAACTGGCTTTGCTGTGCAGGTAGAGAAGAGAGGATGCTGAGTTTAGGTGGAGAAGGCAGAAGTAACACAAAGAACAAGAGTCTTAGTAATTTCTGGAAAATCTCCAGGCAGTGCCTGACACTGAGGGAAGCAATTGGAGTCCTGATATGCGGGCAGTTCTGGAGTGGCTTGATGTGCACCTAAGCAGGATCGTGGCTGTGGTTTCCCTCAGGGTATGTGTTCCTCAGATGTCACGCTCCAGTTCCCAGAGCCCCTCCACTGGCTGAGCTAGTGCTACTGCCTCTCAGTCAAGAAATGCAATGCTGGCTCCATGACAGACAGAGGAACTGGGCAGGCTATGAGAAGCCTCTGCGGAGCATGTCTGTGGGCAGGAAGGGAAGATGAGAACCTTTCCCTTCTCCTTGTGAGTCAAAAGATAGTCTTCCAGGAGGGCTGTGATGCTTGCTGTGTTTGGATTTCTTTTCCTTAAATGATTTGTCATGTAAAGTCACAACTTCTGTATTTTAAATGAAGCCTGCCAAGCTTCACAGTACTTCTGTGTCTACTGAGTGTGGTGCTAGCCCAAAACATTAAGACTACAGGAATAATTTCCCTGGGCGTATGTCTCTCCCACCTTCCAATTTTCTAATCTAGTGGAGTACTGATATCTAGGGACATGATAATCTGTGGAGGGTGTAATGTGTGGAGTTTAAACTTTTATCAGAATAAAGCAATTTGTTGTTGCTAACTGCTTTCTACTGATAGAATTAAACAGACTTAACTCCATCTGGTTTGTGTTGGGCATATTAGTGTGCCGCTCTTGCTGGGACGTGCTAGCAGTAAGACTGGGAGCTGACACCTTTAGAGCTAAACCTCTAAAAGAGTAATGATTTCTGACTGTACAGCATATAGTATGCAGTCTAAATACTGTCCTTTTTAAAGCCATTGGATAAGTATTGTGTGTGTCACTTCTAAAATGAGGAACAGTTTCTTTTCTATAGTTGTGTAACTGGCAGAGGGTGCTGAAACGTGATTCTTTTGGAATGTATAGGAGTCTGATGTGCAAATGGATGGATCATGGATGCACGATGGATCTTGTATCTCTCATAGTTTATGTATGTACATTCTAGGAGAGTCTGGGACAGCGATGCCCTGTTTGTCAGATCAACAGAGGGGTCAGGTGTGTAGGTCCCCATTCTATCCTACGGCAGAGAGCAGTTTCTGGAGCAGCCACTGGCATGTTTGCTTTCTGTGAGAGAGCAGCTGCCCTTTGGCTGATACAGGTGATCCCTATTCTGAAGGACCATGCTACCAGAAATAATGCCACTGCTTAAACAGTTCTTAAGGAAAATAATTCAGAACTGAAGTTCAGGGGAAAGGTAAAAGAAATTATATTTTAGAAGGACTTTGAAAAAAAAATTTCTCAAGGAAAATGAGATAAAATTGTTCTAAGATGGATCTTGATAAGTTGATGGGATGGACTCTACAACCACTAAGAGCTGCACTTCCAATCAAAGGCTGTGATGTGAAACTTTGCATGTTTCAATTTGATGACCTCCACCAAGTGGGAAGAGGGAGAGATCTGAAATGAGATGCAATCACTGTTAACAGTGTGTTCCATTGTAATGTGCTTGTGTTAAGAGTTTTAGGGCTTTGGCAGGTCACCTGCAGGAGCTAGCTGGAATTTTTATTTCTCCCTTTCCCTGCAGCCTCTCTGCATACAATGGCTTGCTTATTTATTTCTCTGAGGCTTTGATGTTCCGATTTGGACTTGATATACTGGGCAGGGTGTTGTTAATGGTGTTGAGAAACCTCATGTGTTTTGTTCATGCACGCGGAGTTAATTGCCAGGTCTCTGAGCAGGAAGCCATTTCCCTCAGGTCATCTATCAGGAATCCATGAAGTTTCACATCCATTTACTCTGGAGCATGATCGCCTTTCCAAGGCAGCCTGATATCATCCTCTTGCATATAATTTAAAATTGATATCAAAGTGCTCAAGGTTATAGATTTCCTGGATTAAATACCTTTGATGTGGGTGACAACAGTTGTGGTAGTCTAGTTATTACAATGTATTTTGGCTTTTCCAGTTTATTTTGAGTCATATTTCAATTTTTCACTATTAAATGCTTTGTTGAAACACTTATATGTGATACTGTGGTGAGATGGAACACACTGCTTTGGAACAGAAAGTTTGTCATCTATTGCCCTAATGACTCAGAAGTTTGTATTTGAGGTTCATGCTTTTCTCAGAGAAAGAATTTGTCCTAGTGAAGGCCATCTCCCTAAACCCTCAGTAAAGAGAGGAGAAAGATGAGCTTCTCTGTGGTCACCTCAACCTGGAGCTAGGATCCTGCTCTGAGTATTCCTCTGGAAGAAGGTCCATCTCTCTTGAATAAAGACCAGTGCTCTCCAAGTTGGTTAATCCTGCCTGGTTTGTATATGTGGAGAACTCTTATTAACTCTACACCCACATGTAGCTGATGGAGTGATAGGAAGACAGGCTCATATGCACAGTGCATCTGCCATAACTCGGCAAGACTAGATTGACCACATATCTGTCAATTGTTTCCATCTCCTCTTCAGAGATTTGCAAAACAACCACGGGGAGCTTCATAGCCACGCTGAGAGTGCAGCACACCAGGGAATCATATCAGGATTGCTGCCCTGCTGCCTAGTGCTGCCCTGAAGGTGCACAATGACCACTTTCCAAGATTTCTGAATGTTGTGTCTAGTCAGAGCTCTTGTGAAATGTCACAAAAATCTCAGAAAATTGACCAGATTTATTTCTTCCAATAGCTGTAAAGAGGTCCAGCACAAGATGCTTTTAGAGAGCAGTCTTTTGTAGATGCTTGAGTTATCATCTAGGCAACTACAGATAAAACTGCAAACAAAAACTGTATTCTAACATGCCAAATTTCAAATAATTTATTAGTTTGTAGTAGCAGTTGTAACACAAACCAAATACTGCATTCATAGCTGGGCTTCAAAACCCTTGTAAGATCTGAGTTCCTGCTTGTTCTAAAACTCCAGTACTCTTGTTGCAGCTGGTTTTTGTAAAATACTCCTGGGGTTTAGTTCTGCAGGACATTGGCTTCATTAAAATAGAGGAACCCTGTCCTATCTAGAAGAGGGGGGTGAGGTGATTCTACTTGAGAGAAGAGCAGGGATTTATTTCAGCATGTCATATTCATTGAATGTCTTGTGAAAATATCATGTTGTGAGTGTCTAAAAATGCATAAATACTATAGTTGCAAGACCATAGAAGATGGTAGCTATTTTAAACTGCCATGGATTTGTTTTGATTGTGTTATGTCCATTCGGTTTTTAAAGCAAAGCTCCCGGAGTCATGTGATTTTGCAAGATCTTTCTTTCCTTATCTCACTTTCTTGAAATCAAAGGCTCTGTGTCTCAGATTAAAGGCTGAGGGGAAGACTGCCACAGCCATGCATCATGTTCCTCTGATGAAAGCTGCTGCCTCCACAAAAGAGATGACATAATGGCTCCGGGAGCAATTCTGGGACCACCACAATTTATAATCTAGTTTCTGTTACCTGTACTGCAAGGCTGAAAAGTGTGGCTCTTCAGGACCCACTTCAGTGAGTGGTGTAGTCATCATTGCACAGAAGCAATGACCTCGGCTAGCAGGGAGGGGCCAGGCAAGTGGGAGTACTGCCCCTTGCACCTATTTGATCTTAATCTGTTGCCGCCCAAGACACAACAATGGCGGGGTTTAGGCTTTGTGCTGCAGAGTTGATGTTTTGTTTGGTTTTTTTTCTTAATGTGCCTCCATCTATAAATAAGACAAAGTACAGAAGATAGTGTGTATGAGTAGCCCAGGATTCCTAAATCCTGAGATCGAGTGTGCCTTGTTCAAATATTTTAAAGTAGATTGACATTACTACTGTAAGTGGTTCAACATGAATTTCAGAGGGTCAGTCAGTAAATTACCCCTGACTAATTAAACCAGTTTTGAGTTATGCAAGCCATCTCAGAGTACCAAGAGACTTCACTGACACACCTTTAGTCTCGTACTTCATAGGCTTATAGTTGTGTACAATTTAAAGGTCAATTAGAAGAGATTTTATACCCGGTTTGGGTCTTTCATTATTTCTCATTACTAGTCAATAAGATGCATTATACAGGGTGTATCCTATGTGTGCATCCTAAAGGAGGGTCACTAAAATCATGCATATTTCTACATCATTGGTGGTTTCTTTACCACTTTCTCTCTGTTTAGTTTTTCTCCTTTAGTTTTTCTGCCTCTGCTCCCCATCTCCTTTTCTTTGTTCAATTTGTGCTGTTGACCATTCCAGCCAAAGCTGCAGTAACTTAGAAATGTCTTGTCCTTTTCTTTGTGTGGCAGTTGATGACAAAGAAAGTGCTTTGGCCAGCTTTTCTCTCCAGTGCTAGCCTACAAAGTAAAATACACAATCCTACCTTGGAGGACAGAAAAAGAGCATTCCTGAGAACACTGAGAGAAGATGAGTGCAATAACCCCACTCTCCCTTTATTCCTTCCCCAGACACTATTTTTAGTCCCGACAGCAAATTGTATCATTTGTTGCTCCAGCCCTCCCAGGCCACCAGTGTGCCCTCAGTGGGAGCCTAGCCAGCTGTAAGGCTGGCGAGTGGGCTGAGGGGAGCCTGGTGCCAGAGACACCGGGGCTAAACAGAGAGCCTGGGAGGGTGCACAGGTTCTAGGGCAGGCTCTGAGTTGTGTTTGAGCGGCGCAGGGCATATAACATACAGCCTGGCAGCAAGCTGGGCTGGAGGGATGCTGGAGGATCTACTGACTGTTCTGCTTTGTAAGCTCTCAAAATGCTTGGCCAGTGTGTGACAGCTGCGTATTCATTAAATACATCACTTTATCCGCCATTCCGTGCAGACAGGTGCTTCCAATAAATGGCAGCTTGAAACAGTAGCTTTTCAAGAAGCATCTAAACATTGCAAAGCTTAGGAATGAGCACTAAGAGTAAAGGGTTTCCTTGCTGCTGGTCAGAGCAGAAACTGGGAGTGAGGTGAGAGGTGGTGGATAGGCCTTCGGGTCATTCTTCTGCTGACTTCTGCCACTCCTTCCATCCACAGGCAGAGGGGTTTGGCCACTGTTAAAGTGCCTTCCCCAAGAAGTGTGTGCATGTGGGCAGCTAGCAGTTTCCCAATGTAGAATGCAGGAGCAATTTCCCAAGTAGAATGCAGGAGCATCACTGCTGCTGTCTGTAGTTAGTAATTATTTAATTTGACTGTAATGGGGATCGGGGGTGGTACCAGGGAGCATGAGGCACAGACAGAGGGGAGGCAGTGTTCCCACAGTCCCTCCCAAGGGCGATAGGTGACAGACCACCGCTCCCCAGGAGAATGATGCAGTCCCGGTACCCAGACTCTAAACATGCACTAACAGGGTGCCCCTTCCCCTGCCGCCGTGTAGTGCATGCGGCTGACACCTTTTCCTTTTTTCCCCAGTGTTAAGAAAGCGCAGTTGACTTGGCCGCAGGAGCTGCCCAGTCAGGCGAGGCACCAGCACGGGGGTAACGAGGATGGCAACAACAAGCGCTACTCTGGGGACCACCCATGTCCCGATACCGGCTATTGACTTTTGGGGTGCGTGGAGCCGCCGGGGCGGCGCTGGGGCCCTTTGTTGCCGCCCTGGGGCGGCCACAAGCGCCGGGCGAGCCCACGGACGGGCGGGCGGGGAAGGAGGGGCTCCGGGCCGCAGCGGCCCCGCCGGCCGCTCTGTCGCTGGGTCGAAAGTTTGAAGGGCGGCGGCGGCGGCGGGGCCGTNGGCCCCGCCGCCCCGGCGGACAGCGGCACGTCCGAGGTGTTTGCCCAGCTGTGGGCGGACGTCATGGGCATCCTGGTGAGTGAGGTGGGGATGGGTTCTGGGACCGGGGCGGCCGCGGGGGTAGCCTGCCGCGGGACGGGTGTTTGGGGTGCGATGGGGGGATGGAGATGCTGGGGAGCGCTCGCCGGGTCTTCCCGGCACCTGCTGCGGAGTTTGGAGCGTGCGGAGCGGAGTTTGCCCGAGTTGGAGCGTGCCCTCCCTGTGCGGGCGCGTACGTCCCAGAAAAACTAACTTCACGGGCAAAGCCACGGGTTGTGTCGGTGACCGCCTTCGTCGCGGTTCTGGAGTAGGGCTCTCTGGGCTGTCGTGGTGGAAGGGGCGGAAGGGCCGCGCCGAGCACCGCCAAGGAGCGGGTCTGGGCAGGGGCTGCCCGCTGGCGGGGACGCACCCGGGAGCTCCGGTTCAGCCGGATCAATGGGCGCATTGTCCCCCGCTGCCCCGGCGTGCCGCCGATTCAGGGCAGTTTGGGCTGGAGGCGGTGTCGCTGCAGCCTTTGGATCCCCCGCCCGCGTTTCGGGGTGAAGCCCCGCGCGTGGGGGGCGCTGCCCCGGCGCCCCCGGGCACGGCCGCCCGTCCCGCAGCGCTGCCGGGGCCCCGCGGCACTCCCAGGCGCCGGCTTTGGAGCTCTTACTCCCGGTAGTTTTTCGGAGACGAGTTGCTCGGTTACGGCCCGTGGAGTTTCTGCGCCGGTGATCTTCTGAGGAGAGACTAATCCTCGTAACTCACTGGTTACAGACAAAAGAGATGGCCCCAGTAACGAGGGCTCAAGGAATTACGTTTAATGGGCACGTAGCGTACCGACAGGACGGACTGGATGGCAAACAGTAAAAATACAGGAAGAGTCAATCCTTTATTTCTACTTGCAGCGAGAGAATAATATTTACTTTAGGTGCAAGATGATAATTACCGCAGAGGACTGCCACTCAGCAAAAAACAAATACTAACGTTATATACGTACTGGAGCTGGCAGCCTTCCAGTGATACAGGAATGTGGTAATCAACAGTGGAGTGCCTGTTTATTCATTTTAAAAGCAAATGAATAGGCTTGATGTATGTTAGTTTTTGTTGTTAGCATTTAACCAGCAGACATTCAAGAATATTATGAGAAGTACTTTTTGGAAAACTGCCATGGAACATAATGAATGGTAAACCCATAGGATCTAATTCAGAAGAAATGTTATAGAATCGAACAGAGAATTTAATTAGCATTTTATGCTGCATTCTTTTTACCACATGGACTTTATTGTTAATATTCAAAGTCAGGTTAAAAAACCTGTCTCATTCCTCTTCTTCACAGAAATTCTCCATTGACATGACGTTCAGTTTAATAGCACCCAACTGTGTACACTTCTTCAGTGTTAATGATTTTAATCTGAGCATGCAAGCGGAGTCAGTTCTGCCAGTTTGTAAGGAACACACAGTTGGTACTTTATGAACAGTCTCTTTCTCTCTTTTTCTGGCAGGTTTCAGTACTGCATTTAGTAAGAGCAAAGTGCTATTGGATGCCTGGGAAGGAGTGTTTGAGGAGGCCAGACCAACAGCCTAGCATGCTGAAGCTCAATGCAGAAAAAGATCTGATTGTCACACAACTAATAATTTGAATAGGTTTCTTTTGGCCATACAAGCTAGTTTCCTTCCTGGGAAAACAGAGCTATTTAATTATTATTTGTCTTCTAATAAAACTACGTTAAAATCATTTGTCTTGGAGTTGGTCAGCTTTACAGAAAGTAATCATCTTGTGACTATGAAGTTGCTGGTTTATATCAGTTGCAAACATCACCCAGTATTAGCAGTTCTTACTTCAGTGTTTTGTGTTGCAACACAATTACAAATATGAAAAGATACCTTGTGTTGGGTCTCCTGTAAGAGGGAAGACAAAAACTCTTCTCACTTCCTGCTGCCAGTTTTCTTCAGATTTACATTTTAAAAGATTTTCTAGTCTTCGAGGCTGCAAAATAAGGTCCTAATATGAACTGAGTATAAACTTACTTAGTGCCCTGTCCTTGTTTGAAGGTAGGAAGGAGGTTGCTCCAGTGCCATTTTCACCATCTTTGTGGTGCATAGAGCTTTGTCTCTTTCCAACCTGTGCTGCAAAAGGCAAGCAGTAAACTAGAGTTGAGGCTTCCAAATGGGAGCTGTAGGTGGTTGGTTGTAGTCCATGATGCCACATCAGTGGCCTGTGTAGGGCTTACTTCTTTTGCATTGTCAATTATGTGAGAGTATGGGTCTTAACTTCCTGAGATCTGTAGCAGTTCATGGCTCAAACTGTCTGGGGAGCACAGATGCAGACACCAGAGTGATTCACTGGAGATGGCTCTGTGAATGAAAAAGTTGGTGCAGTGATAGGATGGCCAGGTTGGCCGTGCAACAGCCTCAATTCTGCCAAAGTAATGCACTAGCAGAGGGGGAGAGGCAGGAGAGAAGAGCCACGATCCACTCTTGTGACACTCCCACATGCAGTGCTCCATCCAACTCTGTATTGGGGTCCCCAATACAGGAAAGGACATGGACCTGTTAGAGCAAGTCCAGAGGAAGGCTGCCAAGATGATCAGAGGGATGGAGCATCTCTCTGTTGAGGGATTGGAATTGTTCAGGCTGGAGAAGAGAAGGGTTCAGGGTGACCTAGTTGCAGACTTCCTGCAGGGAGCCTACAACAAACATGAAGACTTTTTACAAGGGCATGTAGTGACAGGACATGGGGGAATAGCTTTAAACTAGTAGAGGGTAGATTTAGATTAGATATTAGGAAGAAATTCTTTACTGTGAGGGTGCTGAGACACTGGCACAAATTGCTCAAAGTTGTGGGTGCCTCCTTCCTGTAAGTGTTCAAGGCCAGCTTGGATGGGGAGCTCTGAGTAAACTGGTCTAGTGAAAGGTGTCCCTGCCCATGGCAGGCGGGTTGGAACTAGACCATCTGTTCACCTCCAACAGACACCATTCTATGATTTTATGATCTTGGAAGGAGAAAACTAGAATGAAATTAGGAAAGAAGGTGATCATCAAAAAATTTGTTGATGGAATGAAAGAGAAAAATGCATTCTTAAGCCATGATTGTCAGATGATGCAGGGTGGAGAGAACCTGAGGCAGCATCTAGCCTATCCTCAAGCTGAAACAGGGAGAGCTCTGAGGTCAGGTGAGGTTGCCTGGGGCTTTACCCAGTCGTGTCTTGAAAACCTCCGGGGAAAGAAACTGCACCATCTCTTTGTGCAGCCTGTTCCAACAATTTGCTGTCCTTACAGTAAAAAGGATTCTTTTCATAGAAGTGATAAAATGCCTGATTCTGCCCTCCTCATACTGAGAAGTTAGAGCAGTGGGGAAGAGGAGGGGGGATGGTGTTGCCTTCCTCTTGCTGGCCCTACTGGAAGCCTTCGTGGAGTGTGGTGGTGTCTGCTCTAGGTGTTGAATTAGCAGGAGAGGCCATAGTGTCAGCCCAACTGGATTTCAATTCTGAAGTTACTTGAAATAAAAAATTGAGCCCCTCTCCATATATATATATATGGATAAATATATTTCATTGTTTGTGTATTTTTAGTTACATTCCTTAAAGTAGGACCTCATTAGGAGGAACCTGTGATGGCATATCCCAGGTCTGGAGGGGAAGCAAATAGTGAAGTGCTACTTGTAAGGAGCATATTTCATGGACTTTGAAGTCACATAATAGCCCTTGATAAATACTGAGTGTATGCGTGCAGCTGTACTGGGTCTTGCTGAAGTAAATGTGGCTTTTCCCTTTTGCACTTTTCTAATGAAATATTCCATAGGTGCAGCTGTGGTATAACCACTTCAAGCTATTTGTACTGTTAATGGAACCTGCTAGATAACAAAATTATACCCAAAAGCTTTTGCTTAGTCTGTAGCAAGCACGTGTTGGAATGTATTGGATAATTATAATTTTCACTGTTTCAAAGCAACAGTGGATGGTGGAAGTGTATTAAGGTTTTAGAGAAGTGGGCTGTGAATAGTAATAAAGAAATTCTCTGCATCGCCAAAACTCAATGCAATACAACCAGATTTTTTTTTGGCATAGAATCATATATTGATGTGGTGATAGCAAACTCTTTGTTGCTAGAGGTCTAAAGGTTTGTATGTGATGAGATCTGAGACCAAAGTGTATTATGAAGTGAAAATCATGAACTTCATTCTTTCAAAGATGTGCTTTCAAAACATGAGCTATTGACCTTAGTACAGGGAAGTCATTCCAGTGCCCCTCTTGTTTATGCAGAGTTCTTCCTTTTCATATATATTGGGCAGATATCTGGGTCAAATCCTGACATCACTGAAATCAAGGGCGAAACTCTGATCCATTTTAATAGAGCTGGAGTTTCATTGAAGAAAGTGTCTTATTTGTGTGAGGAGATTTTGTCTTCAGTGGCCAAGATGCAAAAGATACAACGGACCTTGAAAGAGATGCCATGGAATTAGAAGTCTTTCCAGCTTTTTATTTCAAAGCAGTAGCTAGCTTCTTCCTTCAAACTACTGAATCAATTATAACAACTGAAACAAAAAGAATTTTTTTTAATAGTATTTTGCAATTATGCTGAGAGAAAACCAGTCCTTTCCCACCATCTGCTGTTAGTTGAAGAGAGCAGAGTATTTTGAGGACAATAAAGCTCACTTGGCTACCAAGAGCCCTACTAATTACCTATATAAGCTATCTTGGTCTCCATGTTTAAGTGATTATTTGAATTTCTTATCAAAGTAATAAAGAAAAAAACCAAAAGAGAGAAAGACGCCAACTGATAATGCTACTGTGATAACATGTAATTGGATACTGGCTAACATACTTTGGGAAGAGGAATTTGATATTAAGCCAGGAGTCTGGATATCTGGAAGGATCAGGGAAGTAGATCTCTGGCTGATAAAAGCAGTTGTAGAACTGCCAGGAGGAGTTGTGGCAGGTAACACCAGCCAAAGATTTCTTCCAGGATTGCTCTTCCTTAAACCATCATTATATTACTGTAGCTTCCTATGGAAGTCTCTGCTCTGTTGCTTTCCCAGTTTCTAATTGGGTGACTCTTTTTCTGGTGTCAGATTGGCACCAAATGAAATTTCACTCCAGCTGAAATTGCGAACACTCAGCATGGCTCTTTGGAAAAGTGCAGGCAACTGAATAGCTGCTTCAGGTAGAATGTGCTTTTGAAAATGCAATATACTTGTCTTCATGATTTTTATTGAGCACATGTCAGCAAAGTGCCTCTGGCACAGTGTAATTAACTCAAAATGTGCTTTGGGACATCCTGATTCAAAACATTTTTGTTCTGGCTTCTGTTTGGAGTATGTTTTCTAAAGCATATATCCCACTTGCAACAATAAAGATAAACCTAGAAGGCCTGGCCTCTGCTTTCAAACTAGCAGATATTATTTTTTCTATTTTACAAAACCATGCAGGGTATTTTGCTTTCAAATAAGGAAGTCAAAACAGAGAGCGACTGACTGTCAGTTTAGGTATTGGGTTCAATTTTATAATTTAAACTTAACCTGTTGCATCTCCTTTCCCTTTCCATGAAATGTTATGCCTAGCAATGCTAATCCTTTTATGAAGAAAGACAGCTCAGAGAGATAACCTTTGGTCTAGGCTTTTTCTTGCACGTCAGAGCACATAAAACAGAAATCTCCATCAGAGAGTTTAGTCCCCCTAAGACCCTACAGCATGAGGAGTGATAAGAACTTTTGGTTCTGGTGCCTTCTTCATCCTTTCTTGAAATCAAATTCTTTCTCTTGCTGATTTGCTGTGAATACCAACTTGGAAATACTCTTTTTCTTCATATGTTTTTAATCTTTGTAAAGTCAGTCAACCAAGCTTTCTCTGTTTTCTAAGAGCATACAAGGTTGCTAGAATTTGCCTGTAATGATGCCGTCTTCCTTTTGTGGATATGAAAAGAACGACAGTCTCTAAGCAGAAAGAAAATGTGAAAATTGATGTGGAAAAAGAAAAGATGTTGCACATGAGCACTTAAAGGACTTTTATTACATGGAATGCAATCTACTATGCTACACATGTTGGCTACCATTTCCTATAGTCAGGTGAAAACCTCTTATTTTTAGTGTATCTTAGAGAAAAAGACATTTTACAGAAGTAGATAACGACTGATTTAACTTAGTCTGATGCTGTGTAGAAATCTGCGTAAGTTAGTGCTGGTTATGCAAAGTGCTGTGCAAACAGGAGCAGAGTGGAGGGACCAGGGAGCAGCAGTGCAGCACGGGGTCACCACTGGGTGTGGCACAGGGCTGAGGGACAGAGGGAACAGCCAGTGCCCAGCGTAAAGGAGTTTGAGTCAGAATCTCTGCTTCCAGACCCAGGCTGAACTGTTCCAGATTTGGCCCTGGGCTATGTTCCTTCAGGACTTTTTTCCCTTAAGAGGTGGCATTGTGAAGGAGAGGGTGCTTGGTGCTGGTACACCCAGCCCTGCTTCTTGCACTTTTCCGGGTCACCCTCTTATCGTTTGGAATCTATGGTTGTAGCTTTTCCTTCATGCAGCATCCAGGGCCACCTTCTTTTCCACTTAGCCCATTGTCACAGTATTAGTGGCCTTAGAGTACATGCTGTGTTTGGACTTCAGGAGGTTCAGAAACACAGGAAGAATAGGTATTACTTTGTAATGACCCAGTGAAGTGATTTGTCACAACACCCATTTTAACATAAGGGCCGCTAACAATTTTCCTCTTGGTGATTGCTTGATGCAGCTGATGACTAATGAACCTGCTGCTTTGTCTGATGCCATTTTTAGTGGTGGGAGGAGGAGGAAGGTGGTTGTGACTGCAGGGATGCTGAGGTAGCTTTGCAAGGATCTGGATTCCATGTTTTTCATGAGAAAATGGACAAAGGGAAGAAACTGAGTTTCATACGTGCAAGTCAAAAAATCTGGTTACTACTATAAAAACATGTTCTCCATTAAAATACATGTAGACGTGTTGTGTGATTAGGTAAAGAGATATCAAGGGGTTTTATTTCTGCCTTACATCAAGAGACAACTCATTGGCAGGGAAAAATTAAAACACGTTTTGGGCACAAGACTTCACAACACATTATTTCCATTATTGAAAATAATTACTTTAAAAATAGAAGGAGCTACCTGTGCCCTCTCCCCCCACAGTGCAGTTGCTCTGGTGTGGGTCAGGTGTGGGCATGCTGGCTCTGCTTTCATCTTGTTGAGGCAAGGAGAACATTTTTCCTGGCTTATGCTAATAGCAGAATTTCTTGTCTACTGCCATGTTTTGAAACACAGATTTAAAATGTACCAGGTTTATTTGAACTAAGATTAATATAATAAAATACTTAATGGTTTAAGTTCTAATTACACCCGTATAAGCATTTTTGAGCTACATACTAGTTTTAGAGGCACGTTTGCTATGAAGAGCTGGAAGTTGAGAGTGGGGATTGTATAACCTATCTGGAAAACAGTTTTAAGGAGGGTGTAGCAGGAAAATTGGATGGACAAGCTTAAGAATATAATAGAACAATGATTTATAAATCACACTTTCAGGCTTTTTAATGAAAAGTCGTAGAATAAATCAGACTACTGGTTTCTAATATCCATGTCACCATCTGAGTGTGATCTGGTTGGAGTGGTGTTGCAGACCTGCTCTCCTACAAGCCTGTTAGACTTTGGTGATTTGACTTCCCTGTGGCCCTACATGGACATGGGGATGTGCTCTTGAGATCAGTTTGCATCATCAGGCCTCCAGATAGAGAAAATATGTCTGTTTTCATGTGCATGGGTAAACATACACACTGAAGGTTACAGGCATGGTAATAGACTTATCTAGAATATAAATACATCCCTTTATGTTTCATTATTGTCATTGTATTTATGATGATCTACAGTGCTTTTTGCTCTCTGTAGGTAACAGTCTACTAATATTTAATCTCACAGTGTTCTCCTTCTGGAGTATATTCTTTGTGTGTGGGAGTATGTGTAAAGAAGACTGTTTAATATAATAATAAAAGCAATGCTTTGAAAGCTTTGCAGCAAGCATGAGGAGAGCTGATAGATGATAGTAGAAACAGTACCAGCTTGTTACAATATTAAACTGAGAGTACATGAGCAGTCTCTTGATTGCAAGATGCTCCTCACCCTCTCACCTGCAACTGAAGATGCTTTGTGCAGTGCTGATGGGTGTGATGAAAACAAAAGATAGAGAGAGAAACAAAACATAAGGGGTCTAACTTTCTGCACTGTTTACATAAAAACTCCAGAGCCTAAGGCAGAAGTTTATTTATAGCAGAGCAGTGTGTGGCCTGTAGGCTTTTAAGAAGAAAGGAAAATGCGTCTTTTATTGTTCCTTCACAAGTTCAGATGAGTTGAGCCTCCTGCCCCTTTCAATGCCAGCACCAGGCTGACCCTGCTCTGCAGAGCTTCTATGTAACCCCAGCATAACTTGATGGAGGAAACATGAGAGCTCATTGTACCATGAGAGACACTGTTAAAAGTCCTGTCAGCGAGTGCACATCCACAGCTGGAGCTTGGATGAAAACACGTGCTAGAGCTGATTGCATAGCATTACATTGCACTTCAGGAAAAAAGGCATTTTAGGCTTTTAAGGTATTTTGCTTGCCAGAGTAATGTCTTGTGAGTCATAATATATACCTTTAGAAATTATGTCACTGCTGAAGAATCTGTGGGTTTTACACATTTTACATTTGCAGGGATGTTTGGATGTTTGTGTTCTGCCTGTTCATTATCTCTGTTTATCCATATCTATTACAGTTCTGAAACACTTTCCTTCTCTTTGGATTCTGTGCTTGTAATTTTCCAGCAGACACATCCTCCATATTGCAACTCATCCAAAAGGGGTTTTTACACCGTAAATTTCTAGTGCAATCCTAGGGATGGAGTGCAGACTGAAAGTATTTGTTTTCTATTGCTAAATGAAGAGTCATCTCTTTTCACCATCCATGTCAGACATGTTTCATACCATTATCAATATCACTGCATAGACTTAATGTTGCTTTCAGTTGTACAGAATAATATTTTAATACTGGTGAGTTTTGGAGCTTTAGTGGTTGGCCACTTTGGTGCAATAGCTCTGAAAGCTGATGGTAAATCCTTTGCATTTAAACTGCAGTTTATAGTCTCTGAGGATGAAAATAAGAAAAATCCTGTTTTATACATAAATATGGTTGTATTCATACATAATATCCATCACAACCTGGAGGTTATGATTTCCACTCCATTATTAGGTTTCTTTCCCACCTTAGAATTCATAAATAACCATTGTAAAACAGGAAAAGGTGTGGGCAGACTAAATGTTGTATGTCAGTTGTGGTTCCTGTCTTCAAGTTTCCATCTTCAAGATGACTGTGTGTTTATGCTTTAAAAACACAATGCTTCAGAGTGTGTTTGGGGATATATCATGTTTTGTACAAAGGTTGGAGAGAACGATTTCCCTGTGAAACATTTTATCGGAGGACTAGAAAAGGTATTGTATTTCAAAATCAAAAAACCTCGTAAGGAAGGGAAATTTCTGGAGGAAATTTTTCTGCTGAGGTTTGAGGGAAAGGTCTGTTTTGTTTCTTGTTTATTCAGTGGAGACTGCTCTGTTGTACACAGTGCAAAATGACTACCCATCCTTAAAAATTCTGTTTTCCTCTCAAATTACACCTACCTTTATTCTGAGTATTTTACAATGAGGCAAAAAATGGAGTGTAATCCTGTGCAGTCCCTCTCCACTCTGGTGCCATGTTCTGATGTGTACTGAATTGAAGGGACACTGGGATGTTTCAGTTCAGTGGGGTGTATTGTTTCCTGCTCAGCCCAAATCCAGCAATGTATTGTTTAGATTTTGTGTCAGGGAGTGAGTATATATGTGCAGATGGATAGACTTTGTAAGACCTAAACTTTGTGAAACCTAAGCTTTGCATGATAGCTATCTAAACTCAGGAAGTTAACAGGGAACATAAGGTCAAGGACCTCACCAAAATACTGTCATGATGGTGATGATGAAGAATAGCTTCATACCACATATGGCGTGTGGTCACGCATAAATGAGAAGGGAAAGGGATCCTTCTGCATATCCTTATTATCCTAGTCATGATGAGTCTCACTGGGTTTGGTGAGTGTGGAGTTTGAGTTCCTAATTACCAAAAGTAGGAGGGAAAAAACAGAGGTGGCTGTTCTCGATGCTGCTTTTCTCTCTGATGGAATGGTTCTTTCTTCAAGTAATCTTTGCCAAGTTACTTGTGGGTTTTAGTCCTTGTCTCAAGTGTACATAAAATACAAAAGATTGTACAAATCTTAATTTTTTCATCTGCCAAACCTAATAACAACTACTACAGAATGTTTACAGATAGTTATTTGTTTTATAAACCGCCATGAAAGAGAGAGGAAAGGGGGGATAAAATGGTGTGTTAACTCTCCTGCTGGCCGTTCTGCCTTTCTTAGGCAGATCTGTCATTGGTGGGGTCTTAAGCAGTTTATGAAACCAAAAAATTTAAAAAGAGCGAAGCAGGGGTTTTTCTCCAGACTCATGCCTCTCTTAGGAAAATACTTCTCATATAAAGCAGAAACAGGATGACAGGGGATGGAGGTGCAGTGAGCCAATATCCAGAGTTGTATTTATGTAGCTAGAAGAGTCCCAGCTGAGAAGGGTAACTTGGTAGGAAGAGGGATGTAGGAGGATCATGTGAAAGGAAGAATTGCTGCCTTCATGGCAGGAAATTGCTGGAGCACGCACCGGGACCTTGGCAGGGGAAGGTCAGTGTGCAGGCTGGCTTCGTGGAGGCCCAGAGGAGGTGGCTGAATGGTGTGGACATCAGGCAGCACGTGGGAAATAAATAATGGAGATTTAGGCTTGGTTCAGAAATGAAAAGGCTTATTTCAGGCACTGAGTAGGAATATCGTAGTGCAAAGTAAGCCTTCATGTCTAGTTAGTCGCACCTTGTTTTTGCTTAGAGACAAATGCAGGCTATAGGTGGGTAACCACTGATGTGTGTATGAGTCAGGTAGAACTAAACCATCAAGGTATTGCCAGCAGATGCTTTGAATGGGTAATTGGTGGCAGAGGGCTGGTTAGTTGAGACAAGATGGGAATGAGAGTGCAATTTACTATTTTCCTAGGGACAGTCTGATGCCCTGTTTTCCTATTCACATGTAACTCGTTCTGAACCAGCCTTTGCACCTCTCAAGCTTTGAAGAGATTGCCATATCTGAAAATCCATGATTTTCCTTTCCCTTTGAAAGAGTCATACAGCGAAATCTTTGTTTTCTTTCCAATCCTAATTGTCTGTGAATGAAGGAGCTTATTTACTATACATCCTTTGTTTTGAAACTGATAATGTTGCATACTGTGAAAAGTGCTGTAACAACTTCTTGGTCAGAGAGTTTTTTGTTGCTTCAGATGCATCTTGGTACAGAGGTTGTCCTACCGCTCTTGCTGGGTTTATGGGGTGGTGTTCTTTAAGACTGCGGTCACTTGTTTCATCTGAAAAGTAGAGTCTGTGAGGAAACTCATTCCATCTGAGACTTTCTTTTCATGTTACTGTCACTTTTACAACTAGGTGAGATGTTTTTCTTTGGCATGACAACTGTCCTGACAAATGGTTAGTTAGCAGGATGTTCTGCTTTTGATGTTTAAGTCACTATGCATAGAGAAGTTGCTCAAGTGAGGGCTTAACTTGCCATCCAAGTCCAAGTGTCTTTATCTAGGTTGTATTCTTTTCGCCTGTGTTTCAGGGCCTTGGGTCAGTGAGAATCAGCTGCCGGCTTTTGAAGATACACAATTTTTTTGCGAGCTTCATTAACGCTGGGGTTCTGTCAGCTTCTGCTTTTTATGACCTCTTTAGTCATACAGGGCTTTTCAAACTGTTTTGTGCCTCAGTTTGAGGTGCATCTCTGTGGTGTGCAGCACTTGAATAACTAATTCAGTCTCCAGGAAAACAACATAGAATCACAGAATATCTAAGTCGGAAGAGACCCATAAGGATCATTTAGTCCAATTTCCTGCTCCTCACAGGACTATCTAAAACTGAACCATAACACTAAAAGCATTATCCATATGCTCCTTGAACTGTGACGGGCTTTGTGCTGTGACCAGTTCCACGGAGACCCTGTTTCAGTGATGGACCACAATCTCAGTGAAGAACCGTTTCCTAATGTCCCATCTGAACTTCCTCTGATGGAGCTTCATTCCATGTCATGTCTTATCAGTGGGCAGAGCCACTGGACTGACAGCAGTCACAGGATTAAGCACTTCCTTGAAACAGGCACGTGACACCCTTCATGTTGCCCCTTCAGAAAAATATAGGCTTGAAATACCTGGGCGATATGGCAATCATACAGTTATTCAAGCCCAGACTCTGCAGGATGTGCTCTGTTGGTAGGTGGAAATATTCCTCTTTTATTTGTGTAAGAGGCCGATTTAGCCTAATTAGGAAGTGCTTTGGCAATGATGAAGCAGTGTGAGCACACAGGAATGCAAAAAGCCCTTCTTGACTGTACACAGATAAAGGGAAATGAGTAAATAAAATACAGGATCCCAGAGTGGAAAGGACTATAAGCTGGCAAGAGATAGACTTCTTATTGCTAGGTTGATATCCCTAATTGATATAAAGATGAAGCCCTGTGCAATCTGTGGTAGTTAAAAGATACGCATCTAAATAATATTTAAATAGATTCTTGCGTTTTTAAGACCCACTGGAGTGTAATTGTATTCAACTTAATTAAATGAACTGAAACCCCTTGATAACTTTGCTTTACTGTTCCTAAATGAAACATTCTCCAAAGAGACTTGAAGAAGCTTAGTTAAGGCAATAAAAAACCTGAGCCCAGCACCATGAAGTTTTGCATGAGCAGAATTGTATTTAGTTTGTCTGTACGCTACCTGCAGTGACTGAGACTGTGTTAACAGTGCCATACAGTTAACAGTGTCAAAAGCTGAGGCTTCACTGAAGTGCTTCAGGGCAGAGTCAGCATTTCTGGCTTCAGATTATTTGTATGAATGTGGGGTGTCTATTTAAGCTAGTTTATTAATGCCATCCCTCTGTGCCAGCACAGGGCACACAGTCCCTGCAGGAGTGCAGGTTTGCAGGGATAGCACCAGGCAGGAGGGATGGGCGGCATTGGTAAAGGGGAGCCTGGGCACAGCTTGCTTACGGGAGCTACAGGAAACCATTTCTTCTGCTGCTGAGATTACAGGGGGAAACATGGATTGCTGCCATGCTCAATTACAGTTGTTTCCTTTCCTGGTAAGAGACGTCCCATCAGGAAGCGGTAGGAGTGAAGGTGAAGTTAGTCCCTGCTTCTGTAGAAGTGTTGGGTGTATCCTCTAGGCTGCAAGCTGCTGAATTTCTAGAAGGAAATACAGAAAAATAGCAGAGTTTGAGAAAGCAGTTTAAACATCAGCATTCTGGCTTTCCACGGCCGGCAGCTGGGCTGCCCTCTGTGCTTGCAACAGTAAATCTACGGCTGCATCCCTGGGGCACACAGTACCCTGTGCTCCAGGCTGCCTCGACCAGGATTGGTGATTTCCATATCTACTCCCAAAAAAAGAGAGATCCTGTCATGCCTTGGTGTGCCGAGCAGAGCTTTTTCACGCTTTTTAAAAACAGCTTGAAGGCAGATATTCCGAGATTTCTTTTGCCCTTTCTGAAACCTTAACATGGATAGCAAGAAAGCACCTTCTTCTTGGAAGTCAGCCTCCAAAATGGTACAAGTGGGAGTAAGTAATTGTGCTTGCTGCCACACCCAGCTTCATAAGAGGAGCATTTCTAAACGCTGGGATGCTGATTGCCGTGCTGGGTGATGCAAGGCACAGTGCTGCCCCGTAGCTCTTGCCGTGTAAGTGCAGATGAGGTGATAGGCTCATCCAGCCATGAGAAACGTGGGGCGATTGCATCCCCGCTGGGCTTTCCCAGTGCCAGAGTCCCTGCAGTGAGAGGACTCTGTCTGCTCTCTCCTAGACTCTTCAGTAGTTGTAGTTGTGGGGAGGGTCCCATGCAGGTTTTAGCTGCACAGATGGTAAGAAGTGAGGGAAGGCATGGAGTGTTCTCCTTTACTGGTGCATTTCCAAAGCCAGGACTGCTGGGTTTTGGTGGACTGGGGGAAACTGCTGTCCGTAAGGGACCTGTCCAGGATCCTCTCAAAGCAGCAAGGAGCACACAATAGTACACTGAAGAGGCAAGGGAAAGAGGAATGAGAAACAGAGAAAGAAGGTTGAGAAGTTTTTTTTGAGTGAACTTTCATTTTCCTGGTCAAGGTATGTCCTCCTGCCAACCCATTCAGGGGAAAAGCATAGCACAGTTTAATCTAAAGGCAGTTGTCCTCTCCTACCTTGACACTTGGAAAAGTAGTTTTGTTAATAAAACTAGCACATAACCATTACCAAAGTTTGCTTTCTCTGAGCAACTCTAACACCTGGGGAAAATACTGTAAACAAGACTTGCTGAACTTACACACTTGTCCTGAGATACTCTTGACTACTCAGTTTGTTTTGCCTTTAAATATCCAAATATTTTTTTCTTTACATACTTTCTATTTAGATTTTTTCAGACTGTTTTGATGATTACTCACACCTCAGTTATGTATCATATATCACAGAAGATATGGTTTTGTCATACTGTGCTACTAGTAAATATAAGGAAAAGATCTTTAATGAGACCTCTTTTACTATGACAGCTGATATGGCTAACTCCTTGAAATACTTATTTCATCATCTACTTGAGATGTTTGGCTTTTGCATATCTATTTCATTAGACCCTGACTTATCTCAGACATGAAGCCACCCCCGTAATATATGCTAAATTTTCCAAATCTGAAACAAGAAATTCACCTCCATCTCCTTAATGGTGCTTTTATCAGATATATGTACATTTCTTAACCCTTGCCATTGTTTTGTTTACCATTTGTTTCTGCTCCAGGTCTCAGGCTAGAACCCTTTGCAGCTGGTGCACATGAAGTGACCAATTTTCACTCAATGTGAGAAAAAGTCTCAGCAGAGTGTGTAAAAGGAGGAGCCAATGAGAGCAAGGGAGACAAAACTAATGAGAGATGATGTCAGGTGCAGCTATTACATGGCTTAAGGAGTTAACTTGTTCTGCTTTACAAGCTGAGAATGGCAACTTGTACTGACTGCTGACCAGTCTGGTGGGTGGTGGTGGCCTTTTAGGTATCAGAGCAGACAGGGGTTTTGCGTTAAGCTCATTTTGATGAGCTTGGTGCAGAGCACCTTGGGGAGAGGAGGAAAGAAGATAATATACTGGTATTAGGGAAGCTGGACATTAAGGGTGCTTTGAACTAACTTTCATGAATAAAATTTGTATATATTCTTGTCTGTCAAGACCTGGTTCTACTTGGGATAAATACCAACTTTTTAAGTATGTTGGAATGTGCATTTGCATAGATGCAACTTTTTTTGTTAGCATGCATGTATTTTTATTTTTTCCATAGAGGACTTCCTTGGTTGTAAGCCACAGAGAGGGATCCCAGTAGTGTGCTTTCAAATTTGTTTTAATTTACAGAGGGAAAAGCAGAAATCACATTCAGAATGTTTTTTTTGAAAGATGTTTCATTATACCATTTTGACAAAGACTTCGGGGCTTTACAGTAAAAAAGTGAGGGGGAAAGACTGGTGCTACTGGTGGAGGAAACACTTTACTTGCAGAATTTTGAAAAGAGTAAGAGGGGGTTTTTTAATGTAAAGATNAAATCTTACATTTCTCTGTGGTTTAATATGCATTTTCTGGGTCTGGAGTGACTACTCCGAACTTAGTGGGTTCTATCAGTTATTTCAGATAACTGCTGCAAAATCTTTGATATCAAATTATACCATTGTGCTTTCTGCTTATTTTACAGAATCTATAACTGTTTTAACCATGCCGCAGAGAGCTTGAGACATCTATTTTTGTAACTCTGTCTGCAAAGCCACATAGTTTAATGACTCAACCCCCAGATGCCATAAAAATTAATGGAAAGTCTATTGAATTGGTCCGATCTGTGTGTTCTCTTTGTTCTCACAGTGTCTGGCTATAGAGAGGTCAAGGGAACCATGACAACTTTTCAGCATCCTCAAAAATAGCTGTTCTTAATATAAAAATGTCATGACTTGTACACTTAGTATTTTATGCCTTCTGAATATCAAGGCAAGTACTGGCTGCCTGGCCTTGCACTTTTGTGTCATTCACATTTCTGACCCTGCTGACTGTCAAGACAGACTTTGAACCTGTCACTGCATAGATAGTGGAATTGTTAACTCTGCTAAATGGAAGATTGTCTTTTCTGAGCCCTAGGAATAGAAGGGAGTATTTCTCTAGCAGCTTGTTGGGTTCATTTTTAATGCAACCATTTTGAAGCTGTGCCAGAAGGCAAAACATCAGCCCTATTCCTAGCAGAAATCCATTGGTAGCAAGGGGCAGGTAAGAGGGTCAGAAATGTGTAACAGACAGAATTATCATGGAGCTCTGCAGGTCTTCCTACAGATGCCTGTGCTCACTGTGTATTATTGTAGTAAACTGAGACAGGCTCTAGCCAGACAGGTGGATGTAGGTCTAACTCTTCTGTTTGGAAAAGGTTTGGATCTGATTTCAGTCTGCCACCTTAGAAAGAACTGTGAAGGAACCTGGAATACAGTGTCTCAGACTAATCAACTGTAGCCTGAATCCAGGTATTAGTATATTTTGAAATGCAAGGAGTTCTGCCACAACTCGAAGGTTGCTTAGGGAAGCATGCAAAGTTTCTCAAGCTTTTATGAGTTTTTATGATGAGTAAAAATATCTAAAAAGGGCTAGCATCTTAGTCAAAGTAGTCAAATGAAAATCTGATCATTCCTTGCTTTCTAGCTAAGCTAGTTCTCTTTAACTTTAAACGTCTTGTAGGATGTGTGCTGCGTAGATGAAGTCCTGTCAGAAACAGGGTGTTTATTAGGCACAAATATGTTTTCCTGCAGTAGATGTTCTCATTTCACTGCTTTTTTGTCCCTCCTCCCTCTTACACGTCTCCCCTGTTTGCTCTGGCCCATGTTCTGGCTTTCATTTATGTACTTCTTAGAGCTATCCAAACCAAAGGTATTATTGAAATGCAAGGTCATGTTCCACAAATTCTTAGTAGGCATCCCTGTTAAAATCTAACTGCCAGAAATAAGCTGCTAATGTTTACAGTGACTCTCCACACAGTAGTCCTGTGTTCCAGGCACAGAAATGGATTTTTCTCATCTTAGCCTGTAAAGGTCAAAAAATGTGCCTTTGCCAGGGCATGATTGCCACGTGTTAGGAAAGAGCACCTTCCCTTTGCCAATGCCATTTCCATGATCATTTATACTTTAATAGGAAAAAAAGTCAGGTTGTCTTCCTCCCTGTTTCTGACATGTTCCTGAGATCCCAGATTATGCATGTACTGTGGCCATAGCTGCAGTAGTTTTTAAGTTTTGAAGCACTGTGTGCTGTAACCTGGACTGCCATGTGCAGAGCGAGACCCATCTGTCTTCTTGAACAAACAGGCTTGTAGCATCCACATCTTTGTACATTTCTGAGGTTCATGCAGTTACATGAATTTCACCCAGGGGCTGGGAGAGTGAGCACATATTTCCAATAATCAAGACCTCTTTCCTGACATTCCTAATATCTGCCAGAATAGGAGGAGGATATGGTGGAATACGCGGATTTGTAATACATTTTTCAGATTCTGAGAAAGAAAAGTACGGAGTAATATAGGTGTATTTTTGGAAGATTTTTCTAAAAATTGTATTCTACATAGAAACTTAAGCAGAAAGTATGCATGGTCTGCTAGTGCCTAATATTTAGTTAGACTTGCAGGTTCATCAAATGTATTTGTTACTTAGCAAAGTCTGTTATTCCTCCTTAGCTATTAGTGTTTTTATTATACTATTAAAGTATGAATGTATTTTTACTTAATTTTGCAGCCAACACAGCCCTCTAGCAAAACATTTTTCTCTTTTACGCTTTCAGATGTCAAATGCAAAGGATTCTGCCAAGGCATTAAACTAACTGATGTGCAGTGACAGATAAATTCTAACTTTATAATAAGTGTCAAATTGTTCCAACTTTTCTTTGTAGTCAATCCATTAACAGGAATCCCAATGGATTCCTTTGGTATTCACATGCATATCAGAACTAATTTTCTGGGAATTTCAGGGCAATTCATCATTTTGCTCTGTGTTTTATGATGCCAAAAAATGTTGCATGCATACATTATAAAATGGAAATTTAGGAACATACTTCACAACTGAAAATAGAAATCAGAGATAACTTGTTTTCATTAGACTATTAAATCTTCATTTTACATTTAACCCTTTGTAAATAATGGGTTGTATACTTTTGTGGCTAGCAAACTATTTTGTGGAAGGGTCTCTGGCAGTAGTGAAGTCTTAGGGGAAACGTTGTAACTTTTTACCAATAAAGTGTTAAGAGAATGGTTTTCCTGCTCAGTATTTGTATTGCTCACAATTTTTTTTCCCACCAGAGAAGATCTGTGGGATTGTATAGCTGGAACATTGCAGTTTGCATGGTAATAAACACAGTTGGTGTAAAACACTCCTCATGCTAGAGCTTTTTTTAACTGTTAAATTTGTAACAAAATGAGAGAGTTTATTATGAGACCTTGGTTTTAAAAATGTTTCTAACAGTTCAGAGCTGGTCAGAGGCTTCTGAATTACAGATACATCAATACGAAGAAATTTGAAAGCTATATATTTTTTCATTGTGTACATAAGCTGTTACAAATATGCGACCCATCTATATCAAAATGGGACATAGTGGTACGTAATTGAAGGCTTATTAGAAATTGCATTGGCTTATTATTTTTGTATCAAATACCTGTATGCTTTTTCCTGCCTGTGAAACTAAACTGGCACTCCACATTTGTCCAAACCTATGAAAATTACCACTGGGTCTTACTCTTTATGCATCAGAGTGAAATATTTTAAAAATATCATGTTATGCTTTTAGTGTTCTATTTTATTAATAATTCTAGAGATTTTAAAAATCTTTTCAGACTATTTCTTTGACTGCCTTTGTAAAGTAATGCATGACTTATCAAGCCAGAGCTAATGTTTTGCATGTGAATATTTTTTAAATACTCAAAACCAAAATAAAAATGCAAAGCACACTGCTGGTGATTTTGTGTGAGACAGTTTAGAATTATTTGGAGACGTTGGGGGGTCAATTTAAAGAATAGACAAAATGCCATGGTTCTTCAAATGAGTTCTACTTGTGGTTTGATGATATCTAAAGTAGGTCTTGGCCATTATTCGTGCAGTAGAAAAATGAAGTATTTTCTCTTTCCTAAGTTTTGCCATGTTTTTAAAAGCAATTTGAAGAATAAAGGAGGATGAAGGAGATAACAAGAAAGGATTGTATATTTGATTTATATGACCTCAAGTTTGATCACTACATAGAGTTATGACATATACTTACATGAAACATGAGTGGATGCTGCGGGTTGTGAGATGCTTGCTGTCTTTGGCTTGGGTTGATTTACATATCTCTATTTCTTTTGACAACACCAATGCTCTCTGCACTGCCCGCATGCATAAACTCATAAAGCAGCTCTTGGCCACAGATGCAAATCCTTCAATTGGCATGTTCCACTGCACCTTTCTGACAAGCTGAGGTGCAAATGCAAATGTTTGTTGTTTTATTATAATTTTGAAGCTATGGGGCTTCAAACCCCAAAGCTATCCACATCTAATGAGGAGGGTGCATGCTGCCTTTGTAGAGTGGCAACTGCAGAAAGCTGTAGCTGCCCTCAGTCTGGTAACCCAGCATGTGGCAGGGCTGTAAGGAGTACATGTGTCAGCTATCTATTCTCGTCTCTTCAGATCTTGTGGGATTTTTTTCTGTTCCTTCATCTTTTTTTGGGCATGAAGCTTGTTTTTATTTGCAGCATAGGCCCCGAGCGCTGCCAGCAATCCCTGCTGTCAGTCAGGCAGGCTGGTGCCTGCAGCTCGGCTCCTCTGGGCACGGTGGTACTGGTGGATGGGGGTCCCTTGTCAATGGGCCTTTCTTTGCAGCCACGTGCTCGCTGGCAGTGGGGCCGCCCACGTTCTGCAGGCTTTAATTGGGGTGCTGCAACCCAGCTAATTTTGCTCCAGGGACAGTCAGAAGCCTTCAGCCTTGTGGAGGCTACCTTTAAAAATAGCACAGTGGACTGCACGCCAGCACAAGCGAAAAACAAGCACTTGTTCAGCTGTGTTTGATCCACTGGCAGTGCCATTGCTGTCCTGCAAATGGTCCGTCACCACGTGTCTGAGGAATGATGGGGAGGAGCACTGGAGTGTGCTGAGATCCTCAGTTCTGTCTGGCTCCCAGCTAAGCTAAAGTTCACGTGATATGTTTGGATTTGGAGTATTTCAGACAATTTCAAAGTCATGAATTAACTTCAAAAATTAGACATACTTTCGAGCAGGTTGACTTTGTGGAATGTGTGGTTTCCAGAATTGTGAGAGGAGATGGACTGATATGCAGTTTCCATATTGTTCTACTAAAATGATGCTTTCCTGTGTTGCTCTTCTATCATTACTGTTTCCACCCTCAATATTCTTAACTGGCAAAGCTTATCAAGGAATAAACAGACTCTGGCTAGGGAAGATACTCCAGAGTGGGAATTTTTGATAACCCTTAGAGAGCCATGTCTGTTATGATTGAGTGGCTGGGATTCAGATGTCACATCATCTCTTTGGAAGTCATACAGATTGTCTTATTGCCCACAAAAGTGAGCAAATTAAGGTTAAGTTTCAGGGTTGCTTTTTTAGTTCAGTGTTCTTTTTTTTCCCCAGCAGTGCAGCCCTGGTTATTCCTAATGAGTGTGCAAACACTATGAAACAGTGTCCATGTAGGATCAGAACACATAGTCCATGTGGGACCAGAAAGCACATCCTCAGCCACCAGAGAGTCCAGTTGTACAGGGAAATTTGTGGAACTTGTGGTACAGGCAGAGAGTTCAGGTTTCTTCCCCAGCTTGTTGGGAAGTGATGGATGGCAAAGAGGTGGTTGGAGGAAGACACAGGCTTCTGCTGTGAGCAGGGAACGCTCTGTCTCCTGCAGAAAGGCGGGGTAGCATTGCTGTGTTCTCAAAGGTGCGGCTCTCTCCCCACATAAACTATACATTTGCTTAGTAGCACAGGAAGTTGTTTGTCTGAAGTTCCCAGAAGTGTATTTGTATAAGGACACCAATCTTTTAATGCTTGAAACATATCCTTTATGAGATCTTCGGCAGGTTGAGAGATAGGAACTACAGTAAAAAAATATGTAAGTATGGGGGCAGGGGAGAAAGTGTAGATATATATTTAGTGTAGTTACTTTGCTTCTGCTGCTCTAACAAGTGACATGCAAATTGTTTTCCACCTGTACTGAACACAGTAGTTTTGAGAAAATGCAAGCTGTTCTAAATTTTGGGAATGTGAGCTCTGCAAAAGTTTCAGGAGATAACTGTTCTGCCTGTAAAATTACACTTTAAAAGAGTAGAAAGTAGTTTTCACAGACTCCAGGGTTTAATAGGCTTTCACTTCAGTTTAAACTGGGATGTTTTTTCCAGTTCTCTGGAAGTGATACTTCATTAGAGCAAACCTACCTCTTCAGCATAGTCCAGAACCCTGAGAGGGGAACCATGTGCTTATTTCCCAGTAACAACAGCTTCAGCAAGGTGTGGTTACTAATTAAGAGGTCCTCCTAGCTCATATGCTATAACTCAACCTTGCAATTTATGTGTATTATTAGCATAATTATTTTTACTTTTTTTCTCTATTGCTTAGCTTTTTCTTAATAATCAAGATATAAATTTATATGTGTACATCTATTAATAGCAGCAATGAAATAATAGTCTGCAGTGTATTCTGGTTCTTCTCTCAGGATAGGCACAGAGAGCAGATTGTTACCTCTCAAAGAATGCACACAGTAACATACCTGCTCTTTCATAAGTTAGACAAATGGAGACACAAGATCATTTCAGCCCATTATTTGGACCTAATTTAAGTGTGTGTATATTGTACCTGCCCATCCCCTCACCTTATGCGTGCAGTGTACATAGCTGATGTTTAGAAAGGTTTCTCATGCCACTTAAAATTCAGCCTATTTATTATTTTGTTTTGTTCTTATGTTCTTTATTCATAATTTTCAAAGGATGAATTTTGACTGTAATTAACAAATTATTACAATTGGATTTCTGGCTGTAGCCATTTTATTAGTTGTGTAGCAATCCTGTCCTGCAAAGAAGACGTTTGGGACTCAACAAGCCATGTTTCCACCTCCAGTTCATCTTAAAAGACCAGATGGCTGGCAAAGTGTCTTTGTGGGTGTCATTGTTTGCAGTCTGACTGATGTGGTGTATTGGGAAGACATTCAATGGTTTTAGTTGCAGTTAGATGTTGTCACAAAGCAGGGCTACTCTCGGTAAGGTCAGTGAAATGTGTGTAATGACTGGCTCTCAGAAGCAGCTGCTTAAGAGAACCAGGTGCAATATGAGTATATGGTGATGGGAGAGAGTTGAGGCAGATAGTGACTGGGGGTATGTTGTTCCACTGCTCTGCATTGTTGTCCCTGCCTTCTTTCACTCTGTAGGAATTAACAAAGTCCCACCTGATCGTGAGGAGCTGTTCTGGCACTGCAGTTGCCAACTGTTGTTGCTGTTAGTGTGCTCTCAGATAGGGATGGAGAGGATGACCTGAGCACGATGTGCTGCAGGGAGCGTGCTTCCTTCAACGTTGTGGTGCTACCTTTAAATTAGAATTTTAAAATTGATTAACCTGTTTTCTTTGTCTTCCCTGTAGGACGGGTCACTGGGAAATATTGATGATCTGGCACAGCAGTATGCAGACTACTATAACACCTGCTTCACAGATGTGTGTGAGAGGATGGAAGAGCTGCGCAAGCGGAGGGTTTCTCAAGACCTTGATTTGGTATGTAGAAAAGTTACAACTTTATTAACAAATAATTGCTATTCATGCTCCAGATGAAGAATCAGTATTACAGCTTGAAGAGTTCTACCCAGGGAAATAACTGTACGTGGTTGTGTTCACGCACGCAAACGTTTCAGCCAACTCAATTAAACACTTGGAATTAGCTGGATTAGTTTTTTTCTAGGTATTTGTTATGATTCATTAAGCCTTGTAGTCTGCATTTCTTATTTCTTCTTTAATTAGAGTACTTCTTGCTTGCATACATTTGGTTGCAATTCTCAACTCTCAGAGGCAAGATGCTGTCTGATGAAAGCATCCTTTCCTTGCTCCACGATGCTCCCAGTGTGAGCACAATGAAACTGCAGGTTTTCAGTTGCACTGTACAAACTGTAAAGTGATGCTTCTCAAAAGTTCAGGGTGCAAATACTGGTTCCAGGCTCCCAAATGTAAGCAGTTCTATGAAGCCCTTTCCATGATAATGCATTATAGAACCTGTAGCAGGCAACACTGAGTCACAGAGCCTTTCAGGATGGGAAGGATCTCAGAAGGTACCTAATCCAGCATTCAGCTCAAAGCAGTGTCAGCACTGAATTCAAAGCAGGTTGCTCAGGGCTTCAACTTGATTGAAGACCTCCAGGGACAGGGACTTTGCACCATCTCTGAGAAACCTGTTAATACTGCTTTGCTGTCTTCACAGTGAACTTCTATTTTTAAATATTCAGTGAGATCCTCCCCATGGAAATTTATACCTGTTGTCTGTTGTTCTCACGCCGCACACCTTTTTGATACCTCCGTACTGATGCCAGTAGATCTTCTTGAAATTGTCCTTTCTGACAGCTGAATCTCCCAACTCTTCTTGCCAGGCTGAGGCACAAGTCCTGGAGAGTGGCTCTGTAACAGCTGTACCTGATGATGTGGATTATTTAAGGCTACTTTCTTTCCTTTTGGGATTCCACGATAGCAACTGAGAGGTTTCCAAAGCTTATAGAGAATACAAACCTCAGTTACACTATATAGACTGAAGAATCAAGGCAGGGAATCATCCTCTGCCCCTCTGAAGTTTGTTTGTTCCTTCTTTATTTTTAAATGGTAAAAAAAGCTAATGTATTTTGCAGATCTGTTGCTGCCAAGAAGTTCTGAGGATTAAACAAAAGGCTATTGCAGGAAATTCTTTTGTAGACAGACCCTTGAGGCTTCTGTGCAGAGAAGCTGATGGCACAGAACTGTGGTTCTCATGAAAACCCCCACGCTTGGCAGGCCTGGCATTCTCGGTAGCTGTTGGCAGCAGTGAAGCCCCCTTTCCTGGTGCTCTTGGAAGGCAGCTCCTGTGCTGGGTAATGGAGTGTGCCTTATGGCAGCAGAGGACCCCTTCCATTTAGACAGATGGGCCTAATTTGGATCCCTTTGCTTCTGAAGCTGCAGAAGCCAGGCTAGAGCAAGCCATGTGAGCTTAATTAACTCACATCAAAGGTGTGGATCTTCACGCTGGTTTAAATAGTTGTGAGCTAACCAAAGACAGACCATCGAGTGATTGATTCTGCTCCAGAGAAGCTATAGTCAGAGAAGATGGATGTGCGAGAAACAGCCTTGAGATTCCTCTTCAGTATCTCTAAAACTGAATTTGCTTACTCTAGTGGTCCAGTGGTGACTCCTTGAACTGTCAGGCCAGAGAAAAGACAATGCAATTGAAAATTAAATTTCGTGCTCCATTTTTGCTACATCTGTCACTCCTATAATACAGTTTCTCGAGATAAGATAGCCATTCTGCTGGTAATATATGAGACTATAGATATTAGCTCACTTGCCCAACAGCAGCATCCAAACAGTGCTGACTGCAGCTGAAACTTGCTCTCATCCATAAACAGGCAGTCTTGGCTTAGGTACACAGGGAGGGGGAAATGGCCATGTAGACCAGACTGTGATTTCAGTGTGATAGAGTAGTATGACTGTTGATGATCTCCTGTAGAAACAGGAGCTGGTTTAAACAGCAGAGCTGCTGAAGTTACTGCAGAAGTACTAGTGTGAAAGACAGAACAGAAGAGTGACTCACTTGTGGTGTTTTTCTTCTCTGTACACTTTGAGGAAAGGTGGTGTGTTGGTAGACGTTTGGGGATAGTGAATGGGAAGTAATGCAAGGGGAGCTGCCAGCTTCACAGCATATTCCAGATGTGCTATGATAGCCAAAAAAAAAAAAAAAAAAAAGTACCAGACAACAAATATATGCAGCTCCAAAATTATTATGCACAAGTATTGTTGGGCTGTTAGTCTAGCCTGGCCTTGCTCTGCCATACACTGCTCTTCTAGCAGGGAGGAGAATGGCAGTGGTGCCTATACACCCTCTCTTCCCAGCAGTGGGGTTGTGCCAGAGCTGAAGGTGGGCAGTGTATCAGCTCTTCCTCCCCTCCCCAAAGGTCTTCTCCATCACTTTAGTGAAGTGAGCAGAGCTGAAATGCATGGAGTATTAGTGCAGATTTTCAGGGGTTTGCTGGAGTGACGGTTACTGAATCCATATGAAAATGCAGTATTGAGTGCATAATAATACTTAGCAGAAACATAAAAGGCCAAGGTTAGGTTGCTGCCTTTACTGAATGCTCTGAACAAAGGCAAAGAGCAGGTCACCCCAGGGGTCAAGGCGTCCTCTAAACCCTGCACAGAGAGGCCCTGTCAGGAGGAGCAGTGTAATAACAAAGACATGCCTGAGCTGGCAGAGCTTTGGCAGGAGCGTGTATTTAGCACCAGCTCGCCCAGATTGCCCTTTGTAGCATGTCCACTGGAAGGACAGAAATATGAACTGTTTACTGCTGCTTCTGTACCCTTTGAAATAATTTTAAGCTGTTTGGGTACAAGTGTTGATATCTTGATTGTATATTGTACTTTCTAATCAGCTCTCCAGCCTTTCCTATGAGGCCATGGCCATTTCAGTCTAGATATCCTGCTCCGAAGTTGAATTTTTTTAAAATATCACTTGGTAAAATGGTTTGGGAAAGCAGCATATCTTGTAACAAAACAGTGAGTGCAGATGGAGCTGAACACAGTGTTTTTCCTAATGGTAATGCTGTCAAGGATTGTTAGTTGTCCCTAAACACGGTAAGTACTTTTTTCTGTTTGGAATTTTGCCTGTGTTTTTGTAATGGAGAATGTGCTTGGGTTTGGACACTAATGTTTGTGAACAGCATGGGAGTTGCCCACATTTCCTAGCATTTGGCCTATTCCTGTACACCATGTGGGCTTTTGGCTGAGGAAAAACTGCAGGTGGAGTAAATATAGTGGATTTTCAGGCCCATAATGAATGTATCACTGGTAATATTGAGGTGGACATCTGCTAAAATGCAGTTACAGCCAGAGAAGTGACTTTGAGGATGATATTTTCCAACTGTTCATATGACATCCTTGTCTTTAAATTGGAGAGATGTGAATTAGATACATGAACCACTCAGGTGTATAAGGAATTGGCTGGATGGTCACNTGATGACTCCAAGCTGAGTGGAGTGACCAACATGCTGGAGGGAAGGGATGCCATCCAGAGGCAGGCTTGAGAGATGGGCCTGTGAAGCCTCATGAAATTCAACAAGGCNGAACAGACATCAGCAAGGAGTGGTGTTCCTCAGGGATCAGTGTTTGGATTGGTGCTGTTTAACATTTTTACTGGTGACAGGGAGAGTGGGATCAAGTGCACCCTCAGCAAGTTTACTGATGACTCCAAGCTGAGTGAAGTGACCAACATGCTGGAGGGAAGGGATGCCATCCAGAGGCAGGCTTGAGAGATGGGCCTGTGAAGCCTCATGAAATTCAACAAGGCCAAGCGCAAGATCCAGCACATGGTTTGGGGCAATCCTGAGCGGGCTGGGAGGAGAATGAATGAAGAACAGCCTTGGGGATAAGGACTTGAGGGTCTTGGTGGATGAAGAACTTGACATGACTTGCAGTGTGTGCTCACAGCCCTGAAAGCCAACCATATCCCGGACTGCATCAAAAGGAGTGTGGCCAGCAGGTCAAGGGAGGTGATTCTTCCCTTCTGCTCTGTTCTGCATCCAGTTCTGGGGTCCCTAGCACAGGAAAGATGTGAGAGAACTTGGTTCATTCAGCCTGGAGAAGAAACTGTTTCAGGGAGACCTCACTGCAGCCCTCTAGTACCTAAAGGGGGCTATAAGAAACCTGGAGAGGCACTTCTTACAAGGGCATGTAGTGATAGGGGTGAGGCACTGTAACAGAGAAATTGTGGGTTCTCTATCCCTGGAATAGTTCAAAGCCAGATCAGAAGGGCCTGTGAGCAACCCCATTGCAGTGAAGTTGGAACTAGATGATCTTCAAAATCCGTTCCAACACAAACCATTCTGTGACCTGCTTCCTTTGTGTCTCTGGGGTCATATCTGCCTGTCTCACTGACAAAAACAGCTTTGCCTTGCCTGTCAGCAGGGCAGGACAGCATTGACTTAGCCATGAAAGAGCAAGCTGCATTCTGTTGTCTCATCCATCACTGACAGTGGCCAGCTAACTGCTGCTGCTGAGCTCTGTATTGTAGCTGATGATCTTGAAGTCTAAGAACAGCTTGAGATTTTTCTGATGGACTCTGACAGCTGCAATTGGGGCACTGAGAAGTTGCATCCATCTTTTGTCTTGCAAATTATATAAAATTAATGCCATTGGAAAGCTAAATGGTATAGTAGTATACTTTTTTCTCCACATTCATGCAATTAGTTTCAATGTGTAGAAAGGGAAGTGTTCAGAATCTCTCTCTGCACACTGTGGTAAAGTACAATGCATGTATTTGGACAAATTAACTTGCCTGATCCCATGTGTTTTTACAGTACCTGCACATGTACACAGGCAAAGACCAGAAAATATAAATGAACAAAAAACCATCCTAAGTTTCTTGTCCTGCTTCCAGCATCCATGTAGCCTTCCTAAGTCTTGTCTGTGCATGGTTTTAAAAGATGCTCAACAACCAGTTGTGTGATTAGAGATGGAGCTGACCATCTGGGTAATGTCATCACAGGTAAATGGTATGTCCATCAAGAAAAAGGAGAAGTAAAGCAGCAAAAGTAGAGTCATTAGTAATTTGAGTGATAGAGTAATAACGATTTTGCCTATATAGGGGTGCATTTGTCTGGTATAGTACTGCTGGTTGGCAATATCATCAGGGTACTTGAGAAACTAGCCAGCCTTTGCTGAAGCACACTAAAACACCCAGAACAGTTGCAGTCAGTGATTAAGGTATACTTAAAAGATCCAGCAAAGCTGGAGCTGGGATTCTGAACATGTTTGTGAAGTATGCATCTGTCTGCTCTATAGCTGATGCTAGCCATGTCCACCATTCTTCACATCTTACATTAAAATTTCAGGATCCTAGAACAGGCTGCTTATTCCTGCTATGAAACTATCACCTCTGCTTTGAAAATTCCATACTGGCTGTGGTTACCATTGTCCTGAGAGGATACCTCTGTATCTCACTGGAACAGGACCCCACTGTTTTGTTTTGTCTTGCTGGCTGCAAGAGGCCTTCCAAAGTATAAACAACATCTGAGTTTAATTAAAAAGGTTTCTACGGCACACACACACACACACAGAGAAAAAAAAAAGAGCTGGAGAACACACAGATAAGATTTCCTAATTTTTTAGAGTCTTCAGGCCTTATGAGGCAGACATGCAGAAGAAAAGGTAGCAGTAGAAGGTATGGACTATCAAGCATCATGTATTTTTTTTTCTCAGTGTAGAGCAAACTAGAGGGGATTTAGCCTCAATATGAGGTACATAAAGTAGATTCACGTAGAAAATATTGAATGGAGATTTACTGTGTGTGCAGTCTCAGTCTCTCAGTATTTTAGGCTTATCTTTTTAAGTTAAATACATAGTGAGATTTTCATCATAAATGGAGATTTTCAAAGGTAGACACAATGGAAATTGTGGAACAGACAGGCTATTTTTAGTGTCTCATATCACACACCAAGGCAGCAAAGGCATTTAAATATAGAGCTAGCATTAAACATGAAAACAAAGCAAGGTTTGTTCCATATGCAGCAAAGTGAATGCCATTCTTAAACAGTTCTTAGGTCACTTAGTACTAGCAGACTAAGTAAAAATCTCTCCACTTTCTGCAAGCTAATGATCTCCTGCAGTCTCGCCACTGTTTTTGTTGGAATACCATTTATGAATAACCCCTTAGGCAAAATCTGTTCATTTATAGGCTGGAGACTCAGTGGACTGTGCAGCTGTGATGGTTTGGGTGACCTTATCTTCCTTTCATACTTCTGGAGGATCCATGCTTTTTGGAGTAGGATCTCTTCCGTTTAACACTTTTGCTCTTCTGAAGTATTTTTGATAATGTCGGTGTTACAGGAAAAATAGGTTGTCAAAGGTAGTTGGTTTTTGTTTGGGTTTTTTTCCTGAGCTGGTAATACTATTATAAACAAAATAATATTTATGTTATAAATAGAAAAGATAACTCACTGCTGGCAATCTAACTGGTGGAGGGGAGAAATTCTCTTTAGCTTTTTAAGTGTCTTTCTAGGTATTCTTAATCTTCTAACATCATTTGTAATCATTTTCTTGTCGCTTTACATACAGCAGGAATTTTACTTTGAACCTTAGTTCAGTTGAATATATTCTTACTGTGTTCTTTTATGCCAGAAACAGCACAGAGCTGGTGGAACTGACAGACTAGATTTGTATTAACTCCGTGATTTAATCTCATTGGAGCCTGAGGGCTAGAGGGAAGGGGTAATTGATTGACAAACTTTCACTCCCTTTGTGTATTTTTTTCCTTTCTCCCCTTAGAATTTAAAAGTGACAGCAAAACTGGGAATGTCCAGCATCATGCTGGTAAATTTAATTGCAAAGGATACACTTGTTTAAAAAGACAGCAAATTCAATTGTCATTTAAGAAGGTGCATCTCTGAGGGGGGAAAAAAAAAACCCAACAAAACAACCAGAAAAAACAAAACTAACAAACAAAATCAACTCAAACCCACCCAAACTCTGTGGTGAACAATTTCTGTGATGTGCAGCCCAACTTGCCATTCCCATATTAGATTTCCAAGATACTCAGCTGAGTGGCATTACTCTGGGAAGCACAGCAATGTGTATTGGCTATGCTAGAAGAGCGTCAGACTTTGGTAATGCGATACCAGCTAAACCAACAGAGGAATGAACCTAAANCAGGACCCCACTGTTTTGTTTTGTCTTGCTGGCTGCAAGAGGCCTTCCAAAGTATAAACAACATCTGAGTTTAATTAAAAAGGTTTCTACGGCGCACACACACACACACACAGAGAAAAAAAAAAGAGCTGGAGGACACACAGATAAGATTTCCTAATTTTTTAGAGTCTTCAGGCCTTATGAGGCAGACATGCAGAAGAAAAGGTAGCAGTAGAAGGTATGGACTATCAAGCATCATGTATTTTTTTTTCTCAGTGTAGAGCAAACTAGAGGGGATTTAGCCTCAATATGAGGTACATAAAGTAGATTCACGTAGAAAATATTGAATGGNGAGCTGGAGAACACACAGATAAGATTTCCTAATTTTTTAGAGTCTTCAGGCCTTATGAGGCAGACATGCAGAAGAAAAGGTAGCAGTAGAAGGTATGGACTATCAAGCATCATGTATTTTTTTTTCTCAGTGTAGAGCAAACTAGAGGGGATTTAGCCTCAATATGAGGTACATAAAGTAGATTCACGTAGAAAATATTGAATGGAGATTTACTGTGTGTGCAGTCTCAGTCTCTCAGTATTTTAGGCTTATCTTTTTAAGTTAAATACATAGTGAGATTTTCATCATAAATGGAGATTTTCAAAGGTAGACACAATGGAAATTGTGGAACAGACAGGCTATTTTTAGTGTCTCATATCACACACCAAGGCAGCAAAGGCATTTAAATATAGAGCTAGCATTAAACATGAAAACAAAGCAAGGTTTGTTCCATATGCAGCAAAGTGAATGCCATTCTTAAACAGTTCTTAGGTCACTTAGTACTAGCAGACTAAGTAAAAATCTCTCCACTTTCTGCAAGCTAATGATCTCCTGCAGTCTCGCCACTGTTTTTGTTGGAATACCATTTATGAATAACCCCTTAGGCAAAATCTGTTCATTTATAGGCTGGAGACTCAGTGGACTGTGCAGCTGTGATGGTTTGGGTGACCTTATCTTCCTTTCATACTTCTGGAGGATCCATGCTTTTTGGAGTAGGATCTCTTCCGTTTAACACTTTTGCTCTTCTGAAGTATTTTTGATAATGTCGGTGTTACAGGAAAAATAGGTTGTCAAAGGTAGTTGGTTTTTGTTTGGGTTTTTTTCCTGAGCTGGTAATACTATTATAAACAAAATAATATTTATGTTATAAATAGAAAAGATAACTCACTGCTGGCAATCTAACTGGTGGAGGGGAGAAATTCTCTTTAGCTTTTTAAGTGTCTTTCTAGGTATTCTTAATCTTCTAACATCATTTGTAATCATTTTCTTGTCGCTTTACATACAGCAGGAATTTTACTTTGAACCTTAGTTCAGTTGAATATATTCTTACTGTGTTCTTTTATGCCAGAAACAGCACAGAGCTGGTGGAACTGACAGACTAGATTTGTATTAACTCCGTGATTTAATCTCATTGGAGCCTGAGGGCTAGAGGGAAGGGGTAATTGATTGACAAACTTTCACTCCCTTTGTGTATTTTTTTCCTTTCTCCCCTTAGAATTTAAAAGTGACAGCAAAACTGGGAATGTCCAGCATCATGCTGGTAAATTTAATTGCAAAGGATACACTTGTTTAAAAAGACAGCAAATTCAATTGTCATTTAAGAAGGTGCATCTCTGAGGGGGGAAAAAAAAAACCCAACAAAACAACCAGAAAAAACAAAACTAACAAACAAAATCAACTCAAACCCACCCAAACTCTGTGGTGAACAATTTCTGTGATGTGCAGCCCAACTTGCCATTCCCATATTAGATTTCCAAGATACTCAGCTGAGTGGCATTACTCTGGGAAGCACAGCAATGTGTATTGGCTATGCTAGAAGAGCGTCAGACTTTGGTAATGCGATACCAGCTAAACCAACAGAGGAATGAACCTAAAAGATGTACTGTCTTCTATTAAGATTACTCCTCTTTGTCTTTGCATAGCATCAGCTTGACTCCCCAGGGAGCCTCTCTGTGCTCTCCTTCTGTGGTTCCCCAGCCGCTGCTCACCAGTCCATCTGTGTGCGTTGAAGACAGCTGGCAGCAACTTCAAATGTCAGCTAACTGTAGCACTAGCTTGGGCTTCTTCTAAGTCCCCAAGTAGGGAAACACCACCATGTGTTCTCGAGGAATAGTAAGGATGTTGCTCAAGATAGATGTCTTGAAGTTAGTTGAAAAAACTCACTTGTAAGAACCGTAACAGCCTTGCAGGTCATTAGGGAAAACAAACAGGTCTTAATCAATAATAAATCAAGAACATGTTGTGAGGAGAATGAGAAACACATCGTGAGATTTGGTGCACATCTGGATGTGCTTTGGAATATCTGTTCTTCTGTAGCAGAAAGACACTCTTCCAACAAAGATGCCCAGAGGAAGGCAGGCCTCCATCTGTGAATTCAAAGGGACTGATTTCTTTTTTTTCTTTTCTGCTGGCCTGGCCCCTGCTCTTCATGATGTAGGTTCTGATGCTCCACAGCTACTCTCCTTTGATCTTTCCATGCTTTATCTTCTCTCAGTGTTGTGTAGGTTTCTTGTTTCAGCAGTGTCGCCTAAAGCACACAGAGAAATTCTCCATTTCAAACAAGATGCTCTGTGAATTTTGTGTTTGAAAGAGAACTCAAGCGGTTTGAAGAGACATGGTGAATGATCAAGCTGTTTTCTACAAAATAATGAAAAGGAATGGCTATCAGCTGGAAATCCCTTTTCCTGACTCCTATATGTTGTATCCCTCTAGGTTTACATTTTTAGGTTTAGATTGCAGCTATATCTTACATCAGTAGACAAAGTAATCTGGGATTACTACATCCAGATTTTCCCTGATTCTAAGGCTTCTTTGGTTGTTCAAGCAAATGGAGTTGGGAAAGGCAATAATCCTGTAAAAACATACATATGAAAATGAATGGGTAATATTTTCTAAAGAATTCAATCTCAGTTCCTTATCAGAGGGATGAATTTCTTGCATTGCTTGTGGGCATGATGAATAAAATCAGTCATGGATTAGAAACTAATTAAAGAAGAAAGACTTGAAATTATTAGCAAAATTTTGAATTCATAACCTCATTACGAAACACCTACTAGTAATTTTTTATGTCATTTTTATGTCATACTGGTAATTTTTTACCTGTTGCTGTTGAAGTTCCTGATAAGACCACAGGTACAATTGTTTAGTTTACAATTTCTGTGAAACTAGTGGCAGTAGAATTGTGTACCTGGGTGCATTTAAAGCTGTAAAGATGATAGGAATAGCATCATAATGAATCAACAGTTACAGATGTGGAAAAATAGACAAGCTTTTCATCATGTAAGGCTTTATATACAAGACATCCAGATAAATTAGAAGATAAAAAAAAGCTAGCAAAAGAAAAATCAGAATTTATAAGCTTTCTGTAAGACAAAATAGGCTGATAAACAGTATTTGAAAGAAGTCCATCTCCCCTTTCCTTCCCAGGGGCATACAATTCAGGCTTCTGACAGCTTTCTGTCTTGGTGTGTCCACAGATCACAGACTCAGAGTTCTCTCAGTTTACTTCTGAGTTGGAGGAGACCCACAANTAGCCCAGCAAAGATTAAGCTGTAGTTGAAGTCCATTTTGACAAAAGAGAGAGATTTTAAAGTTTTGAAGCACGTGCCAGGTGCTGAAATTCACACAAATGAGAAGTAAAAAGGACGTCAGTCATCAGAGTAGCTTTATTTTGCTCATGTGGTTAACTATTGAAAGCAACATAATTGGAGCCTGCAGTTGCTAGCCTACACAGAAGCTCACAAAATTGTTTTATTTCTTCTTTGTGTAGCACTTACTACCCTCAAAACCCTTTAAAAACATTAATTAGCCGTTGTTGCGTCCTTTGAAGCTGGTAATTTTAGTACCATTATCTCTATTTAGGCCTCACCTCCCTGAGATTCAGCCACTGAAGAAGATTTACCTATGTAATTCTCTAATTCCTCCTCTAGCTAAATTTGCAACAGACTAACCTGAAATTTATAGTAAGCTCAGAACAACTCAATAATACACAGCAGTGTACCCCAGTGTAGCTGTAAACAAATCCTAGCCACAAGAGCCAGTGAAGCAGACACTGTGGGTGACCTGCACCTCAAGCCTCAGATCCAGTCTGTTAGACCACACTTCAAAAAACAAAATTCAGATATACTTCAAAATTGTGCCAGACTCTTACAGTGTTCCTGATCTAGCAACTTGCCTTTGCAGCTGGAAGGTGGAGGTCTGGTGAAGAGTCTAGCTCTCTTAGTCAGCAGCTGACTGCCAGCCATCTCTCCTTCCTACCATCCTGCCTCTACTTGAAATAATTGTCTGATATATGGCAGGGATCATAGAAATGCAGAAATGCTATGGAAGAGACTCTTGATTTCTTCAACCTATTAATTTCACTGGCATAATGTCAATTGGTGATGACTGTAAAAATGCTCTTGTTAAACCCTAAACCAAATATTTCATTTTGAACACCTGTGGGAAAGCATGAGAAATGAAGGCCATGGTGTGCAAAGTAGTGTAGGAGGTGGTGGTTTGATCCACTGATGTAGAAAACCAAAGTTTGGTTCTTCCCTCTGCCTGAGGAAACTTGAATGCTTATCTCTTAAGCACAGTGCTTTGTAAATTAATATATTCTGTCTTAACCTTATCTATTGATCAACTCTGTTCACATATGTAAACAGTTCCTAGTGTAGCAATGGGAATAACAACGTCTCATCTTCCAAGTAGGCATCTTCACACAGTTAGTGAATCTTTTCTTTTTCACTTGCACGTTAAAAAATTCAAATATTTTAAACATAGTTCAACAGAAACGGAGTAGGAAAATGAATCTTAGCACAATGTTTTTTGACACTTTAAAAAAGATTTATAGTATACATTTATATATAAAATAAATAATAACATCATTATATCTAGATATTTTTAATTATTTTATGTATGTTGGTTACTTTACATCAGAATGATACTCTAAAAAAGGAACTAAGCTCCTGACCCTCCAGCAAAATTCAAATTTTTTTTCTTGATTGCTGCTTTTTACTTCATAATTCGTTTGGATAATATTTTGTTTGTACAATAGATAATAGCAGAAAAATTATCTCCCTGGATCTCTTTCTATGAGTAGCCTCTCATGCTAACAGCAAGAGTAGAACTTGGCTTAATGCTAGGCTGGATGAGCATTTTGGGGGACTTGGTAGCCTTGTTTGGTTTTCCTCCTTTGAACGGAGTAATGTTTAGCCTTAGTGGATTTGTTTTCTTGTGGCTATTGAATTGCAGATGGTAGCTGTAAACTTACAACCCTGGTCTTGAAATATGTTTTGTAGCAGTCATCTTAATTAGCTAAGAAATGTTAATGTTCTTCAAATTTTCTTTAAGCAGTGGAAATGAAATAACACCAAGAATTGCATCAACCCTACACTTGTATTTGGTAACATGGAAATATGAAGTATCTCATAAAGCTTTCCATGACTGAATGACAGGGTGTATTTAGACATGGAACACATGTTGTTAAAAATATGTAGATAAACAAATTCAATACATTCTTTTCAGTGTTTTACATTTTGGCCTAGGTAAACAGTTTTTGCAGAATCTAAGTAGCCATCAAGTTTTCTAACTGAAATTTTGGTCTGAAGGTAAAAAAGGGCATTAGGAAGAAAGAAAGGTGAATGTAAATTTTGGCAGTTGGACTTGCCTTTTTCAGAGCTTTCTGCTCAGTTTTTCCACTCTTGTAGCTTTTGTTTGGATTTTGGGTTTTTTGAGGCACAGGAGGTGATATGTGCTCAAGGAAGGAGCCTCAACTGTGGGGCAAAAAGTGTGGGATAAGGAGTCCGAGAGCATCAGGAGCAGGTGCCCCAGGAGCTGGGACCTCTCACTGCGTTTTGTCAGGTGGAAGAAGAGGAAAGGAGGAGGTTTGGTCATTGCTTGCTTAGGAGGGTAAGGAGTGAAATGTTAGAAGGCTGGGTGAGTAGCTCACTAGAAAACTAAGCTGGAGTAAAGAAAAACAGGCTATGCACTCTGGTGGCTACAAAGGGCAAAAAGTGCTGCAAGGCAGCAAGATATTTGTGCTTATGTGAGCCCTGAAATTTGTGCGTGGACCAGAATATTTTAATAGTGCAACATAATTTATGATAATAAATAATAACTAAAAAACCACACAGTAACATAGCACAACTGGTCATTTTAAGGCACAAAAAAAAAAAAGTTATAATCTCCTATGAGTTAGAGCTAGAATGGTTGCCACTGCTTGCCAGAAACATCTTCACTCACCAGTGCACTCTTTTTTTGTCAATTTGTTGTGGTCACTGGCCATAATGCAGGCTTGATTTGATGAGGCACAAGGTCAAAGGAGGATATTTTGAATAGTGGTTTTGACCTTTTCATTATAGGTACTGCAGGAGAAGCAGTGAGCCACAGTCAAAGTTTAGATTGCCACTACAATAGGTTGCTCTGGAACTCTGCAAGCTACAAGATTAAACTAATGAGAAAAGAGAAATGAAGGAATTGAAAAAGAAAGTCATGGAATGGTTGAACAGTTTTTTCTTAGTGTTTTATATACCTGAAAACACCTAGGGGCAAAATAATAAAATTATAAAATTGAAGTTAGCCCCATCTTAGTCCAGCTTCACAAAATGACAGAAGGAGTTAAAACTGTTAATGTCTAAGAATAAACTGCAGAAGTTCAGTGAAAAAACTAGGAATACAGAAGGTATCTACTGTATTATAGCTTCATTTGGAGCAGCGAAAGAGTATCCCTAGGGTTTGCATCCTAGATGCATTTCTTCTGCTCTTAAAAATTACTAAAATAGAAATACCTTCCTAACCATAGTTCAGTCAGCAAATGGAGAAGAAAGCAGGAAGACGTTTTATCTGAGTGAGCGATACCAAGCGTCTGAGGTCTGCAATGAAGTTGAAGGAGATGGGCATTTTGCCAAAAGTCACTTTCATGGGAAGCATAACAAAGTATGGTGGGAAACACTCTGTTTTCCTCTGTATCCATGCTACATGCAACAGGAAATATTATTGTTTTCCCTAAATAGTGCAGACACAATTGATTTTCTCTTCTTAGTGATCCATTGAGATTCTTCTGATTGAAACCATTTGGATTTCTAAAACAAGCATTATTCTATAGTGGCCTTTGTTGACAGTAAAAGGGGTATAGTTAGGGCAAGACATCACCTTTGAGCTTATAGCAGATTACCTGTTGTTTCCTTTCAGCGTTTCACATAAATGGCTTTTTAAATTTTTCCATATCGAATCTTGAGGTCCTCCTAGCACTGGAAAATGTTTTATAATTCCTTATCATTGACATACTGTGAGTTGATTCCTTTGAAAGAATATTTCTGGTTCCATAGTAGCAGCTCTTCAAGTACGAAAGCTTTCTTTAGAGATTATCACAACACTTTTCAAATCTCTACCTGTAAATTTATGGACTCTCTTAAAAACCTAGTGTTCTTGAAGTTTTGTCATGATCTCTGGGACGTGTTTGTTTATATTTTTTGTTACACCTATTTTCCTTTATCATTTTATGACCACAGTAGTTTTCACCATCTATCAGTCTTGAAAACAGGAATATTTTCTGTATGAGATCACAAGCTTGCCATGAGCTGAGGCCTAACGATTTCTGTCTTAAAAAAAAATCTGAATTTAAGCTTATACATTAGATAGTGCCATTCTGGTTCCTACTGCTACTGCAATTCCCTCTAACTGATATCTTACCACAGGGACACCTTGAAAGTTAGCAACCTCATTTACTTACAGAGAGATATTTTGTCAATTAGTAAATCCTAAAAATTTGGTGGCAATTCCTTTTCCATATAAATGCATATCCCAGCATGGTAATACATTACGTAATGTCACATTTATGACACAGAAATGCTGACCCTGAAGCACAGAGATTATTCATAGCCCAAACCCACCCAAAATGGAATGATACAAAATGAGTTGTGTTTTGCCTCACCTTTTTAACTGGAGGGAAATGGCACATTTTTTTCACTTCACAGTTAATAGAAACACCAAAGGAGATTTGGAAATCTAAAAGGATGTCTTACATAAATTGCTCATTAAGCTGTTTGAACAGTGGAATGACAACAAAATGAAGACTTCTTGTGAACAGGCACAACTCATACTCATGTAATGTATTTAATGTAATTTTAATAGCTCCTTTTATTAAGAGGGGCCTATTATTTCCTTTATTAAGGAACCCATTGACTGTCCATATCTCTGGCTTTGGTAGACTTCAGTATCTCTAGTAAGAGTGTGCAAAAAGTCATCTTACGCATCATACGAAGAAAATTAACTTTACTTGGCACGAATCACACTGCTTATCGTGGTCTTACCTGCTGTTGCTTATCTCAGGACTGGACAGGTGAGCAAGGCTTTCAGAAGTAGGACCTGTTTCTTATCCTGATTCATTACCCACAGAACATGGTAAATTCTTTTGAGCAAGAATTTATAAGCCTGCAAGAAGGGGTTACACAAAAGGAAGAGGTTTCTTAAAACACAAGGTTATCAGTTTTGGTACCCTTTCTCTTACCAGCGGCTTCAGAACAACACAGATGCAGTTATGTTGTGTGGCAAGATATTTTCCAAATGGGGAATGTTATGGATTATCTATCTCTGGGTTTGAGCATAAGGCTTTTATTTCCATCACTGTGTCAGAGCAGCTAAGTGGCAGATGAAAGGCTTTGATCACCACTGCTGGATCTGTCTCTTTCCCAGGGCAGATGGATGACAAAATACCTGAGGAAGCTGCATTGTTCTAGATTAATCATGTCTAGCCCTCAGTAAGAGCTCAGATATTGCCCCTATACTGCCTTGTAACAGGAGACATAAAGTTACGGGAGCACCCTCTGTCTTTTTTCTCTACTGGCTCTCCTTCCAGGATGCCATGTTTATTCTCTGGGCTGTTCTTATTACTAGTCGGTATCATCTTCCCCTTTCATCCCATTCCTTAGTAGCTCAGCCTGTGCCCTCCTGCTTTCCTCATTTTACTCCACCCATGCATCTTTTCAGAGGTTCACAACATTTTCTCTCTTCAGTAGTCGAAGTCCCTGCAGCATCCTTTCTCCATTCACTTTGCCCCACATGCTTCATTTTGTTTTCTTTGAGCACCTCCTACGCCCTGCTTTTTTTCCATCCATCTATAATCCTTATTGTTGTATTTGTCTCCCTGGTTTGGATGTTGTTACCTCTTGGAGAGCAGTGATTTTATGCAACCAGCTATGCTACTTCTGCAGAATATCAATAGGAAGAACAGAAAAGACCAAAATCTCTGCAAATGCAATCCCTTGAAGACTAGTGAGTGGAGGGTAGTGCACATGTAAAATGTCCCTTGAAACACAAAAGAAATGAAAAGCAAAGCTGTTTATTTACCTTCTCTGCCTAAAGCTTTGGATTAGACATCACCATGAGCAGTCTGCATCTCTACTACACCAGGTTAAGTCTGCAACACCTGCTCTGGGATAAAATTTCCAGTTATTGCAAAAGGAGGAGTGGAAATTCTCTTTGTAGTTATGTGTGAAATGTATAAACCAGAAGTGAAACACAAACACAACAATATCTGATTTTTTTTGTTGTTGTGGTTGAAGGTGTGTTACTAAAACTATTTTGTTTTAAGTACTGTTGTATTTCATGGAATTTACCTTGGCTTTGTTTTATAATTTTGAGAAATCACCTGGTGCGTCCTTTTCCCCAAGACAGATTCAGCTGTCCTTATCATGCTTGCCAGATGCTGATCAGACCTGTCTTTAAACTGTCCCAGCATGTTAATTCCACTGTCTCCTTAGGCAAACTATTTTAGAATTCATAATGTCTGTAATACAATGGTGGTTCTTTACACAACAACGTGGCACTAAGGCTTGTGCTTACCTTATGATTCACCCTAATCTCTGCATCCTTTTCTGCCAACCTGTTAGCTCCCCAGATGTTCCCCACCCTGAATGTCTTTGTCTGGGTAATTATGTTTAAATGCAGTACCTCTCAGTCTTCCATATTGCACAGCATCTGATTCCCAAACATTAGGCCAGAATAACCTCCTTTTTCAGTTATCTCCCTAGAAGTGGTGGTGGATTGACGTGTTTGTTTCTTTAGGATGGTGCCTTAAATGAAAACAACCTTTGTCTCTCTAATGGGTAGTGACAGTACCTTCCAGCCCTGTGCTCCTTGGTAACAGAAGCAGGCAACTGTCTCTTCTTTGCACCTTTCTCCTTTGATCTTTCACCAGAGCTCAAGCATATATTTATTGATCTAATATGTTCATGTGAACCAATATGTATGTATTTGTATGGATTTCACTAGCTTTGGCGAGAATTAGTTTTAGGGTGTCAGTTTTTAATTGCCCAGTCCCATTAGATCTTCACTGATGTATTTTTTTCAGCTCCTTCTGAAAAGCATGTACCACTGTGGATATTTGCAGGAAAGGCTCAGTCTGTAAGAGTGACAGTGAAGGGTTCAGAGAACACCCTGTATTTACATGTGACCTTGCACAAAAATGGAAGAGAATTTAACCTGTCCCAACACAGAGGTCGTGTGCAAAATGTTAAATAGTTTGTTCAATGCAAATTATATTCAGTGGATTGATTTGGCATGTACTTGCTATGTAGAAAATTTTTTCATCCTCTCAAGTGGAGTTTACAAGTATTATGAAGTTGTTTTTTCATAATGCCTTCTTTAGTCACTATTTATTGCTTGAAAATTAAGAAATCAACTCAGGCTGTAAGACAACTGTTATCTAACCTTCCTTTCAAAAGAATTGACCTGTAAAATTAAGCGGGTTATTTTTTTTCGCAATTTTATATAATATTAATACCTCCTGTTTTGTATATGCTTTGAAATTTTCCTGAGATGTTTGTAAACTAAACACAGTTGCACTCTTCCTGTGCCTGACGACTTTGAAATCAAATGACAAACTATCTTGCACAGATTTACATTGTGTAATAGCTTTGTGATACATAATTATTTGTGTAACTTGTCAAACATTCTGTTGTTCTATGGAACTGCATTTTGGAATCCTGGCTTATTTTTTATTGTTTCAAAAGCAATATCCTGAACATATCTTATTATGAGGAAAAATACTGTTTTTAATACAGTTTTTATGTAATTATTTATACACATAAATACATATAAATTTGTATTATGTGGGGCTTTGTATATTTAATATAATTTTTTATATCTTTTCTGCCAATTTCTTAGTTCACAGACTATTTTATGATCTGGTTTTCATTAATATGAAAGAATACCCTATTCACAAACTCCTGCTGAAATTACTTTCATATTTCCCCACCAACACCCCTCCCTTCCTTTCCTCTGGAAAATACTGTTCTCCATCAGAAGTTTAAAACCATGCAGGAAGGCAGATTTCTGCTGTGCTAATTTGATTTGTCTCTTAAAATAATTTTAGAAGTGTAAAGACATGTCATGTAACATACCTTCGGTCCTCTGTCATCACGACATCTCTTTCTGAAAACACATTTTAGGGTAGTGGTTTATGACTGCTCTGAAGTGGACAGGCTTTATAGCAGTTTTTGGCTTGGTATTGTGGTATTGCTGTGTAGGCAGACAGATTATTGTTACATATGATTTGCATCTGTGCATTGAATGCTAAAATATCCATTTTACAGATAGTTCAACCAAGGTATTAAGATGTTAAGTAATTTGTTGGAAGTATTTGGCTTTGATGTAGCATCTATTGACAAAGATCATTTTCTTGATTGGGTATGGAACAAGCCTGTGATGAAACAGTGGAAGTGACTGGATTTGACTAATGACAAATGATGTCTCTTTAGTGACACTGGGAAATAGCACAGCAAGCGAGTGTTCCTGGTGTTTGGCATACAGGATGTTCTGCTGCTTTTGGTTTCCCCATTTTCTTGACAGTTTGCTGTGGACCATTCCTGGGTTTTCATTTGCCAAGACAAATTTTTGCAAAATTGCAAGAAAATAAATGAAGCTTGCGAGTGTTGAATTGTAGCAATGTTCATTCTGTGAACTTGATGAAAATTTCAGGACATTCATTCATATGTGCTTTCTGCACTCTCCAAGTGCAGAAAGCAGCACTTACCAAAGGAACATAAATTAGCATTTGAAGGAGTTGCAGCAGAAATTAAGGACATGCTGTTTGAGAGATGCTAAGTCAGAAGAAGGAAAAGAAATGTATATTCATGATGCTGTCCCTTTAATTAATATACAAATGGTAACATTTTTGTGCAGTCAGGAGAGATTTTTCTGGAGGAGCAGAAAGCTCTCTGTGAATGGTTCCCATTTCTCATTAATGCGTGACGGAGCCTAAGTCTCTTTTGCATTGCTAGATGAGGGCCTTATCTTAAGCAGTCAGCAAGGCAGTGCTGATAATTTGAAAACATTTGTGTATATTGGGAAATTTAACATATAGAAGCATTACATTATGGCTTCAGAGGGAATTTATGGAGACCATAAATATATTGGTTTAATTAGGGGCACAGTGCTAACTGCTGACACGTTGTCCTCAAAGTCTGCTTTCAGAGCACAATTACTAAATTTTTTTTTCAAAACACAGGAAGCTTGAGGATGAAAATTAAGTTAGATAATGCAGTTCAGGTTTTTGGGTGTTTGAAGTATAGTCGCAGTCCATGAAGTCTATAGGGCTGCTCATGCGTATGTATCGAGAATCACAGCCAGAGCTGAGAAAGAGCAAATCATTAATTGCTGCATAGATTAAAAATTACAACAGTAAGAGATGTTATCTCAACTTGGCACACACTTTTAGTAAAGCAGGGCAAATTGAGAAAAATTAGTTTTCAGGCATTTAGAATGTTATTAAAAACCTAGGTATACTCTTTTGTTTTCCCCCATTTATTTTTTCAAAATGGTTATTTACTGTAAAAATCAAAGACCTGAGAGAAACCATACAATTACATAAGGCAGGGTGAACTATTTAACCTACTCAACAGGACTTTATCTGCTTGCTGGGGCCTTGGCCAACTTTGCTTTCACAAAGACTAGTTGCAGTATAGTTCCTTTATGTCTGTATTTTCTCTTTCTGCTTTCTCAGACTGCTAGAGATAGCTACCCCTGCCTTTAGTGACCAGGTCTAATTAAAATCTAGTCTGTCTAATAAAAATACACAGGCAGAAACAGCGGATACACAGCCCTCTAAGAATATGGAGAGAGGTTTGTCTGGTACTGAGAGGGAGACAATCACAGAGTGTTTTGTGGTTATTTTCTCAGAGGATCATCTCACCAGTGGCTTTCAAGGCTGGTTTAGGCAATGAGGTGGTTGCTGTAGCAGAGTCCTCTCCTCTCCTGCAAATGCAGGACACCAATGAAAGGAGATGCACCCTGTGATTGCAGTTACACCTCTGTGTGTCTTTTTTGAAGTGTGTCGGCAGCTTTGTCAAAGCTGTGAAATACAGTAGGTAAGAATTCTTGTTTTCAGGCAAATATATTGAGACACAAATTATTTAAGTAACCTTCTGAAATAATACAGAAAGCCAGTAGCAGAACTAGAAGAGGGACTGCATATTTTTATTATCTAGATGTCCTTCTTGCTGTTTGGCAATGCCATTCAGAGAAAAGAAAATTATAAGGGAAACAGTTTAGTTTCTATGCTGTGTTTATGTGGGTTTGGGTTCTTTACTTGTGTTCACACTCGAGAAGGACTCTTTTTTATCTTTTAACAGATAATTCTTGTTCATTTCTTCGGGTACTGTAAGAAGACATGTTACGAATGTTTTTGGTAATTCAAGGCAGAACAGGCAGAAGTAATAGCTGCATTTTACTTTCTGTGATGTCATAGTCTGGGTCATTTAGGCTCCTGAATCCTGGGGGACCTTGTTCAGAGTGTTTACAGCCAGAGCACATGAAAATAGCAGAGAGGACTCTTTTTCTTTATGGTTTGCTGGATGAACTCTGAGTCACTCAGCACTGTGCTGAGCTAGTTTATTGCAAGAAGTAGGAAAAGCCTTGCTGTCCACTGGAAGACCACAGCAATCTGAGTAAGGTCAAGTCTAATTTGGACACATCAGCACTGCACTGCTGCTGATTCTGTCTCCAGCTGTTTCCTCTCAAGGAACGCCATCTTCTGAAGCAGCCTCCTGTGTGTTAGTGCTTTCTGCCTTGTTCTCTTCTGGCCATCACACCATACTTTGCCCAGTTTTTACTGTTCAGGTGCTGATCTGCTCCTCAGCAGAACCAACAAAAGAGTTCAAAGCAGTATGACAGATGTGAACCCCATGGCTGTCCTGGTGGGAGGTGATAGCCTTAAGACTGAGTAGGTTTGGGATTAGTTTTTGTCTTCCTGGGAATAGCAGTGCATTGTGTGTTTCATGGTCACAATGTAAATCATGTCTCTTACATATGCAGCTGTGGAAAAAAGCCCTTGGTAGCAGGTCCTACAGAGACAAGGACAGTGTGTAGTAAAACAGCTCTAAAAGGCAAATATTTCGCTTAGGCAATGCAAAGTGCAAAATATGCAGAAAAAAAACTCTGGAGGAAAAATTTTTTCCTCTCAGAAGACTTTTACTTTCCCTTTTCATAATGTGGAGGACATCAAAATTTATCGCTTTGTGGTATACCTGGAACTGGAGAGATGGGAGAAACAACTGGAAAGAGAAATGGGCTCAAATTAGCCTTGCATGCTAGCTCCTAAAACTGCAGTGGTCTTTCTGTAACTCATGCTATTTTGCATGGAGTGCTAGCCAAAAATTTCATTATTTTTAATTTTGTTGAAAATAATGATTACAATCATATTTAGAGCTACCAAGAAACTCATTTTCAAGATAGTAAAGCATATAGTTCATTCATTTTTTCATTTTGGTCAACTAATACATTTATTTTTTTAGTAAACTTCAAAATGTCTTTTTGTCCTCTAACACTGAGACTTGAAGTGATAGAAAGGAATGGTGTAAAAGACAAGTGTTTGCCAGTTCTAGAGAAGCCAAGGACGTGCAAAGAAAACAGATTAATTTAGTGGCAAACAGGCAGAGACCATGGAGTACACTTTTTACAGCAGATACCTTGCAAAGGGAGCAGAGTGGGTGTGATCTACTGAGATAACCTCACATTTTAGTACCTAAACAACAGGAGCAGAATTTTGAATCCTTGTAGGCATTTCAAGACCTTGTCAAGAGGGAGAAGATGCAGAAGAGTTATAAGAATACATTAAATGGGAAGCGTTGTGCTATAAGGAGTTGGTGCTTAATTAGATCTGAAGGATACCAAATGAGAAGAGAGAACTGTTAATATGGAAGGCTAATAATTGAGTTTGTGTAATTAATAGTGTCTGATTCAAGCTGAGAACTTGGAGTCAAAGTAGTTACTGTTTTAAAAGTTTAAAGATAAAGATCAATTCTATCACCTTATTTAAATTTAATTTTTGGCATTTTAAAAGTCATACTAAGCTGTATGTAATATGAAAACAGGCTCTGTTATAGTATATACTTCTACCATGGATTATTTTCAAGGAGCTAGAATTGAGTACTTGTCAAGGATAGGGAAACACAAGAAAGAAGCATTGCTTCAAATCAGAAATTAATCCGATTTTGGCATTACAATTTCATTAAGATTTGGAGTTTTTGTTTTCCGAAGTGCAGAATACCAGTAGATTTTTGACATGTAAGGAATTCTGTTAAATACACTTTTGGAGTCATAGGAGCCCTTGTGGAATTTCAGTGCGTAAGGGGTATTACCTGGGTGTTAGGATTTCCATTAATTTATAGGGGATGTTGAATTATGAAACAGGCTTCATGTAATCTCCCTATCATTGCTGCAGCCCCCACTCTTTCTTAGGACTGACCAGTTTCCCCTCTCTTCTCTTCTTTCCTGCTGTGATATGGTGCACTGATAAAGAGTGGCCTCTGGATATGCTGGGACAGCAAGTGATTTACTCTTTTTCTGAATTTAAAAACATATGTCTGTCCTGTAAAGGCTTGCATAGTTGTATAGAAACTGCAGCTTTTGCACTGTGAAATAAAAGCTGCAGTTTCTACAGCAACTGCAGTCCAGTGCAATGAAAAATAAATGGATCCTGTATTAGTTGTCTTACTGCTAGTACTGTCCTGTGTGATCAGGACTTAATGCAATAAAGCATGCAAAAACATGCCAAGGTTTAAACACACTAGTACTGTTGCCAGGCATGTGCTTAAATACTTTGTTGTCCTAACCCCTCAATTTCTCTGAAATATTATATTAAATATATATATATATATATTATTGTGGATTTAGTGAAATGAAGAGCATATGAGACAGGGAATAAAAATTGATGCTGATGAACTTTGGTGTGTCTCTTTCTGCTTTGGAAGTGTGTAAGCCCATAGTTTCTTTATAGAAGTGAGTAGCATGCTGAGCACGTTGCAATACACTTAATCTAATTCTTATTAGATTAGAGGAACCTGTTGGTGTATATGAAAGTCTAGTGTAGCATATGGGATATTGTTCTGTAGTTTCAGCTGCATTTACTAATGTACTATTTTTGTTTCACTTGTTTTTTTTTTAACAAAACCTTGTGTAATTGACAACTCGTTCTGTATCCATTGGCATGCACTTATTCATAGACTACACATAACCTTGAATAAGAGACAGTATTGTTGAGGAGAAGTTTGTGTTTCAGGATCTGAAACAATAAAAACGTCAAAAGAAATGGTTTATGCACTAATAGAGCCTCAAGATGCTAAAACTAAACCCTGTTAGGGCCATAACCTGGAAAAAACCCTAAGGTACGAAGAGGAGCATGAGCAGAAAAAAATGTGAAACTTTTGGTCAAACTGTTTTGTTGCTGTCCTGGTTAGAGCAGATTTGTTTCCAAGAAATATGGGCTTCTTTCCCTACTGAAGACAGTTGAGCAAGGGAATTTGTACCATGGACACTCCCGTAACAGTGGCAGCACCTGCCCAAACAAGCAGGTCTTGGCTGCAAAACCCCAGGCATTTACAAACTCTTGCAGGTGTTTGTACAGCTTAAGTTTTACTTCTCACAGGTTTTCCATACCGTGGTGAATTAATGTAGTTGGAGTGCCTACCAGCAAACTGAGTCATAATGCTTACACAAAGACATTTGCAAAAACGGGGTGTTTGGTGATTTGTTCGTGGAGCTTTGTATTTGTAATTTAGATTTGCTGGAGGGAAGAGGAGACAAGACTGAGCAGGCTCCCTTCCTGCAGCAAACCCTTGGCTCGTTGCAAGCAGGCAGCTCGCAGTGCGCTTGCTCCCTGGGACTGCAGCAGTGACAAAGCAGAACTCAAAGTGCTTGGCAGCAAATTATTAACTGAAGTGGTTTGACTTCAGTCGCTTTCCCCCAGTCTAAAGCTTTGACTGCCATTTGGTTTAGCTTGAAATTGAGAATTGTTGTTGATCACGGCAATACTGCAATGTTAAGAGGCACCAAGGTTTCTGGACTTGTGGGTCTGAGTTTTATATTTCTTTTGTACCTTTGCTGCTGCCTTTCCCTTTGTGGATTTTGTGCTACTGGTTGGTGTTTTTTATGGTTTTGGTGATCATATTTTATTCCAGGTATTTTATCCATCTCCAGGATGAAGTCTGGCTGAATACTTCCTATCTTGAGGATTACATTGTACAGTCTGCTTTGGTCTTTCTCTTACTACAAATTTCCTAGCTTAAACATTTTCTTTGTTACTTCGAGTCTTGTGCTTTGTTATGTCATTGCCCATAATATTTAATTTTTCTTTCTGGTTTTTGGTTGGTTGGTTTTTGTCTGTTTCTGATCAATGTATACACTTATTTAGAAGATTATTGGGAAGACTTAGTTACATGAAGTAAGAGTCATGATGAAGCCCCGGGTTTCTGCAGCATGATAGTAACAGATGGCCTTTATATTGACCTTAAATTAACTGGGCTTAATGTGGAGCTTGCTTGTTCTAGCTGCCCTTCAACGTGTTGTGGCTTAACCCCAGCTGGCAGCTAAGCCCAGCACAGCCACTCATTCACTCCCCTGCCCTGGTGAGATGGGGAAGCCAACCAGAGGAGTAAAAGTGAAAAGGTTCATGGGTTGAGATAAAGAGAGTTTAATAGGTAAAGCATAAGCTGTGCACACAAGCAAAGCCAAACAAGGAATTCTGTCACTCCTTCCCATGGGTAGGCAGGTGTTCAGCCAGGAAAGCAGGGCTCCATCATGTGTAACAGTGACTTGGGAAGACAAATGCCATCACTCCTAGTGTCCACACCCTCTTCCTCCTTCCCCCAGCTGTGTATGTTGAGCATGATGCCATAGGGTATGGTATAGCCCTTGGATCAGTTAAGGTTAGTTGTCCCAGCTGTGTCCCCTTCCAATTTCTTGTGCACTCCCACTCTGCTTGCCGGTGGGAGGCAGAAAAGGCCGTAACTCTGTAAGCACAGCTCAGCAATACCAAAAATGTCCCTGAATTATCAACACTGTCTCCAACACAAACCCAAAACAGAGCCCTATACTAGCCACTGCAAATAAAATTAACTCTATCCCAGCCAAAACCAGCACATTCTGCACCCTTTATTCATTACCATTTATGTCATTCTCAGGTACCACAGTCTGCAGCACATCCTCATTATTTGCCACACCCCTTCTCATCCCTTTATACAATACACAGGTATTATTTCCCCTAACCTATGGACTATGCCTGTAAAATGTCTATATATGTCCACTGAGTTTATTTGAGTTTATTGTTATTGAGACAGGAGAGGTGGTGTAGTGTGTGGAATTATTGGGCACCAAAGCCAGTTCAAATCAGTTTGCTGCTGCCCTGGGAACTACTTTTTTTAAGACTTGTCCTCCACTGCTTTGTGTGGTTCCTGCTATAGCCATTTCCCTGACATGCAACCCAAATCATGGGTTAAAATGATTTAAACCTATATCCATGATAATCTCTGTCCCTTGTCCCTTTGAGCCAGACCATAACATTGAACATTTCAACAGAACTCCTGTCCTTGCTCTTAGCCTGGCTAGGGTTTATCCACAGACTGCAGTCCCTGATGGCTATGCCTACTCCAGATGGAGCCTTTATCTCTGAGCCACAGTCACTTTGGGGATATAGCTGCCATGGAATGGGCCTATCCACAGTCACAGTTGCTTTGAGGTTCACCTGCTCCAGTGTGGCCTTACC
>VZTR01014594.1:0-43766 GCA_013400775.1 Chaetops frenatus
ATTATTCTGGAGAAAAAAGGCTCCAGGGAGGCCGGGAGAGTTTTGAGGTTATTTCCCCGCCAGTCCCGGCGGTTTTTCCCGCCCGCCCCTGGCCCATGAAGAGCAGGGACGCGGGTCCCGATCCGCCTCTTACCGTCTCCCTTTTCCTCTTGTGCTCCCTGCCGTCCGCCTTCTTGAGTTCGGCTTTGAAGCCCTCGGTGTCCCCGGGCTGGCTGTCCTTGGCCAGCACCTCCATCAGGTAGGCGATGTAGCTGGTGGCCAGACGGAGGGTTTTGATCTTGGAGAGCTTGGTGTCGGCGGGCACGTTGGGGATGCACTCGCGGAGCTCGGCGAAGGCGCTGTTGATGCTCTCCGTCCTCCGCCGCTCCTTCTTGGGTCCCCCAACACCTTTTCGCCGTCCCAGGCGGCCGCTGAGAGCCTCCAGCCGCCCCGGGCCGGCCGGGCCGTACTCGGCGGGGCCGTAGTTAGGGCTCTGCCCGGCGAGCTCGGGAGTCCCCTCGGTCGGGTTGAGCACCCAGCCGGGGAAGTAGGCGCGCTCCTGGTGGCACCGCGCCGCCGGCCCGAAGAGGAAAGGGTCGTGCAGCATGTGGTGGTGATGGTGGTGGTGGTGGTGATGCTGGTAGCCCCCCACCAGGTTCATGATCCGCTCCGCTGGCCCCGGGGGCCGCTCAGCAGCGCTCCATGGCCGGGCGGGAGGCGCTCCCCGCCGGGCGGGCGCGGCGGGCTGCGGGGAGCGCGGCTCCGGTGGCGGAGGCGGCTGTGGGGTTTGGGATGAGGCGGTCAGGGTTTGGGGTTTTGAGTTTCTTGTTTGGGGTTTTTTTAACCCCTTCTGGAGCCTCCCGACCCTGCCTTTATATAGGGCCGCGGCCCCCCCCGCCGTGGAGCCAATGGGCAGGGGAGGATGCGCGGGGGCCCCGGGGGGAGCGGGGCAGCGGAGGGGGCGTGCGCCGAGCTCCGGGCTCGGGGGTTTGGGCTCACACCTCCGCCGCTTGCCCTCGGTCCCGCCTGCTCCTCGCTTTCAGGGAGAAGGGGGTGAGGAAGACCCGAGGGGCACCCCACCCCCGTCCCGGAGCGCTTCGATCCCCGCTGCCGGGGCGGGGGAGTCCGAGCCCCCCGAGAGCCGCCGCGCCTGGCCGGGGGACGAGAGGCGGCAGCGGGGCGGGAGGACAGCGGCTGTCCGGACCCCCGACGGCCGGGCCCTGTGCGCTCCGGGGCCGCCGTGACCCGGGGACTTCTCTGCTTCCCAAGTGCCGAGTCCCCACTCGGGACAGGCTGGGGTCCGTGGGAGCGGAGCGCGGGGAGGCGGCGGGGCCGGGCGGGCAGTGCGGGGTGCTCGGGGCCGCACCCGGAGCCGGGGGAGCCGAGGGATGCGGAGAAAAGGGGGCGAAGGCATCGGAGTGAGGCCGGGCTGGGCACCTCTGCGGTTGGGGGTGGCAGGGGTGGGGTGTGAGCACCATCCCTGCACAGGGGGCTCCCGACCCACGCCTGCTCCGTGCATTGCACAGTGCACAGGGATGTGCACTGCACCCCTGTACAGCACACGCCCACGCTGTGCAGTGCACTCTGCACAAATCCACACCGCACTCGCGTTGGTTACACTGCTGCCCACACTTCTGCACTGCACACGTCGCCCGCGTGCACCACAAAGATGCTGCACGCACCACACAACTCTCCGTGCTGAACGCACACTCCACAAACACCTCACACACACGCAGCCGTGTATGTTACACACACCCGCAGCAGGGATGTGCTACACACACAATGTCACCCTAAGTGTGTGACACACACACGTGTGGCACACGCACACCTAGCACACACGTGGCTCATAAACACAGGCGTGTGTGATGCTCACCCACGCACAGACACTGTATAGATACGTGGATATATTAAAATGATGCTATCCATGCACACAAACGTGTTTACAATAGGGAGGTGGGGACCTGCCCTGCGTTTTCCTGTCTCAGCCTGGCCACGAAAAGGCTGGGGGGACCCGCTGGGGTTGGGATCTTGTACTTCACCACAGCCCCAAACCCATGCCCAGGGTGGGGCTCTGAAGTGGACAGCACGTCCTGCTCGCCTCTGCACCCTGGGGAGACAGATCCCCGGCAGAATGTCTCCCAGAGCCCGGGCCTCGCCCCCAGCCCTGCTGGGTGACATTGGGGCCGACCCCCGCTCCTGCTGCAGCGGCTGCCGGTGAGGACAGGCTGGGCACGGCACTGGTGATCACAGCACGGCGGGGCAGGAAGGGGCTTTGGGCCCAAGGTATGTTAGCGATTAACGGCGCTTTCCAGCGATTCATCTTGCGGCGGAGGGTGGAAACGTTGGAGGGTTGTTTGCAGGCGCTTGTATTAATCATCCGGGCTAACACACCATTAACGTCCTCCTGCATTTTAAAGATGACAAATTTTATTTGACTTCTCTCAATCACGGTTCCCGGGCGGATTCGGGAGCCACTTAAATGCCTCGGATTTTCCATCGTTAGTTGTTACAAGGCGAGCTGCAGAGGCAGGAGGCTGGGGGGGCCGGGGCAGGTCTCCGGTTCTGCCGGGCCCCGGCGGCTCGGGGGGAGCGGCCGTGCCGGATCTGCCCAGCTTTGTTCCCCCCAGCTTTGTTCTCAGCTGCTGCAAAGACCCCGCTTCCCCACCCCCTTTAAACAAGCGCCCTGCAAACATTTGCTAGTGATTATTCTCCCGTTAGAGCCAGGCCTTGGGTAGGGTAGGGCGTTGTGTCCCCGATTTCCTTCAAAACTGCCGTGGTTGGGTGGGATTCCCGAGCCCAGCTCAGAGCTGGTGGGAGCCAGTGCCCACCTGGGAGAAGTTCAGGGGTCTTACTTCATGCCTCACCCCCTCCCAATGCTGGCAGAGCATCACCTGTGGAGCCCTCTTTGCTCCTCCTTTCTCCTCTTACAAACTGTCCAGGCTCCTCGCTGAGCTTCTCCCCAATCCTGCAAACTGCCAGGTTGGAGTCTGTGCCACCCAACCCCATCTCTACAAATACCTCCCCAAAATACCCCTTTCACCCCCATGTCCCTGCATTGCACGGGCCACTTACAGCCACATCCAGCTGGGAGCTGTCGCCTTGAGCCACGCACCAGAGTCACCTCCAGCCTCCAGCTGCAGAGCCAGGTAAGTCCAGCCCAGGACCGGGCATTATCTTGCTTAATCCACCCCCTGATGGAGGTCCCTGGACCCTGCAGAGTTTGGAAGTGCTCAGCTGAGCAAATAGTGGGACCAGAGGTTTGATTTTCCTTTGGAAAATCATTCTAATCTTTCGTGTTTTAATAAAATAATAAAACCAGAGCCCTTTTCATGCCGACACCTTCTAAATCAAACCAGACTGCCTTTGTCATGGCATCCAAATTTAGCACTTCTCAAACTTTTGGTGAGTTTCTTTAATTTCACATCTCCCCACTCACGTAGGGGAGAAAACGCCAAGCAGTTAGAATTAGGTGATTTATGGCTGGCATGGCAGGAGGAACCACGTTTCTCTCCACCTGTTTTCCTTCAAATCCTTCCACAGAAAGATTTCCTGCCCTCACGGCCAGGAGATGGTGAGGGGGCCAGTGCTGCACGTTGGGAGTGAGGTTATCCCGGGTCTCTGTGAACCCCAACACCCCAAACCCAGCAGGAGCCACCAGGCTCTGCATCCATCCCCATTTCTGGGATGGGAGCTGGGGTTTTGGCCCCGGCCCCTCAGCCACCTCCTTATCAGCACCCAGCGAGCGGCAGCCCCGGCTGTCCTGTGACTTTGACGCCAGCTCTGCTCCCCCCCTCTGGCTCCCTTATCTAAATAGGAGCGTAAATCAGGGCCTTGGCAGATGCCCTGGCAGGACAGGGACTCCATAAAAAGGGGCTCTGCTCCAGCTCTGTTTACATTGCAGCCCCGTAAAATATTCCCCTTGTCTTCCTTGTTAGCATCTCCCTGCAGCATCCCAGCACCCAGCTGCACCCACATCCCCCCCAGCCCAAGCTCCACTGCAGCCCCAGGGTGCAGCCAGGAGGGTCCCAGCCCTGTCACCCCACAGCCCCACACCATGTCCCCCATCAGGCTATGCCCAGGGTACCTCCTCACTCAGCCACTGCCTTCCATCCCCTCCTCAGCCACTGCAGGCGCAGAGCAGGGCTGAGCCAGCTCCCCTGGGCAGCTGCGTTGTGTCTAAAGGTGCCCCTGGGTATTTATAGCACTTGCCTGAAATAATGCAATAATAATCACTCAGCACCTTCCTAACAGTTCTGCTCTCAGAGGCCTCGGGGGACGGTGGCAAAAACCCTTGGGAAACTGAGGCATGAGCAGAGCCTGCCTCAAGGAGAGCTGCAGAGGGCTGCTCTGGGGGATTATTTTCCTCCTGGCAACGTGAGGAGCAAGAGAACCTGCAGAAGTGAATGGAATCAAGGCAGTTTGATCAGCAATGAACTCAGCTCTGGGGTCACAGGTAAGGCTGGGCTGCAAAAGCCCATTCAGGGCATCCCTCCTCCCCAGCTGAGTTTGCCACACGTGTCCTGCTGTGCCAGGATGGGTTTTGTAGGGGTGGGGGCTGCTGGAGTGTAACAGAGCTCACGCTTGCTGGTGCCCGTTCTCTTCTGTGCCCACACACTGCCTGAGTGCCCCAGGCTGCACCACTGGGCTGCTTCAGCCCTCATCAGCATCACAGGAGCAACTCCCAGTGAGGTTCAGTCTGTCAAAGCCCCATGGAAGGAGCAGGAAGAATTGGGGGTGAACACGGGGCTGTGCCTGGATGTTGCTGTTCTCAGCAGCAACCCACAGCATCTCCTCTGTCCACACCCCTCCTGTGCCGCCCCTATGGCGACACACACATGGTGACTGCAACCATTGCCCCTCAAGAAATACCATCTATTTATGGCCAAACAGCCACTGTCTTACATGGATAAATCAAGAGGAAAACAAAGCTTTACGGAAAAAAGCATTAAATTTTCCATGTGCTCCTGAAGGGATGGGCCAGGCACTCGCTGTTTATTTTTTGGGCTCTCTCTTTGCTAGTACTGTAAGTGACATTGTGTTTACAAAAGTTTTTATGTCATCAGAGCAAAGTCACAGCTCAGCTTCCTCTCCTGTGTATTTTATGTAGATGGATGTGTCTGTGAGGAACATTCAAACTAAACAGAGAGCTGGTTTATAGGAAAATGTATTTATTTGAAAAATCGTAACTCACAATTTCGGCAAAACCGGGCTCCACGTTTATTGCTGCTAATGGGGTGTGGTGGCCATAAATTAACCTGGAAAATTGCTGCGGCCATTTCAACAATGGCTCATTGTGCTGATGGAGCAGCAGCTCCCCAAAGATGGCTCATGTCAATTTGCAATTAGGTTTGGATGCAAACAATAGGGAAAGAGAATGTAACAGCAGCCTCACTGCTGGAACCAGCCCCTAAATCATTGCTCTAGGCTGGCATGGGTGCCCTGGGTTTCACGTAAAACAGAGCTGTTCCCTCATCTGATTGCCATGGAAATCAGTGGAAGGAGGCTCCACTTGCCATAAGGGGAATTTCCATTCATATTACATTACCTGTCATAGACACATCATTGGAGATGACAGAAAAACCCAGCCCAGGTGAGCCATGTGCATGCAGAGCCAGTCCAGTTGCTCTCTGGTTGACCTCTCTTCTTGAAGGAAGTTTTGCACTGAAGCAGGAGTGATGGTCCTACCCTAAAACCTCTGCTTTCCCCACTCCCTGCTGAGACACTGATCCACAAAGCCTTGAGGCTGGCTGCTGACCCGGGGGTAGAAGCTGCCACTGTCATTCTCCCATTCTTGATCCCTGGCTTGGGGCAGGGTTTGGCTGCTGGCTCCTGGTGGCAGCTCTCCACTCATGGGGAGTGATGGAGAAGAGCTCCCAGATGATTCAGTTTCCTGACAAAAACCAGTGCCTTTCCCTCCTTGAATCACTTTCCACTCCTGATGCAAATTTACAGGGGCTCTAAAATGTCCTGCTCCAGGGCATCAGCCAACTGCTAATGGCTGGGGATTGAGAAAGACATTTCCTCTGCTGAGAAGAATTGCATAAGTGTTCATTAAGGCAGCTCCTGGCGTCTTTGCCAAAAGCATCTGGTTTGGGGCATAGCTGGAGACAAACTGCTGGCTCTGGATGGGCAGAGCTGGACTCACTGCTTCCAACTTTTCCTTTGGTCAGATGTGAGTGCAGGTTTGGGTCATGTCCTGTGTGCTGGTGGGGAAAGGGAGGTGGGTCATGATATGGGGTGTGTCCTTCTCCCTCTCCCCCTGCTCTCCATCTCATCCTGGTGGTGCCTCTGTGGGGAATTCTCTTCTCCTTCCAACTCCAGGAGCTCAGGGACCTTCCAACCCCAGGGATTGCGTGAGGGATTTCCCTGGTCCCTGCTTACACCACCATCCCACATTCCTTGAAAGAGGGCCTTCCCTCCTGTCCCATTGGCTGGCACAGGGACAGACCTGGCTTGATGGGCAAGCTCCTGTTCTGCACTGTGGCTGTGTGGCATTGCAGGTAAAGGGCTTTGTGGTGGGAAAAGGCTGCTGACAGTGGTCCAGACCACCAAAATAGGTTGGGATGCTATTAACAGGGCTCTGCTCTGTCACAGGCTCAGTGTGATGTGCTGGCACTGCAGAGCAGCCAGAGCCTGGGAACAGCATCCTGTCTATGCTTCCTTGTGGTGGGACCATGTCCTGGTATCCCTACTTCCCACCTTCCTCTCTGTGTGGATCCACATGGGCTTTTTAATTCATTTTGTCTCTGAGATTTTCAGGGCAATTCCAGTTCTCATCACACAGTGCCTCGTGCCAGGTCCAGCTATGCCTTCCCAACTGTGCCAGGGTAGGAGGATGAGGACAATTAGTGATGCCTTATTACCCTGGTTATACTCAACTCTCTCAAAATCCCAGGTTTCCTCTCTGCTCAGGTGCAGGAGTCACTTCTCACTTCCATGGGAGCAGAGGGACTGATTTTCCCTTGGTTTCCCCCACTGCATCCTGAGGTGTCTGTGCAGCTGCCAGGCCAGCCATTACAGCAAGACGCTCAAGATGAGTTTTCCAAGGTTGGGTTTTTTGCAGATTGACATGGTTTTAAGAATTAACAAGCATCTGTTAATACTTCTTTTGCAACTGAAAATTATTTGGGAGTTGGGGGTTTTAAATAGTTTTAGTGCTTCTTCCCACCCTCTTTTCCCCTGTTTAATAATGGGAGGAGGCAGAAACCTCCCCAGAGCTCATTATTCCCCACCCCAAAATGGAATCCAGCACCCAGTATGGCTGTGCTATTTCCTTCAAAGGCATGGGGAGGAAGGGGTATTTTGGGGCAAAAAGGCACAGAGACACTGAGTGTCCTTTTGTCAGTCTGGTCCATGGTGCCACCATGGATCTTGCACCTCCTTGCTTTCAGGGAGTCACAGGATGAGGACATGCTGTAAAAAGTGAATCCAGACCTCCAAAGAATAAGGCTTTTATTGTATATCAATATACACAGTAAATATGTGACTCCTCCTAACATGCTCTGGAGAAAAAAAACCTTCTGAAATGGAGCTTATTGGAAGGAAATAAATTGCTCCCATAAAAATGCTGATCCCTCCCTACTTCTCAAAACTGAAACAAAATCATTTGCTGTGAGCTGAAGACATTTCTTCTTTTGGCTCCTGGTTTTCCAAGAAGAGCAGGGAACATGAGGGAAAAACAACCCTTCCCCATTAAAAGACGCTTAAGCGAAACTCCAGTTTTCTCTTAAACTCTGCTTGGAAACATTTGGAGCAGCTTCGTGCGAACCCGTTCTGCTCTTTGAAAGGCCATTAAAATAAAAAAAAACCACCCAACCCAAAATAGCCATCTCTGCAAGAAGCATCTTGTTTGGACAACAGTGGTTTGTTTTACACCGTAAATCCAAACACTCCTGGGGAAACGTTGTGAAATCGGCCGCGCTGGCGGTGCAGCGGCTCCAGGGGGGTTTTGTGGGACACGGGCAAAGCTGGTGGGTGCTGGTGAGGTGACAGCCACCACCAGCACTTCACTGCTGATTGTCCCAGCTGCTGGAGTATCCCTGACTTCGGCACAGTGCATTTTCCATCAGGGTGAAAGGTTGAGAGGTGAATTCTGGCAGGGAGGGGTTTTGTGCCAGCATTCAACCCCACTCTGACCTTGCCCCCGAGCTCCTGTGGCCTCTCTGAAGGGCCCATCATATGCAGGAGCTGAGAACACTCACCCTGGGAAAAAAAACCCGTTCTCCAACAAGGTGTTTAAACACTTCTTAAAGTTTGGGGTTTTTTAACATACTCCATGTTAGGCATAGAGCATAAAAAAAAGATAATAATTCCTAGGCCAGCAATATACACACCAGCAATCCTGATACAGTATTTATACATATATATGAGAATATACTTGCACATATGAATCAATATTTTAATATATAAACATAAATAAAATAAATGTAAGTAAAACTGTAATTATGGCTGTTGTTGTAAATATGAAGAAATATATATTGTGTGTATATATGTATGTATGTATGTATGGTGCTGCTTTTTCTGCTAGTAGCATCAGTCTGTGATTTAGGCACAAATATTTCTATCCCAGGGTCCTTGGCAGTGAAGTTTTGCCATGCAGCTGCCCCTCCTGTGCAGCAAGCCCGTCCTGGTGAAGCCCTGCCAGGAGCCCAGCACACATGGAATTAGGGAGAAGCTGTTCCTCATGGATTTGCCTGAACCTGCCAGTTTATGAGGGGAACTGGGATCCTCTGGATGGGCATTCCTCCTCACTGTGGCTCTCCAGGAGGAAGCTGGCCCAGCCTCATCTGCTCGGTGTGATGCTGAAATCGTGGGCTGGAGGGTGCGACCTCCCACCCCAAGAGCTGCTACCCCCTTTCCTCTGGAGGGGATGGTGAGGGGGAGAAGAGGCTACACTACTGTGAAACTGCAGTTTTAGAGGGTGGTGGTTGTTTTCTTGGGCCAAAAGGACAAGAAACATGGTGTCTAAAGATGACAGGCTCGATTTGCTGTGTCATTAACCAGAGCCGAAACTCTAGATGGGCTGGGTCTCCTGCGAGCCCCGTGCTGCTGAGCTCTGATTCTGCCAGATAAAGGCCTTTGCGGGTGCATTTCTCTTGCTCAGACCTTGTTTTAATTCCATGGATGCTATTAGGCAGTCCGTGGGATGAGGAAGTTGTTTCTCCCCCCCTCCCACGTGTATCTGAATGTGGCCCCTAAAATGCACTGGCTCCCCAGCACACGTTCTCCCCTGGGTATTTGCAGGGGCTTCACATAAGCACAAAGCACAACCCTCCTTCTCACCAGGAAAAAAATCCTTCATTCCCAGCCTTCCATACCCTTGCCATCCCATGGAAAGAAGCCCCAGGATCCAACCCAGGAGTGGCTGGTGACAATGGTATGAGGTGCAAGCAGGCAGCAGGACCAGGAAGCCCCACAAAAACCCCATAACCACCCATCTCTTGGTCCTGCCTGTGGTTACAAACCCCATTCCAAGTTCAAAGCAGCTGCTGAGACCCAAATGTGGTGGAAGAGGAGAGCAGCCACCAGCCAGGTGAGCTGGGCTGCAGCATTTGGCCACGCCAGGGGCTCTGCTGGGCTTATTATGGGCACCAGCACCTAAACACAAAGCTCTTCTTCAATGAACACGGGTGCTCTGGGCTCTGAGCAGCCCCTGCCTGTGCAAGCAGAAAGCTGGAGGCGACAGGGCTCACACGGAGCTTGCTGGCCAGGGAGCAGTGGAGCCGAGGGTGCCTCCTGCCTGTGCCTCGTGAGCCGGCTCAGAGCACAGTAGGAAAAAATACCGCAATAGGCAAAGCATCTCCCATTTGCCCCTAAGCTCTGGCTCTTCCTGTGCTGATAACAAGCCCAGTAAATCTCCCTTCAGCAGTGAGACATTTTTTCCCTCCTCACAGCTTTGTCAGACGGCGCTGGCTGTGGGAGCTGTGGTGGGGCCGCCCTCCTCACCCCTCTGTGGGGAAGTATCCCAAAGCACGCAGCCCCCTGAGCATCCCAGCAGGTTCCAGAGGCTCCGAGCCCTGCCCTGAGGTGCAGGAAGGAGCTGGGTGCAGGCAGGAGCTGTCTCCTCTCTAATTGGCCCCGGAGCCCTATGGCTGAGCTGCTCGCTGCTATCTCAGGCCATCACAGCTGGTGCTGGGCAGAGTCAGGAGAGATGGAGACTGATACAGACCCTCTGTCCGACTGACAGGGGTGCAGGGCAAGAGTGCAGGAGGAAAACCTGGGGTGTACCTGCCCAAAATCTCCCTGGCCTTAGTGCTTTGGCTGAAATAGGGAGTTTAGGCAGTGAGCAGGTTCCCATCAGCAGTTTGGTGTTCAGCCCTGGGCTGGATGAGCCCCAGTGACCTGTTAGATGTAGCTCCTGACCTGGGACAGTTTGATCCTGCCCAAAACCAGGCAGAAAGAGCATTGTTGCTCTGAAAAAGCAGCTCTGGATGTGCTTGGCAGCAGGATGGGATTTAGTCAATTTAGGAGTTGTGGTGGGACACAGGGCTCATCATTTCCCATGCAGGAGATGGCCACAGAGCTGCCTCCCCATTGCCCTTTTTGTGGCTGAAGGCCAGGACCCCTTTCTGGTCCCACCACTGCTGCTGTTCCCTCCCAACAGTCAGGACCCTGCCACCAAATTGCCCTCAGTAAATGCCACCATGCCATGGCTCAGCTGCTGCCCTGTTGGGATCTTCCTCCCTCGTGCATCAGCAAAGGCTGTTCATTTTCCTCTTCCTCTTGTGAACTCCTCATAAATTTCCCGCTGCCGGCTCCACCAGCGCCATGTTCCCGTTAAACCTTGCAGGCTGATTGCATCTGTCAGTGTCACTGTCTGGGGCTGGAATGTGTCACCCTGCTCCAGAGGAGTCCTGTATTCAGCCGTGGCAGAGCATTTCAGGACAAAGCACTGGGTTAGATCACAGTGGGACAGTTTTCCTGCAGTGGCAAGCACTGATCCATCTCATGGAGCGGGAGGAAAGCAGCGCCTCTGGATTCTTTCCTATTTATTTTTCCTAAACAGAGGGCTGAGAAGTACAAGAGTAACCTACCAACAGGATCCTGAACTTTGCTGGAGCGTCCTAAAGAAAGGGATTTTGCTTTAAAAAGTCTCCAAACCCCATGGATCTGGAGTAGACATTTTTTTCCACTGTCCCTGTAACGTCTCACCACTTTTGTCCTGATTCTTGGGGTGCCTGGTTGGTGGCAGGAGTGGCCCCAGAACTGCATATACTTTGGGGTCCCTGCTGTGTGGTAGCAAGGGCTGGGGCTTGTAGGGTCTGGGATGTCCACAGTAGTGGAGGAAGCAGGTACAAGCATGACCCAGCACCTCACCATGTCCCTGCAGGCGGTGGGACAGAGAAACTCTGGCGGTGACAGTGCAGCAACAGTGGGGAGCAGCCAGCTATGACATTCCCACGACCACACCATGCACAGCAGATCCCCACAGCTGAGGAGGGGGGCTCTCTTGTGATATTAGATGTGATAGTCAGACATTCAGAGTTAAAACATAAAATAAAGTTATGCTTCTGCTCTCATTATCCATGTAAATGTCCAGCTGCATGCAGGAACCCCACATGCTGGGAAATACTTCATCCTGACCATCAGGAACTTCATCCCCTGTCCCTGCGTGGGGAGATCTCATCCCTGTAATGGCAGGGATGTGTGTTTGGGTGGGGCATGGAGTGAGATGAGGAGATGAAGGAGGACAGGCACCTTTGTGCAGCGGCTGTGCAGCAGGAGCCAGTCATTGCAGCACAGCGATGCACTCAGCTGCCTTCCTTTGGGATACATATCCTTGGATGGTGCCGTGCCACAGGTAACAGGTCTCCCTCTGCTTTTCCCCAGCAACCTGTGCTGGTGTCCTCCGATGGGGGCTCGGACACGCTGGGAAGCGCCTCTCCCCAGGGTGCTGCCCGGTGACCTGCGTTATGGTAAGGGTGGAAGAGACAGTCAGTCTGTGTTGCTTTGTTTATAAGAACATATTTGCAGTGATTGATGTCTGAGCTGGGGAAGTATGCTTGCAAGTGAGGCTTTAAAGCATGAATCAAGCAATGTTTGGAATATGTACGCTGCTCTGTCAAACATTTCTCGGCGTTTGGAGTCTGCAGAGCCTGCGCGTCCAGAGGTACCGGTGCCTGCGCGGAGGTGTCCGCAGGGAAAGCATCCACCCCGCTGTGAGGGTGAGTGTGGGCATCCTTCAGCCTCGCCATCACCTCCCCACGCCAGGAGGCTGCCGGGAGCAGTTCAAGGTTTGCACCCGTGGCCACTCTGGCCAGGGGTGCAGTGTGGAGGTGTCCCATGAAGCGCCGTCCATCACGGGACATTCCTTTGTGCGACGCTCCTTACTGCCAAATCATCCCTTGGGCTTGCTGAGGAATGAGAGCAGCCCTGGAGGACAGAGTCAGCTTTCAGCTTCCTTCCCCTCCAGATAACCCGACTGCCCGTGGAGAGAAGAAAGGTCTGGAAGGGGCGGGCCCTATCCAGATGTTCACTAAGTGCATTAAGACCCTCAGCCAGAGGAGCACATGCTTCAGGTTAAGCCCCTGAGCAGTCCCAGCTGCAGCAGAATTAATAAAGTCTTCACTTAATCGCTTACTGAATGCTCTCCCTGATAAGGGCCAGGGCAGTTTATAGTGGACAGGGGATCTTCTCAGGGTTTCTCTTTGTATGTCCTGCTTGGGAAGTTCTTTATAGGCATCCCTCCACACTGGCATCCCTCCACACTGGCATCCCTGCTGCCGTGCCAAGTCCTTTGCCCATAGAGTTCTGTGGGTTTCGAGGTTAAGAGAGCACCATAATGCAGGGATAGTGGATTTGGTCCTGTATTTTCTGCTTTCTCCTCCATTCATAGGAATGTTCCACTTCCCGTTGCCCATGGAATGGGGCTGGACAAGGCTCATCTCAGCAGAACCAGCTGTTGAAATCACTTCCAGCTGTTGGAACAGCTCTGTCGTAGCTGCTCCATCCCACCTCCTCCAGGTCTTAGGGTCACTTTGTCCCCCTGGCCCTGGATTGGTCCTCAGCCACCACGTCATCCCACAGAGAGGATCCAGCCATTCCAGGTGAGGTGAGTCTCAGGAATTTGCACACATGACCTGATGGTACCAGGTGATGTGTCATGCTCAGAGAAGAATCCTCACCCCAATAAACTGTCCTGCTGGGCAGATATCTGGGCTAATGCCAAGCTCACCTTCCCTGGGAAGGGGATTTGTTGGGAACAGCCTGAGAGGAGCGGGTGCCAGCTGGCTGCCACTCACTGCCCATAGATGATGTATCCAGCCCCAGACTGAGTGAGGGCATTTGGAACAGAGAGGGATACCAGAAACTGGGCATCCCTCCAAGATGGGCAGACCTTCCCCCTCAAGGCTCTCTGCCCATTGCTGCCCATGGGACAGCAGGTCTGCCTGTCTCATTCCTCCTCCCAGCCATTATTGATTTATTTATTTTCCCCAGGAATCCCAAGAAAACCATTAGAAAGTCTCCTGTTCCTCCACCCAGGCACACCACCCTTGTGAGAAGTCTCTCTAACTGTGTGCATGGAAAACACATCCCATGAGCAGATCCCCTTCTCACGGGTCTGCTGTCATTGCCTTTTAGCACAGGGGAGATTTATTCACTCCACGGGTATTTTTAAAAGGCATTTTTTTTTATAGCTGGGCTTCTCCTACTTAGGGGAGATTAGGAGATCGTATTTCATGACTTCTTGTGGATCCCCTTTCGCAGGCTCTAATGAACTATGGATGAGTGACCATGGTAATCCAGTCTGTGCAGGACCTCATTAAAGTCACCAAGGCTGTTATAATAACTGGCTACATCTGATCACATTACTCCTTTAAATCGCTGATTCCCCTGGCATATGAGAGCCTGTTCTTAGCCCAGCACAGGCAGCAGGAGCTTTGCTCTGGGCTTTTACCTCGTGTGCTGCTAACGAGGCACAATTTGATTAACCCACATTGCAAAAAGGCCATGGGATTTCCCTCCACTGTTTTGCTCAGCCAGCCCCAGCCAGCACAGGCAGTGTCCATCCTTCTGGAAGCAGGTGGATGGTACAAAGAAAGGATCCAGCCATTTCCCAGTTATAAACTGAATTTTGGGAGAGGGCTGGCAAGTGGCTGTCTGGGGTCACATCCAGCCTGTGCCTGTGTGATGGCACCAGGGCAAGCAGCACTTTCAGCTCCATGCCTTGTGAAAAGCAGCCTGGAGCAGCTCCTGGCTGTCCTGACTGAGAGCTGCCTGCTGCCAGCCCTGCTCCGATGTGTGCCACCCCAAGCCCATGGCATCCCCACAGTGGCAGGGCTCCCAGAGCTGTGGGATGGATGCCACCCCAGAGTCCCAGTAAAATAGAGCCCAGCACTCCGGCAAAACAGTCTGGAGCCCCCCTGGCAGTGGAGTTTGCCCTCCTGGCCCACACTGGGGTGATGGTCCTGACCCCTGCTCATATCCCTTCCTTACTGAAAGCAGACACAGGCAGCGCAGCAAATATCCAGAGGGGCTGGGTGGGAGGGGGAAAGAAAAAAAAAAAAAAAAAGGNAAAAAAAAAAAAAAGCCAGATCCATCTGCAAAAACCCAGGCAGAAATGTTTCTTTGTCTTGGGAAGTGTCAGCAAAAGCAATTCCCTTTGAGGGTAGGTTTGTGTTTGCAAGACTTCAAACCCCTCATCTGGACAATAACAGCTTCTGTCTACGGGGCTCGGGGCCGCGAGGTACCGGCCAAGCCTGCGGAACCAGAGGTTCGGACAGTAATTAGTGCTCTGGCGCTGATAAGGGCGCAGAGCTCAGCCACCTTGGGCTCTGCTCATGCCAGAGCGGTGAGTGTGCATCACGGCCCGGGTGTGCAGGGCTCGGGAGGCGCAGAGGCACCGAGGGATGTAAACAACCACGGCCAGGGCTCTCCATCCATCGCTGCCGCGGCTCGGCACCGGCACCCCGCGCTCAGCAAAAGCAGGATGCGCTCAGCAACCGCGGCAAATGCGTCCCCACTGGCAGCATAACACCAAACCTGGCTTAGTATAGGGGGAAAAAAATAAAAAAAGTGGTTTTTTTTCCTTGCCTCGGCCACCCGTGCCGTGCCAAAGCCCTGCAGCTCCCGCTCGGCTGCGGGTTTGCCCTTGGGTAACAAACCCTGCTAGTGCCTGGGTCCCTGATGCACAGGCACACCCAAACACGTTCAGGACCAAAAAAACCCCTGGGTCCTGGGTTTTTACAGCTGCTGAAAACCGAGGGTCTGCCTTCGCTGCCTTCTCAGCCCTCTGGCAGGGAGCCCCAGGCTGGCAGGGGCTGGTGCCAGAGCTGTGCAGCCCCGGGCTGCAGAGGAGGAGGTTGATGCACAGGACTGCAGGCAGAGGAAGGCCGCCAGGGACTTCTGGTCATCTCAGTAACCACGAGAACGGCAGAAAATAATTCCTCGTTGTTCAATGCAGTCCATCTGTGTGGGATTTTCTCAATAATAAGTGCATACGGCCTGGTTTTAATGTTTTCCAACATTTTTTATCCTGAAACATTTCCTAGTGCCGAAGCCTGGGCAAAAATCAATTCCAGCCCTGGGGGCAGTGAGGGGATTTAGAGGCACAAGTCTCAGGTTGACTTTTTAACAGGGTTCGTACAAACTATCCTGCCCATAATGCTCGTGTAATTGATGCTTTTGAATACTCCAAGGAGGCCAAGGTCCTCTGAGGCTTTGAAAGTATGTTTTATGGTATTTTCTGATGTGATATATAAAAAGCCCCTGATCATGAGTCAGGCAAGCAAAGCTCTTGAGACTGACTTAAAATTATTTACATGCACACACACCCCTTTTTAAGTGATCACACTTAAATCTTTTCAAATTTTTTTTTTCTTTTTTTTTAAGAAAAGCTGATTTTTCATGTGGAAAACAGAACTTCAGGACTCTGGCAGTTTTGCTGTGAAAGCTGCCCCTCAGCCAGCTGTAGGGATGCAGGGAGGGCAGGACAAGATTGGGCTGTGCCTTCCTGCAGAAGGGCTCATACCCAGAACTGATTTGTTTTATTTCCCTGCAATTTGCAGTTTGAGGCTCAGCTCTGGCTGAGCAGTGAGTGGCTGTGAGGAATTTTGCTCATTGGGATGGATGAAGCACTGAGCTTGGTCCTTTCCAGTTTTTCCCAGTCCATGAAAGCTAAGCAGGTAACTGGAGCATTTTCGCCAGGATAAGGGAACTTAACGGGCATCTTGCAAACACACACATACTTGTTAAAGTCATGGCTGTAAAAGTGGGGCTCTGACCTTGCCAAAATTCTGTCCTAATAATTTCCCCATGTGGTGAAACACCGGGCATTTATTGTGGTTTTGCTCTGCCACCTTCTCCCCAAAGAGAGAGCACAGGGGCTCACCCTGCCCTCCCCACTGCTCAGCCCCACCAGCAGCAGCCCCAGCCCCTCCTGGTGACTGGGGAGGGAGTGAGGAATAACCCTCCTAGTCCCTTATCAGGCTTGTGTGCTTCATTGCTCTTTCAAGTGGCACGGAGTTAACTGGCTCCCTTTCCTGGGGCATCGCTTAGGGGAGAAGAAATGCTCCCCACGAGGGTCATGGTGGCCCCCTGGACCCCTCTGTGCCTGGGCCCCTCTGTGAGGGTGCCAAAGCCCTGGGAGCAGCCAGCCCTGGCTGTCTCACCTGGCTCGTTCTGCTGGGGGCTGCCTCCGTGAGACAAAGCCTTCCCTGTCCCCCCTCTCCTTCCCACCCCACAGCTCCCATGGGTGTGGCAGCACCCACCCCAAGGACCCCCTGACAGGGTGGGTTCAGTGCCGCAGCCAGGGGCTATTTTGGGGTGGATTTTTTTCCTGGGCAGCCGTTTGGAAGCTTGAACAGCACAGGAGTCTGAATCTGGCCTGAAGCATTTCAAATATGCCTCGCCGTGGGCTGGAGCACTGAGCCTGCCTTAAGTGGGCAAGGGATTTACTAATCACAGCCTCCCATCGTCCTGCCAAGGGCACGGGAGCTCAGCTCTGGCTGCCACAAAATACTCTCTAGAGGCTGAATATTGCACACTTTTTCCACCTAGCCCTGAAGGCCACAGTGGGAAACTGAGGCTGAGCTGGAGCTGTGGCACCTGCCCCAGCTGTGGCTCACATGACAGGGGGGGCTTGTAGGGTTTCCAGGGGTTGTTGGTTATTTGGATGATAACATCACTAATTGTTGTGATTTGTGATAATCCAGGAGAGAGAAACAGGAAAGAGAAAAATTGGATTTTTTGGGTGTCTCTGCATCAGCCTTGGGGGGGTTCTTCCAGCACACTGGGCAAGCAGACAGCGTGTCACTGAGCTCAGAATTTTGGGAACTGCCACCAAAACTGAGAGCTTCCCTTTCCCGCACACTTACTGACTGGTTTGGGTCTCACAGCTCTCCCCAAAAATATCTAGTGGGAAATAAGGAGACTTTGGTGCAGGAAAACTACCAAGAAGCTTCATTTAAAGGTTGCAATGTGCTTATGTGATCCAAATTATACTGGTTTGGTTTGGTTTTGGAGGAGACACTTTCCAGATTTAACCATTTTTTGCTGAGTCCCTTGAAATCATGGAATGTGAACTTAAGGCAGAAAGGAAACATCTCCCAGACATGGGAAACCAAGTCATGTTTTTAAATGGAACATGGCCTTTCTCAGCCCATACTCCAGGCATCCAGCTTTGCCTGAGCTGAATAATTTTGCTTACCTCCAAATTTACACTTTTTATAGTGAATATATACTTCTCCAACCACTTTTTGTTGCTGATGGGCAATGTTGCAGTTTGGGCTATGAAAAGCAAAGAGTGGCAATGGGTTTTTTTCTTGGCATGGCTTTGCCAAGAAAAGGGAACTCCATGAGCAGTGGTGTGTTCCAGTGGAGCCTGGACAGCACCCAGTGGGGACACACACTGGGAGCAGGGTGATCCATCCTGGAAAGGGGGTGACGGGCTGGAAATGGGTGACATATGCTGGGAAAGGTGTGATGCATGCCTGGAAGATGTGACACGCTGCAAATGGGGTGACACACACCAGGATGGGGATGATATTCACTGGGAAGGAGGTGACACAAGCCAGGGTGGTGGTGACACAGATGCTGTGGAGTGTGTGACACGTGCCAAGAACAGGTGACACTTGCTGGGAAGGAGGTGATGGACATCAAGAAGGGGGTGACAGACATTGAGAAGGGAGTGACACATCCCAGAAAAGACATGATGCCCATCAGGAGAGCAGGGCAGGGCCACGGTGTGCAGCAGCATGGGCAGATCCCGTGGTGACAGGCCACCTCAGCTGTCACACACATGTGCCCACGTCTGGAGCAGCCCAACAAGGAGTGATGCCCCGTGGAGCTGCTCCCCTCTGCCCAGCAGCAATACCCACCACTGGTGCTCAAGCTGTGGCTAATGTCCTTTCAGCGTGTATTATACAAATAATATAAATAACTCCTCCTCGGACTTCAAACATGCCACTTCAGATGTATGGTGGGAGATTACAGAGTTTGTTAAAGCTCAGGTCTTCAATCATCCGGGCAGGTTCGAAGCTGCTCACTAAAATACAGATCAATGCTTCAATTTTATGGGAGGCCTGTCCCATGTGACCAGACTCAAATCCCCTATTTTATGGCTTGCTTATACATTCCTGGTGAAAAACGGTTTACATTTTGGGCCCCGGGAGCTCTCCTAAATCAGCTGCCAGGTTTTTGCAGCTGGTAGTAAAGGGAAGCGCTGTCATCGGGCTGCCCGGAGGTGAACAAACGAGCCGCCAGCCACGGGACTGACGGCTCGCCCCACCCTGCGCCAGCTCCCCCGGCTGCTGCTGCCACAGGGACACCCATCTGGCGAGGAGACACAGCCTGTGACACCCTGGGCACCCCGCAGAGGCGTCAAGCCCACGGCAGCATCTCCCCCTGGGAGACCCCAAAGCTTCAGGACCTCGGAGACACTCAGTGAAAGGGTTAAGCCGGCCTGGACGGCTGGAGAGGAGAGGGATGTTAATCCCTCGGCTCTGGGCTTGCTAATTATTTGCTGATTCAGCTGCTGAGCAGAGCCCAGCTCCAAAGCAGGGCCTTGGCCCTCGCCTGCTCTCAGCACTGGGGTGCTGATGCTCCTGCTGTCAGTTTTGGGGTGCCGGGGCTCGGGGTCACCTGTTTTATCCCGAGAGGCAGAGCTGAGCTCCAGCTGCCCTTCTATCTTGAGAGCAGCAGTGTGTCACAGGCAGGTTTTGCAGGGAAACTTATGCACCAGTTACCCCTGGGCAGACCCAAAGGAGAGGTGATTTTATCCTCTTCATTTTCCAGCAGCGCTCCGCCCTTTCCCTTCACTGGTGAGCATGAGAAAGGGGGCCAAGGGCTTGGTCCTCTTGGATGACCCTGAGCCCCAGCAAGGAAAGGAGCTGCCACCCACCACGGCGACACAGGGACCAGCAGGAGTGTGCCACAGTGGCAGAACTTGGTTGTGCACCCACCTTTTCTGACTCCACTGCTCCCCTCCTTTAACGATGACAGCGAGCTCCCAGCCTTTCCTGCCATCCAAGATCCCTGAGGTTACCACTGGTGAAGCCCCCTCCAAAGCCCATAAAGCCCGATGTCAGCCGCCACCTCAGCCAGGCAGCCTCAGCACGGAGTTGTGGCTGTGCCGCTCAGCTCCTGCCGGGGCAGCAGAGGTGCCATCGGGAGCAGGCGGTGGCTGGAACTCCCACACGTTTAACACCTCCCTGCCCGGCTCCTGCCCGACAGCACCGTGACAGAAAGCAGCTGCTTTGACAGAGAAGGGAACTTTGGGCTGCGGAATAGTGGAGGTGAAAGGAGCCTGAAGGATGAAGGAAGGAGGGTGTGCTGACGGGATGGTGAACCCAAGCAAACCTGAAGCAGTGGTGGGATGTGGCATTGTGGGGTGGGAGGATGGCTGGGCCCATGGGCTCGGTTTTTCCCTCTATTCCTCAGTTTTCCCCTCATCTATCCCACTCCCTGGCTCTCCTGCACGAGGAGGTTTGTCTCCTCATGGGCTTACCATAGATTTTCCACACAGTAAATCTGTGATGGGATGGTTGGGTGAGATGCATCCAAAATCTATCGGGGCTGAGCCCCTCCAGCGCCTGCCCAAGTGAACTTTCATGGTACCTTGGTGGCATCCTGAGGAAACCCAGCTCCTTTGCACTGGCTCCTGACCCCATGGTGTCAAGGTCCTGGTTCCCTGCTCTGAGCATGGCTGGGCAGGATTCCCTGTCCCCCACTCTGGTGATGGCCAGCAAAATGCCAGGTGATCTTATCCCACCCTTACCAAACAAAGCTGAATTTCTATCCTGAGGAAAGCAGACAGCATCCTCCTGCTTCCAGCTATTTAGGGGATAGTTGAAGGGGGTTCTTTCCCCTGTTGTAAATGGGTAGCTCCATAAAGAACAGAAAAAGTAAAAAATGGCCACATTCGTCGTGCTTTGAAAATGCTGCAAATAAATCAGTTCACTCCCAGAATAAGCTCTGCCTTCTTTTTGTGGTTGACTCCTGCCAGTGCTAATTGGAGCCAATAGGCACATCACGAGGGGAGCAACCCCCTTTACAGGTAACACTTTAGCCTGGCGAGCATGTTTACAGCCTTATTTCAAAGCTTTAAGGAGGAAGGGTCTGTCATAAACCCTGGCAGCTTTCACTGAGTGAACAGTGCTGCTAGAATAGTTAAACCCCCTGCATTTGGGTGGAAAAATATAGAAAACACGTGTGTTTCCATGCGAGCTCTGCTGCTGCGCAGAGCTGCCTTTGTGGCAGTGCAGGGCAGCTGCAGAGCCTGGCAGGTCCCAGGTGATGAACAGCCACCTCTGGCAGGGCTTGAGGACACTGTTAGGTCTGGGTGACCCTGAGGACCCCCTAGGACCCTCACCCTGCCCGTGGAGGGGCAATGCAAGGCTCAGGGAGATATATTCCCTTCACTGTGCTTATCCTAAAATGAAACCTTCAACTTCTGGGGTGCCTGAAGACAGTGATCTAGAAGAAAGCCACCATTCCCAGTCAATGAAGGCGGTAGGTGTTGGTTTGCTTTTTTAAAGACAAAAATATCTTGGGGAAAGTACAGAAGTTAGTTGAGACATTTTCAGGATTACTTTTATCTGTGTAAGGAGAGATTTCCTGTAGGAAAGATGTCAATGAGGTTTATAGGAAAAGCTCTGTGCAGGTGTTGATGAACGTGTGAAGGAGCCGTGCTCTGGGATTGGGATAGGGGGACTGTGGCCTCCACCTTCAGCTGATGCCCCCAGTGCTGGATGCTGCATCTCTTCCTGCAGTGCCATCTGCTCAGCCATCCTCACCTCTAACTCTTGGGGATAAACCCAGTGTAAATAATTAGCAATAAATCAGATCTTCCTTGCGCAGACCCCACTGATGGTGCCCTTTGTCACCCCCCCACCCCCGCACACAGTAGCTGACAGTGCCATTTCCCACCCTCTGCAGGATTAGGACCCCTCTGTCCCAGAAGGGCAAGGAGCAGGGGCCTGGCAGGACTCCAGCAGGGACACGGCACTGCCACAAGCCTGCCCCCAGAGATGAATGGCTGCCAGTTTTCTTAATCCAGCCACTTTGGAAAAATTGTTTGTTCTCATCCTGTTTGAAACAGCTTCAAAGTGGCTCCAGTCTAGACTGTGCCAAGATAAATTACAAACCTAAAGCACTGATATAAACCATAGGGGAAGGAGTCATTTGCTCTAATGTAATTAAAACAAGATATCATAATGTATGTAAGTGTGTATATGTGCAGGCAGGCTCTCCTGGCAGGGAATGAGCAGGATGCTGGCAGGCTGTCCCCAGCAGAGACTGGACCATCCCTCCTGGGCTGGGGGGCGCTTTCCCTTTAAGGGGTGGTTGAGCAGGGAGACCACACCTCCAGCACCTGACAGCCAATCAGGCTGTGGCAGGTACCTGTGACATCATTACAGCTGCTATAAAAGGTAAAGGCACTGAGCCCTGCTAGGTGGTGGTTGAAAATTGTGCTTGGCCACATCCATGATCCTGGTTTGTGGTGGATGGTTGTGCCCACGATCCTGGTTTGTGGTGGATGGTCACATCCACGATCCTGGTTCATGGTGGTTTGTCACATCCACGATCCTGGTTCGTGGTCATTGGTTGTGTCCATGATCCCAGTTCATGGTGGCTGGACATATCCATGATCCTGGTTCATGGTGGTTGGTGGCATCCATGANCAGTTCATGGTGGCTGGACATATCCATGATCCTGGTTCATGGTGGGTTGTCACATCCACGATCCTGGTTCGTGGTCATTGGTTGTGTCCATGATCCTGGTTCATGGTGGGTTGTCACATCCACGATCCTGGTTCGTGGTCATTGGTTGTGTCCATGATCCTGGTTCATGGTGGGTTGTCACATCCACGATCCTGGTTCGTGGTCATTGGTTGTGTCCATGATCCTGGTTCATGGTGGGTTGTCACATCCACGATCCTGGTTCGTGGTCATTGGTTGTGTCCATGATCCTGGTTCATGGTGGGTTGTCACATCCACGATCCTGGTTCGTGGTCATTGGTTGTGTCCATGATCCTGGTTCATGGTGGGTTGTCACATCCACGATCCTGGTTCGTGGTCATTGGTTGTGTCCATGATCCTGGTTTGTGGTGGATGGTCGTGCCTGTGATCCTGGTGCATCGTGGTTGATGCCCATACGTGGGGCAGGTGTGCAATGTCATTGCTGGGAGCAAAGTGGGGGGCTCTGGAGAGGTGGCAGTGTGACAAGGGAGGCCCTGACCATGGTCATGGGAGGAAGCAATGGCAGAAAGGCTGCCCTGATGGAGGAGATGAGGCAGGGAATGGGAGCCTTCCTGCATCAGGATGCCTTTTGTCAAAGTGTATCTGATGGGAACTTTCCTCCAAAGCTCCTCTGGAGGCAGCTGAGGAAAAGGGCTTTTACTCCACAAAATACACAGACAAAAAAAAATCCACCTCTTTCTTCATCTGGAATATGTCTACTTTGTGACGAACTAGATCAAGTGATAAGCAATTTTTCCACTTCAATTAAATGCAACTCAAGTGAAATAGACCTCCTCACTCCTTAAGTCTCCTCTCATTTATTGAAAATGAGGAAGGAAGAGAAAAAGGAAATAGAAAGAACAAGCTCTGTAATTTGGGGAAAAGGAAAGTAAATAGAATTGCTATAAAAATTCTAATTCTGAGTAATTTTGTCGACAAATGAAGAGTCCTTAATAAATGATGATTATATGAGTTTGAGAGACTTTTTTAAAAGTTAAAGACTATTAATTTTTCACCTTGACATGGGATACAGACAAAGCTCAATGAAAGTGAATCCTATGAAAAGAGGTAATTACCACCTAGACTGTGTGACATTCTGTTTTAATAGCATTATTACACTTGTAAATTAAGATATGTGTACATACAGCTGGAATTTAGTAACTGTATGAACATAGGTGTATGCAGACACGTTTGTGAGTGGACATCATCATGTTGTACATCATCCCTCCGTTCCACATTCCTGCTCTCCCCAAGGCCGTGGCTTTAACATCCCCTGGATCTCCTGTCGGGGTCTCTTTCCCTGGAGCTTGCAGCCCTGGATCATCCAGACACCACCTCAGGTGCGAGGTGCTTTCAACCCTGCACTAAGCACAACACGATTCTTTTTCCAGTCGGGAAAAACAACCGAAGCAGCCTCTGCCCTGGTGCTGCCCAGGTGCGGTGGCAGCGCGGGACGGGCCGAGGCACCGCCGCCGGATTCCTGATGGATGCGCCTGGAGTTTCGGCTCGTGCCACAAGAGGTCTCACGGATTTCATCGGGGCCATCGCAGGAATAAAAACCCCGGTTAATGCAAGCAGGAGAAACGCTCATGGGACCTCTCAGGCACAGGTGGAGTGCGGTTGTGTCTGGGCCCTTACTTTCCCTGGGAACAGCCCTAAATCTCTCTCCTGTCAGCCCAAAAGCCGGTCTCCAAAGCTGCTTTACGCCTGTGAGACTGTTGCCTGCGAAAAGCGATTGTCCCTCATCATGGCCGGCCAATCACTTGGAGTACATGTTTTTGGGATGGTTTGGGGTCCTGCAGGCACAGAGAGCCCATGGCGGTGGAGCAGAACCCCAGCTGGGGCTGAGCTGCTTTTACCGCTTGTGCCCACCGCAGTGCAGGGTAACCCGCTTCTCTCCTTGCCCGCATCCCCCGCACATTCCCTTTGTCAGCTCCACAGCTCCGTGAGGCAAAGCGCGGTCCCCTCCCCACGTCCTGCCCGTGTCCCCACCCTGGGCTGCCCCCACCCTCGCAGCACCCACGCAGCCTCTGTGACCACATAAATTTCAGCTGGGCGCTTTGAAGTCCCGAGGAGGGGAGTTGTTGTTTTTGTTTGTGAGTGCTTATCGCCGCGATGCTCCCGCCTGTCTCTGGGCGCTGGCTCCGGCCTGCCGTCCGTGCAGCCCCGCTGCCAGGGACCGCCGGGCTGCCAGCGCCGCCTGATAAGGATGATGGATGGGGATGAGGATGGCTCCACCATGGCCGGCTGCTTACTGGGAGCCAGAGCCGGCCCAGCGCCCCCTGAGCCTGCAGGAATGCGAATTCGTGGGACGGACAGCCAGCGCGGGATGCTGAGCCCCGCAGCAGCCCTGACAGTGCCTGTTGGTGCCACACGTGTGCCCCCACATCGGCCAGGGTCCTGCCCATATCGCCTTGCCCAGGGAGCAGGGTGGGCAGTGCAGATCCAAACCCACGGCCCGGTCAGGGGGAGAGTGGGGGGGGGAGATGTTCCCACCCTGCTCCATCACCTCCAGGGTGGCTCTGCAGCCCACCCAGGTCCCTTCCATGGGATGGGGGCAGTGGGTGGCTTTGACAGGTGATGGGGGCAAATGTCACCATGCTGCTGGTGTGACAGCACATCTGTTAGCAGCAGCCTGATGCCTTGGGGAGGCCTGCAAGCACATGGTCCTCACTTGCTGTGCCAGGGGGATGCTTTTGTTTAAATTAGGCTTCCTGGGTTGGGAGCAGGTCTGAGTGGGCTCTGCACACCCTGGTCCCTTTGGGAGGGTGGGCTCCAGCACTGAGGGGTCCCTACCCTGGGTTTAGGATATCCCAGCTTTGAAACGATGGTGCATGCCCATACCTTCACATCTGGATCTCCCCAGCCTTCAGGAAGTCTTTTGCAGTAGTTTTCAGAGCTGAGCTGCTGATAAATACCTGGACCTACTCTCTCCAGGAGCCAGCTCTTGTTCCTCACTCAAAGCAAGCCAAGGGAAACATTTTTGCGCAGCTACCACAAGGCCCATGTTGTAGGTTTTTTGCAATGCTGTTCTTGCTTCTCTCCCTTACCACAAGTTTTCTTGACCTACCTTTGACCCAGACCTCCTTCCCTTTTGTATTTCTTTCCCATTCCCTTTCTCCCAACCTGTGCCATGGAGAACTCAATGCCTCTGCTCTCAGGTGTGAGCTGCAGAATTCAGCCAGCCCAAATCCTCTTCCCCTGGAAAGAGTCTGGATTTGGTTCCCTCTAACAGGCAGGATAAGGAAAAGCCCAGAGCACAGAGATTGCCTCTAGTCCATTCCCCACAGCATCACTCACTGAGCCCTGCCAAATGCAAACCTGGGATAAAACACACTAATTCCAGCCCCTCAGTCAGACAATGGAAACATTGGATGCCTTTCCATGTCAGCCTCATTATGAAGGTTTCTTAAATGGAGGTTGTGCTTGTAATTAAATAGCTATATCTTGGCTCCCCAAGACAGGAGGAAAAGGCAATTTGAAAATGTATTAAAACAGAAAGTTTGGCAATTCTCCTGGATTCAGAACAATTCACAGATTTAAATTGTTCCATTTCAAAAATGTGTGCTTGCTTTCAATGGAATTAAATAAAGATGTGCAAGATGGAGGGAAAGCAGTACTTTCCTGGATGCTTTTCCCTCTCTGGCTATGAAGGCAAGGGGTAACTCTGGGCTCTGAGAACTTCCTTGGTAGCCGTGTGGGCTGCTCTGTGTGGCTGACACAGTGGCTGACTCAGCTGAGGAGTATAGGAAAGCAAAAAGTCCTATTAATGCCAAATTTTCTGAAGTTTTTCAGCCTGGATTCTGGTTTTACTCTTACTCCTGTCAGTCCCTAACATGCTCCTGCCTCTGGTGGGACCAGCTCCCCAGGCACAAGCTGTGACTGTTTGGGGATGGACAGGCTCCTCTTCTCCAGGTGCTTTTTTTTCAGGGGTGCCACATTAAAAATAATGGTCTCAAGGTTGCTAACAAAGGACTTCTCAGGCATTTTGCACTCTTTGATTTGGCATGAAACATTAGTAATAGCATCATTATACAAGTTTCCACGTCTACAGGGGAAACTCATGAGATATTTGAGAACACATCAAAATCTAACACCTCTTTTACTCCAAGAAAATATAAAAAACACCCATAACTTCTCTTTAGACAGCAGCTCTTGTGCTGGGAAGCTTTAGCTCGGTGATAGCAGCCACAGCTCCTCTCTTGGCCAGGGGTAGCTACTGGGGAGGAATGGGAAGCTCCAAGAGAAAGTGACCCCTTTGCAGAGCACTTGTACACCTTTGCCTGCTTGTACATTTAAGAGTCTCTTATTTTAAGCCAAAACACAAAAATCCTGTCCCTGCTCCCTCTGACTCCTCTGGCACCACTTGTGTATGTGTGTGTCAGCTGGGAGCTGAACAGGGGATGAACTGTGAGGTGACTTACCCAGGTAGCAGGGAAGATGGAGGAATAGTTTGAATCCAGCCCAAATCCTGAGCTCTGTGGGCTTGACATAAGCATTTAAGCCTTGGGTTGGGATCTGGTGGTAGAAGAGGGCTGGAAAGCACATTTCTTTTGTGGTTAAAGGTCCTTTTGCCAGTCCATAAATCCAGAGGGAGGTCTGTTTATTCTGTTTACTGCAGTTACCTAACCTGTGAGCCCCTGTGTAAATCATGGCAAGCTGTGATTTAGGGGGGAGCTGCTCTCCCTGTGGCGTGTGCACCGTGTCCCTGCCCAGACCCCCACGCAGGCAGAGGGATCTTCCAGAAGCTGGGAGATAACAGCAATAAAAGCTGCAGCTCTCTCCAGCATCACTGCTGCTGCACAATCACTCGTAGCTGCCAACTGATGGGAAGAGGGACCTGATCCCAAATGATGCCTTTTTTCCCTTGTTTTAAGGAAGCAGCAGGCATTTCCCAAGGCTCCCCAGATGCAATGTCCCATTTCCACCCCATCACCCCAGGGGTGTCTGAGGTCCTCTATCTGATGGGGCTTGGCCAGGTGAGGGGGTGGCCAGACTGATAACCCCCCCTGACCGCACAGCACGGGCAGCTGCTGTCCCAGCCTTCCTCACCTGAGAGGTGCTGACTCCCCAGAGCCAAAATCGGCTGCCAGATAAGGGAATGACTCCCAGATAATGGCACCAGCTGCTCCAGATGAGCCCTCCGGCCCCTGGGGAAAGCTGTCTGTGTTGCCTGTCTGTAAAGCAAGAGGAAGAGGAGAGTTTGGGCAATTGAAAGGGGAAAAAAAATCACCTTTGGAGCCCCATGCTTGGCACGCTGGGCTTGGGCACAAGTTTGTCGATGGAAGAGGGGTGATGCAAAGCTGGACTGCAACAAGGGAGGAAAGTGACCCCAGTCCAGGGGCTCCCCACTTCCCACAGCCTGGGCTCCATCCCCCAGAGTCCCTCCAGCCCTCTCTCCTCCTCCTCCCACCGACCTCCATTAAGCAGCCAGAGGATTCCCTTGGCCTTCTCCTCTAGGACGCTGCTGCCAGTTTTGATGCAAACCATTGCTCTCTCCCAGCTCCCCCCATTTCCAGGCCAGAGCAGTGCAGGGGGGATCAGCCCAGGTCCTTGCTGTTTAGTCTACCCATCAGATTGGTGACAAGCAGTCTAGCAGCTGGCAGAAAGCACTTTCCTACTTGCTCGGATGCCGGCTCCGAGATGTTTGTCCAGTGGATCTTTCCTTAAATCCTAGAGAAGGGGGAAGGGGAGGATGATTGGCAGGGGGTGGGTGAAACATGTTATGTTCCCAGTATTAAAGTCTGGGCAGCTGGAAAGCTGCTGACCTCAAATGAGATGGATTTGGGGTGTTGTTTGCTGGGAACAGTAAAGTCAGGAAGCACAGCATCCTCCAGCCTGGGATGGCTCACTCCACCTTTGGGTTGAAGAATCCTTGACTGAAAAGCTGGACAGGCAGGATGTGGCTCTGGGCATGCAGATGTTCATGCAGATGTAAGGATGCATTTGGTGGTGAGGGTCTGAGGACCCCTCAGCCTGGAGCATGTGGGCAGCTCAGTCCCTCCAGTTCCAGGTGTGATGAAGGGGGACATCCTGCCTGGACTTGAAGGCTTGAAGGGCTGAGGAGCCTCCTTTGGCTTTAACTCAGGTGTGCACTCGAGTTCGTAGGCAAAGCAAGCGGCCCAGGGTGGTCCTTAGGGCCTTGGGGTCCCTGCTTTGAACACTGGTCAAAGTGAACCCCAAAGAACTCCAGGCTGCCAGCTCAGGGAAGGGTGCAGACACTCAGAGGAGTCAATGCAGCAGCAGGAATGACAAAGTGGATAGTCCAACCTTACCAAAGAGATGGGCTTTGTTTTCTCTAGAGAGCTGGAAATGGAGGTAGAGACATGATAAGAGTCTTACACTACTTCCTAAACAACAGTGATCAATTGATCTCAGGGTCTGCTGAAGTTGGGACAAAATGTAATCAACTTAATTTGCAGTGAGAAAGCTCAGAGGTCAGATATTAAGACAAATGATTCAGGCACTGTAGGACATTCAAGCCTGGGCCAAGTTATGTCATGGGTGCTTTTAAACCAAGCTGGACAAGGCTGTGGGAGTGCAGGTGTGGGGCTTAGAAGGGCTTTAATTCCCTGAACTTGGTGGTCAGGCAGGGGACACAGAGTGGTGCCATGCACCAAGGACATCCTTGTCCTGCATCCCTGGCTGTCCCCATTCCAGCAGCTCTGTCTCCTAACTGGCTGGAAAGGCTTGACCCAAACCATTCATCCCTCTGTCACAGCACAGCCTGGACCACTCAATGTCCCCTCAGCAGCTCCTGTCCTGCAGTGGGACAGGGACCAGTGACATTTCCCCAAGCCCTCCCTCACCCTGTGGCTCTGCTCTGGAGGTGGCATTTCTAAGCCCAGGAGAGCAAAGCTCAGTGGCTTTTAGACACTTACAAGCTATTTTACAGGAATTTTCAAGCTGTTTTCTAAGCCTTGCTTTGGGCTGGTGCCTCTTGGCATTTTAAAGAGAAAAATTATGTGGAGGCTGAGGCTTATTAAAATCCAAAACTCGACCACTCCTGCAAAAACAAGCCCGCTTGTTCTAGGCTGGCTTTTATGGCTGCCTGTGCGTGATGAAAGCTGGCTGGGGCTAGCGGCAGGGTGGTGCGGCTATTGCCGTATCCCAAACCGCATGTTTGCGGGTGTGTTCCTGATTTGTTGAAGCGCTCCGACTTTGGAAAGGTTTCGTTCAAACAGAGAGGGTGGGGGAGCGGTGCTCGTTTGGGGTTTTGTGGCTCTTTTTCATGTGACTTTAGATCTCTGGTTAAATAAGCAGAATTAATAAAGATTAATCAAAAGAAAAGCACTTTCCTCCCCTTTCGCAGGCTGCGAGGAGCACACGCACCCCGCAGTTACCGTCTGCAGCAGGAAAGCTCCCAAATCCTCTATCTCCCCCAGCTCTCGCTCCTGCCCGCATCCTTTCGGTCGGTGCCTGCAGTCTGCTGGTGACTAAGCAGGTTTATCTGCAGGGCTTTGCAATCAAAGGGCTGCGATAGGCAGGGAAGGATTAACCCCAGAAGGGGAGGAAAATCCCTCGCCGCCTCCTGCTCCGTACATCAAACGCAGCGGCCGCGCGGCTCCTCTGCAGCGCAGCCCAGCCGTAAATCACGGAGGAGCCCGACCCTCGGAGACGGACGAGACCTGGGATCTGGATCCTCCAGCCCCCGGCTGCACTGGCACGGCACACTCCATGCAGCCCTCAGCCTGTCCCAGCCTCGGGGCTCCCACTCGTGCCCATCACCCTCCTGCGGGCTGCTCTCCTGAGTTCCTCCACACCGGAGTCCGTGGGGCCGGGAGCACATTTGTAGCGCTGTATGTGCCAAGAGAGGTGGGATGGTTCGTTCCATGGTCATTGGACAGGTCGGGAATGGGATATCAGCTGTCCCACTCTGGCTGCCAAGCCTCCCATCCTGCCCAGCCAGGGGCAGGATTTGCTCCATGCAGTGCAGGAATGCAAGAGGACAGGCTTCCCTGGGAGCGGAGCATGTCCCTGGCATTACAGAGCTTCCCCCTGCACGGTTTCCATCCCATGGGCTAATGTTTATTGACGATGATCCTTCGGAAGCTTTTTGCACTTACCACGAGAGGCAGCAGCCGGCTCAAACTCCCCAATCCAACGTGTTCATAAACTTGCTGCCTGTGCAGTTCATCCCCTCCCTTTTAGTCCACGCTGCATGTCCTGTACCCCAGCCCAGCCCTTCCCCTGCAGTGCCCAGCGCTGGGTCACACCCAGTGCAGGCTGACAGCAGTGAGATGTCCCACCCGGACAGTGCCAACATCCACAAATGGCACCGTGCCACACACCTTCCCCGGGATGATTAATCACCACCAGGACTTCAGAGAAGAGAAATGGTAGCCCTGGGAGCTGGATGAATGTTTCAACTAGAGTGCACAGCTGATGCTGTGATGCCTTGCTGAACATACCCAAGAGCAGCTATAACATCCTTCTGGCTGGTGAGTGGTCCCTGAGCAAGCAGAGTAGTTTGATGTTTGGAGGAAAGATCAAGGGACTTTTTAAGGGGAAAGATCTCGGTTTTGCAGCCGTGAGAGCTTCCTTAGAAGAGGAAATGGCCTCCCTGCCCAGTCCACAAGCCAGCCTGTGGGAGGCAGCCAGGCATGGATGCTCCAGGTTGAGCTGTTGTGATCCGTGTTCAGTTTAGCAGGGAGCACCCAGGGAACATCTCAGGGCAGGTAGGAGGGGAGTATCCAGCCCAGCATGGAGGATGTGTGCTGCCACTCTGGCACTGCCACCTGGGCATGTTTCCAGGCAGCTGCTCAGTGCTAGCCATACCCCTGGGGACCTGATGAATGCCCTGCCTCACTTGGAACATGATCCTGGCAGCTCAGGGTGCTGTACTGGGCAGGATGGGGACGGCTCCCGCGGCACAGGGAATGCTGGCTGGCAGCAAATGCATCCCACGGTGCATCCCTGCTCGGGGAGTGGTGGGGAGGAGGATCCGCGGGGATCCACAGGGCAGTGCCAGACCCGTTCGTGACGGGAGCTGATGGCCAAGAGGGTTATCCCGGCCTGTCTGCAGCTCCATCTGCCTCCCTGCGCATCCGCAGTGGGAAAAACTCGAAGGAGCAATGCAGAATGCGTGTATTCACCGTGCTGTAGGCATTTCCCTCCCACGGGTGACCGTCAGCCGGCCAGCAGCATCCCCGGGACGGCACCCAGGAGGGCCGAGCCCCGAGTGGAGCCGCAGTCCACATGTGCCACCGCCTGGACACTCGGCGTAACCGACTGCAAACCTCCGGTCCCGCGGCAGCAGCCTCCGGGTCTGGCTGCTGGCCGTGCGACAGGGAGATATTTGGCACTGCTGGGACTCTCCTCCCGGCTCAGCGGGACTCAGAGGGGCAGCGGGGCTCAGAGATGGGACTCTGGACCAAGGGTGGCGTGGGGTGACTTAACCCGCAGCCCTGGCAGCGCATCCTCCCGGCTGGGCTCTCGCTGTTTGGGGAGTTCAGTTCTCCTCCCATCCCTGAGGGGTGCAAGGCACCGCAGGGAGCAGCAGGGTTTAGGAACTGTTACCTTAAACTATCTCCAAATTTGCAAAGAGCGCTGAACCTTCGGGCTTTTTCACCTCCGGTTTCTGCCACCCCAGCCCTTCAGGGTGCAGCTGGGCTTGGCAGCAGCTGTGTTGTCTGTGGAGCTGAAATTTGGGCAAATTAGGGGAAGGAATTGGCTCTCACTGGCCCCGAGAGCAGAGGACACAGAAACAAAAACTCGCCTCTTTTGGGAACCCTTGGAAAATGGGATTTTATAAAAATTTGTCTCACAGGCGGATATTTGCATCTCTCGGCACACACAGGCTCCTGCAGGAGCGCTGCTGTTTGCCCTGGCACCGGCGCTGTGAGATGCCGGCTCTGCGAGCTGAGATCTTATCTCGGGGATGCCCCAGCCAGAGCCAGGGCGTATCAACCCGTACTGTGCTGAGGACACCTTGGGAACAAACATCGCAGCGTGTTCCTGGGCTGGATTTCTGGGATGAAGCCAGGCAGGAGGAGGTTTTCTGCTTTGCTGCCCCGGGCAGCTACTTTCCAAGCAAACCTTTTGTTCCCGCAGGACAAAAACTTCCCTTTGGAAAGAGAGAAAGGGCTGGTTTTCATGGTTTTCGGAGGAAGGGATGGGGAGCGTTCGGGACTCCCCCGGGCCGGGCTGCCGGCGGCAGATGGCAGCAGAGCCGAGCCGGGGCTGCGCTCATCCCCGGACCTCCCTGATCCGGGGGTCCTCCTGCCCCCAGCTTCGTCCTGGGACGAGCCAGGGGCAGCATTTCCTTCCAAACCGATTTTCCTCGCGGGGCGAGGAACTTCTCTCCTGGCTGTGCCGTGGCCTGGCTCCTTTCCCAGCAGGAAAAGGGAAGCAGGCAGGCAAATTCAAGCTGGCTCTGCGCTGCTCCCCATCCTCAACCACCCCAAAGCTTCCACCGGGACTTTTGCCGGGCTCTGCTGGGCACAGTGACAGTTCAAACAGTTCTCTGCCTGCACCATTATGGGGTCTCATCCCTCCTGGAAAGGATAAGCAATCCCCATTGCATCGATTTTCTAATTCCTCTCAAGAGAGACCCGCAGTGACCAGGGAGAGGGGGAACCTCCTCTCACCTCCAAATACCCTCTAGGGAAACAAACACACAAAAAAAGCACAGCACAAGGCTGTGGGAGCCATAAACAGGTTTTCAGTGGGTTTTCCATGACACCTACCATCTGCTGGGAGCTCAGCCAGAACCCACGGCAGAGCATGGCTGGCCAAGGCACCAAGCAAAGCTCTCCCCTGGCACCTGGCTCCAGGGCAATGCTGGGAAGGGCCCCGGGACCCCCCTTTCACTCTTGGGGTGCTCTGGGGTGCCTGTTTACAGGATCAGGTGGTTTTGTTGAGTCACAGGGCAGGGCTGGCAAGTGCCCAGACCTGCACCATCAGCTGCATGGAGGCTTGGGGCCATGTCATCCTCAAAGAAATAGTGGGGGAAAAAACTGTAACCCTGGCAGGGAGCTGGGAGCATCATCCCCAGACTGCCATGCTCCTCTAACACCCTGCTTGGCCAAAAAATAGAAATAAATTAGAAACATGGCGGGTGAGAAAGAAAGTCTGCTTTGAGAGCACAGAGCCCTGGTTGGTGGAGCAGCTCCTGCCAGGAGGGTGGGCACAGGAATGGGGTCAAGCTGCCCTGAGAGACATGGTGTGGGCTGCAAAGCTGGGACCAGGTCTTGATTTGGAGCCAGGTGATTTTAGGAAGCCCGGATCTGGTCACAGGGGCACCTGAAAACTGCTGCAAGCTAGAAGAGAGTCTCTGAGCCTGTAAATAATTCTGAGCAGGGCAGGAGGTGGTTGGGACCAGCTGGGGATGCTGGTGGTGGAGGATCTGCAGCCTCTGGTGCTGAGCCAAGCCCAATTATCTCCCTTTTACTCCCTGGATCTCCTCTCCCTGGAAGCAGGGATGGGGGAATTTCCACTGCAGAGGCCCAGGGTGAGGCAGAAGGCACAAGAATGGCATTGCCAGTTCCCAAAGAAACATGTAGGGAAGCCAACCACAGCTTCCCAACCTGGGCTGCACTAGTACCTGCCACAGTGGGAAATCCTCCCTGTCAGAGGCAGCCCCTCTCTCCCTTGCCAGTTCTGTCTCCTGGGGTGCTGAGTTATCTCCAGCACTGTCATCCTGGGTGCCTGTGTCACCCCACCCAGCCTGGCTCACCAGAGATGCAGTTAAGAGCTGGAGCTGCCCTCTCCTGATTACACACAGGGCTGCTGAAGCTTTTATCATGGGCAAAGCCCTGCTGGCTCACTCCATCCCTCTGGCCCCTCCGAGGGCCCAGTGCTTGGAGCTGCACTATCTCCCCTCTTCATGTGAACTGCACGCCTTGCAGGCTGCCTATCTGCAAAGCCCTGCTCAGCAGGACAGGGTCCCTGGCCTCTGCCCAAGGGAAAGTGCCATTTGCTGCTACCTGGGGAACTGGTTCTTCCAGGGAGGACGGATCCTGATTGCTCTGGTGCTGGCACTGCCAACCCCCAAACACCAGCAGCTGCTCCTGGGACAGGTGCAGCCCTGGAGCTGCCTCCAAACCCTGGCCTGTCCCTGTGCGTGGGATGAATGCACAGGATTGCCCTCCAGCAGCCAGCAAACCTTCAAGATGGGACAAAAGTGGTTATGCAGTGTATTAGGAAAAGTTTAAATGTGAGCAGCCAACCTCACTGCAATTTCCTGGTGTTGGGGCAACCACACAAGTGAGCAGGTTGCAGGGAGAGCAGCTTCAGTGGGCAAAGCATCCCAAACAGCAGAACTTGGGGAACCCCACGGAATCATCTTCCACTGCCCCGCGGAAAGATGGTGCCAGCCCAAATAGTCCCCAAAGAGCAACCGCACTGCATCTGTCACTGCACCCCCTGCTTTGACAGGGGACAGCACGGGAGTGTTTGGCCCCCAGAGAGCGTGGGGAGGGGCAGAGAGGCTGGAGAGCCCGGCAGGACACGCCTGTGTTTGAGGGTCGAGCAGACGGCGTGCCCGGGTGCCTCACAGCAGCAGCAGCTCAGAGCCCCGACCTCGGCTGGGATTATCAGCGGCTGTAACACACCATCACCATGTGGAGAAAGGCAGGAGGTGCCTTAATGAGGCTTGCTGAAGTTAATTATTAAATTAGCAGCTAAGACAGTGCGGCTGCAGAGGCAGGCAGTGCTGGCACAGGAATTGCAGTGCCTCACGGAGCAGGATGGAAATGTTCATCCTGCCGGAGGGAGCGCTCCGGCAAAACCACCCCGGGACCTGCTGGGAGGAGGAATGGGGCTGGATTTGGCAGGTGCAGGGAGGGAGAGATCTGTGTGCACTGGGTTTTCCCCTCTCTGGTGTCCCTGTCCCACCAGGCAGGAGAGAAAGTCAAAAGTAGCCACTAACGTGGGTTCTGTGTCCTGCTGTCCTGGGGAGGTCTCGTGGCCCACCAGCATTAACCACCCACCCCTGGCTGCTCCCCAGGCTCCAGCTGCCCTCCTGCTCCAGCCTCTGGGCCACCATCACATGCTCCTCCCTGCCTGGATAAACTGCAGGGATGTTTTGGTTTGGCACGAGCCTTGGTTTTGCATCTTTAGGAGAGGAATTACAAAATAATAAGATAAGGCTGTAGACTGGAAGCAAGCTCAAAGAAAAATCTCGTTTCAAGAGTAAAGATGTCTCTCCTGCTGGGCAGAAGTATGGGATGATCTTGGTTTGGGACAGAAATTGCTGCCAAGGGTTTCTGGAGAGCTGGAAAGACCACCTTGGGGTGGTCTTGTGCTGACCTGGTGCTGGCTTTACTGAAACACAGGCAAGATTTCACTGTGGGAAAAGGAGCTGAAGTAACTTGCTGGGGTGGAGAGGGGCAATATGTGCTTTTCTCCTTCTGCTTTTTCTGAGGGTGTAGGGGACCTGAAAGATCTCTCTCTGTCTCTGAAGAGGATAAACTCCTCTCTGGCTCCTGTTGTTTCCACTCTGAAGTGCTGGCCTTGCTTGCTGTCAGATGAAAACGTGTTTAGGAACAAACAGCTTTAGCTGAGAAGCATGAAAATTGAACAGACTGAAACACAGGCGAGAAATCCTGGCTCTGACTGCACATAGCTTCACTTTGCATTTATTTCACTCATGATTCAACTTCAAAGTCTAACAACGAGCCTGGCAGGAGGACAGACTCCCTTACAGGTCAGCACTGTTCCTCTCACCATACAAGGGTATCTTGTATCACTGCCAAATTGGGCAGCCAAAATATAACAAAATCCACCTGCAAATTCTGCATTTCTGGCCTGAGATCCTGTCACCCAACATGGCTGGAGCTGGTCAGTCATTGTCACTCCTGCATCAATCTCCATCACCTAACATCCTCAGGACTTTTTCAATAAATGGATATAATTTATATGGCCTGATAGAATTGTAAAAATAAATGCATCAATGCAGAACATGGCCACTGCATCCCCAGTTTTCCAACTGAACTTCCCATCCCATGGTAATTTCCCCTGACGGCATTGGAGGCAGAGGATGTTTCAGGTCCCTCAGGAGGGTTTCTTTTCCCCTTGTTGCTTGTTTGGCTGTCAAGAACTTCAGGAGCTCTTTGGGAAATACAGGGGCAGAAGAGGCAAGGGCAAATATATAAAGTCATAAACCACAGTATATTGAAGCCTGGGCTCCTGGTCCACTGGCTGTCTGTGGTCTGTGGATTCAAGATTCTCCTGGAAGCTTTACAGGAGCGTGTCCATGAGCATCCCATAGTCTTGCTTGCTCCCTGGAGCTGGGAAAGCTGACAGGTGATATCCTGGGGTTACTTAGAGATACTCTGGTTAATGCCATTGCAGCTGCTGACCTCAATGACTCTCTCCTACATCAGCAGCTCCGGGCTGACCTTTAAAAACCACTTGTGGAACAATTTCTTTCCTTTGCTCCCATCTCCAGAACCAGGTGAGGTTCTCCAGCCCTCCTGAGGGCCACTACAGAGCTTGGGAGTTCCCTGCAACCTTCCAGGCAGTACAGCATTATCTGCCATCCCCAGCCCGGGTCTCTGCAGGGAGGGGAGCTGGGGGACAGCCCCCTTGCCTGAGGCCAATCTCATTGTGCCATCCCCAGCCCTGTTCCTCCTCTGGCTGAGGGCACTGACACAGACACTGCTCATCCGGCCCTCCACAAGCCTTTCCCATCCCCAGTGATCTCCCAGGGGACAAAGCACGAACGTGAGCCCTTTTAGCTGCTGTGTTTGTGTACACAAGCCCACTGCTGACACAGATCTCTTAATCCCCCAGCCTGTGTCCCACGGGCTGTGCTTGTACAGCGGTGGCCACGGCTGGGTGCTGGCACTGCACTTTGCTGAAGCCCTTTTACCTCTGACTCGCTGATCAGCTGCTGACAGGGTGTTATCAGGAGGCTGTGGTGGCTGCAGTGGCAATGCCAGAGTCCTGGCTGTGGGCACTGTCCTCAGCTTGGCTTGGTGGCACCAGGGCAGAGTGCCAGGGGGTGAGGAGGACTGGTGTACGTTGCTCTATGCTTTGGCATTGCTTTGCTTCCCATTTATCATCTCTCCCACTTCATGGGCTTCAGCTCGGAGGTGGAGGTGGCTCAGCTCACGATTCAGCAGGCTGATGTTTCCTTTGCACCAGCAAAATATTTGGGAAAGCAAACACAAAGCTGGCGAGGCTGAGTGGGAGCCACAGCCAGAGGGCCTGGCTCGAGGCAGAGCACAAGGGGAGGGGATGCTCAGAGCATGGACCGTGTCCCCTCCATGCACCCTGGGTGCTGGGTGCAGGGGAGAGCTGGGCTGGCTGCTGGGGGAGCATCTGTGCAGCATGGAGCCTTCCCAAGTCACAGCACGGGGAGGAAAGGCAGGAAAACCTGCTCAGCACTGAAGCTTCCCTGCAATGGAAGCAGGGATGGGAGCAGATACACATGCAGTGGAGAAAGAACCTCGTGACACCAGGAGCACAACAGGCCCACACAGCCCATCCCAAAGTTAAAGGAGGATCATGCCTGGGGGTCAAGTAGGGTCAGGCATGGAGCTGCCCCTGCTCCCTTTGTTTATGTGCACGGTGCAGCTCTTGGAAACAGAGATGTGCTGTACCCTCCTGGGGTCCTTTGTCACTCGTGGTGGGATGGCTGGTGCTCAGGGCAGGCAGCCAGGGCCAGCTGGACAGGGAGTGGGTGTGTGCTGACCCTCTGCTGTGGGTCACAGCAAGAGGAGGAGCCCTGAACTCTGTGTGGGACAGCTGGCCAGGCAGCTCAGCCCCACAAGACTGGCTCTTGATGGGGTTCCTGCCTGGTTCCACCTCCTCTGGTACCCCCATGATGCCTGTTGGAGTCCAGGCTGCTGGCTGCTTGTGCCTGGCACCAGAGTCAATGTGGCTGCAAAAGTGGGAAGAGAAGCATTGGGGTAGGATGCCCAGGGCCCTCAAAAGCTGGGGGGCAGAAATCTGAACTCTTGCACACAAAAGAGCAAAATGATTTTAACTTCTCACCATTTTCCAGTTCCCTGGCTATCCAAGGAGGAGAACAGCACCCATTGGATCTGCACCTACTGGTGCAACACACAGACCCCAGCGTGCTGCCTGCCAGGGAAACACCCAGCAGAGATGTCCTTGTGCTGTGGGTCAGGCTAGGATCTGAATGGCAAAGCCCAGGGCTTTGCTTTGACTGCAGAGGGGTAAAACAATATTTAAATACCTGCCAGCCACCAAAAGGAGCAGAAGTCCCATGGGAAAAGAGAGAAATTGTGGCCGTGTGTGGCTGATGGCTTCATCATGAATGTACAACCTGCAAAGGGAGTGAGTGAAGCTGCTGGGAGCTGCCTCTGATTTAGTATTTCATAACTTTGGTGGTTGACTCCAAGCATTTTGGCTGTTAATTATCCTTAGGTGCTTAGAGCAAAATATCCCAGCAATTCTACCCATCAATCTTATTGATTCTTACCTTGAGTCTTTGGGAGCTTTTAGGGCACCTGCACAAGCTGCCACTGCTTGAATTAATTGAGCTCCGTGGAGCAGCCACTGGCTGCTGCCTCCCTGCACATCAGGCACAAGGCAGAAAGATGTATGACCCTGGCCAGTGCTGGTGCAAGGAGCTGATGGCAGGGAAACAGAAATTCCTGGGAATCACAGCACATTGCCAGCATGCTCTGTTTCTCCATAGGAATGGCACATCCTTGGGTGGGTTGAGTCAGGGACCTCTGGCACTGCTGTGGAACCTGGGAAGGATGCAGGATGTCTCATCTGAAGCATGTGGAGTTTAAGACCTCTTGAACAAGGATAGTAGAGCTCTTATATTTCATTTCTCTCTGTTGAAGTGTCTGAAATATTTCTGCTGAAATTCCTGATGGTGGAGGGGTGGCATGGAGAGTAAATATCCTTCAGAGAAAATATCAGGTTTGGTGGTCAACTTATGTCATGTCTTCACAAGCTCCTGAAAATGGAAATGGTTTAGGGGACATAAGAAACCTTGGGCTAATATATCTCCAGCAAAATATAAAAAGTGAGAAATTGTGTTCTAGAGGAGGTATTGCTTTTCAAAGCCAATGTCATCAATAACTAGGAAATGGGGGACTTTTTCTCAAGCAGTCAATGTTATTTACTGGCTTTGGGGGAGTCCTACAAGAACTGTGGCTTTTGGAGGGAAAAGTTGTGATGATAAAAGCAGTTATGTATCATTAGATATCCCCCCCCTCCAATCCACAATCCACAAAAGCTGCATAGCAGACTTCAGACTTTTAATTAGAGGATATTTGCTCACATTACAATCTAACTTCCTAACACCAGGAAAATCCATGGGGTGCACTCTCAGACACGAACACATCTGCAGCACCATTTCCCAATGTGCAGAGGATGGGTGGAAGCAGCGAGGGGCCAGCAGCTCCCGGAGCTTCTTCCTACCCCACGCACGGCACACGTGCCCTGAGAGCAAAATGCCTCTGGATGGGCTGCAGCATCAAACCACTGAGCCCCAACCCCTGGGCTGTGGAGTCCTGCTAAGTGAAAGCACTTTTTAATGTGGGGATGTAATGGAACTCGTTAGTGTCCGCTGTTTTATTACGCAGGTTGAAAATTATTTATTGGTGGGAACGCGCTCACTCTTCACACTGATCCTTCATATGCTTTGCTAGAAGGGTCCAAATGAATTAATCTCAGAGCCAGGGAGTATCTTCCACCTCTCTGGATCACATGGCTGCAGACAGAAAACGCCTGTGGGACTGTCTGGGAGCACTCAGTGTGTTCTCACCTCTGTGCCCTGGCAGCAGAGGTGGAGAAGCTGAGTTTGCTGCTCTGGTTACATGTTGTGCTTTAAGTGCATTGTCCCTCACTCCAGAGCAGGGATGGGAGCTCTGGGGTTAAAAACATGGAGCAAGGAGAGGTTAAAATCTGGGCTAAACAAGGAGACGTTTCTCCAGCAGAAACCTTCAGGAATGGGCGCTTTCTTCTGGTTCTGAGCTAAAGCAGGTTGAAATGTGGGTATTTTGAGTAGTAGAATAAAAGGTTTGGGTGTTTTATTTTAAAAGGATTAGAGTCCTTTTAAATGTGCTACTAATAGGTGTCTGCTGGTGTTGGGAGGCACTGGCCATGGCAGGGTGACAGGGATTTGCTGGCAGCCTGCCCTCAGCCCCACTCACCAATGGGGCAGCAAACTGGAATTGGAATTTGGGCTTCCACAGCTTTGTGGGAAAGATTCTCACCCAGAGTGAAAAGGTTGGGTCAGATTATCCTGATGAGGAACTTTAGGGCAAACTGAGTATTTTTCAATGGGAAACACTCAGGTTTTCTGAAACTGAAATTTCCCATTTCAATCTCAGCGTTGTAACTGTTGGCCCAGAGTCCTGAGCATGGTTCTGCACCAGCATACCACCCTCTTCTCAGAGAGAAGATATTTCTCTTCTAGGAATGAACTCTGAGTGTCCTTTGAGAAGCTTTTCCCTGTGGGCACCAGCAGCTGGATGGTCAGGGTGCATTTGCAAGTCCTTTGGGAGCAGGACTTTGGCACCCCTCGGGGATTTTCTGGAGGGCAACACTGCAGGGCTGCTGCAGGAAAGTCAGCCCAACCTCTGGGCATTGTCCCTGACAGTGTTTCTGCCTGGCAGGGTTCACAGAGCAATAACAACCACATAAATAAGTCAAAGCATATGACTCAGAATAGGAAGCTTGGACTTTCCTTGGCAAAATACTCTTTCTCTTTTGCAAACCATTAGAGATGCCTGAGCCTTAATATTCTGCCATCCACGTGTAAAGCTTGGGCATCTCACCAGGGAACAGCGTGACCAGTACTGGCAGCAAGCAAACTGGTCTGGAGGTGCTGGGGAGAGAAAATTCCCTTGGGAAGCACACTTCAAATCCGAGCTGACTGCGAAGTCTGCACAGCCTCTGGATGCAGGGAAAAGAGAGAGGTGTGATCAGGAGTGTGCTGCAGAGGCTGGCTGGCACTCGGACCAGAGTAGAGCAAAGGTGAAACTGGAGGAGACACTTTTAACGGTGACCTCGTGGCCACAGTGCTGGACAAAATCGGGCAAGTGGAACCTGAGAAAGGGGCTGAGCTACCAGCCAAACAGGAAGGTGAAGTTAAGGAGTGTATCAGTCACACTGGCTGCTTTGTGCTCCTCACCATGCACAGGCCTTGCTCCAGGCCACTGAACTAAAGCTGTTCCCAAAGGGAAGGCTGGGACCCTAGGTGAGCTTGCCAGACCAGCAGAAATGAAGCTGGGGATATTCCAGCCAAGCAAGACCCAGAGATGCTCAGAGACATTAATGGCCACCATCAAAGCATCTTTAAACCTCCAGGCCAGCACCAAAGCAGCTGGCTGTCTGCGATAAATATGCAAGCCACGCTTCAGTCGGGGAGAAATAAATAAGCTGTTGTACACGGAGCAAGGGAGGTGGGGAGCTCCTGCCCAAATCACTGCTCAGCAGAGGAGTTTCCCTGGAGACTGCTTCCTCGGAGCCTGCACAGGGCCAGCACAGGGCTGGGAGGCAGCACCCAGAGCTGCTTGATATGTTCTGGGCAGGCACAGGGATGCACATGGGGTGAAGGATGAGGTGGAGAAGCAGGATTGGGGATGCCGGTCAGGTGCTTTGTTGAATTTGGGGAAAGCAGAGATGGATTACTTCCCAGTGAATTGTGCTGCAGAAATGTGGAGACTCCTTGGCTGCTTCTCAGCAAGCCCCTGGAGGGAGGAGCAGAATATCCAGGTGCTGTGGATGCTGGGCAGAGCAGGGGAAGAGGGGTGCAGTGGAGGTGAGGATGCTGAGGGAGGAGAGGGGCACACAGAGCTTGCTGGACATGGTCGGTGTGGTTACACCAGCTGGAGGTGGTGCACACTCAGCTTCCCTTCCCATGAAGGATGGGTGTTTCAGAGCTGGCCTGCCAAGGGGATGTTCCCTGTGGCTGACGCAGGAAGCTTGCACGGACACTTCCCTCTCTCCCCCCTCGCTCATGCATTTATTTTCTCCCATTGAAACCCTGCCTGGGTTTGGCCTGGCCGGGCACTGCATGGGGGTGAGACTTGCCCAGCTCCCTCCTGCCTCGCAGGCAGCTCTGGAGCCAGTTTGGCTCTCAGCCACCACGGGCTCCTTCCCACTCACGTGGCAGCAGAGCAGCGTCCCAAAGGGACCGAGCTGGAATGCTGCACCCTGGCTGGGGGACAGGTGAGGGACACCACTGGCCTGCAGCTCCCCTTGCTGCAGCCACCTTCCTCACCCAGCTGTGCTCCCCACCCAAGGACCTGCTCCTAGAGAGGGTGTAGGTGGGAGACTGGCTGGGAGCTGTGCAGCTCCCAAGTCATGCTCATGAGGAGCACAGGGACCCCTGGCACGTCAGGGACTGGGCACAGGAGCACAGGATGTGGCCTGGGTTACTGCAGCTCAGGTATTGAGCCAGCCAGGCAGCCAGGCCAGCAGATAGCTCTACTGGAGTTATACTTAAACTTCCTTTTTGAATTTTACTGGCCAAATTCTTGAATGATTTGGGATAACTGCTTTTGATCCCTGCGGCTGTGGCACAGGAGGATACTCTCTGAGCCAAGAGGTTGGGTCACCGAGGGACACAGAGGGCTGAGATGGTCTCAGTGGAGCATCCCTGACAGTCTGGAACTCCCTCTATGGATCTGCCAGATCCCTGATGCTGTTGCCCTTCCAAATGTTGTGCTGAGCTCATGTTTGTTTCTCACTTTCTTCTTTCCTTCCAACAGTGAAATCAGCTTTTCATCCTGCTCCACGCATCAGCAACTGGGAGCTACATCTTCAGTGCCTTGTCATGCTGACGGCTCTCCTGCAGGGATTGCATAGATGTGTCCCTGGGGCTGCAGGACATGCTGGGACTTCCAGATGAACCTTTCTGGGCAGAAGCAGAATGGCGTGCTTGCTGCGATGAGGGAAGAGGCTGGGAGAGGCTTGCATTGAATAAAAGAGGCATCAAGTAAAGGCTGCTGTGAATTAGACAGGTTGTGCTGAATGGTAGCAGCAATGCAAGTTGCCTTTTAAATGTGTATAATTCATGTGCACGGTCTGCAGTTGCTGTCTTGCTGGCTGCACAAATTCAGGACAAATAACCAGGAACATTAAGGATGGTGATGAGCAAGTGACATTCTATCAGCTAGAGATTAATTAAATATTTTAATCTACTCAAACGAAGGTTTTGCTGGGCACAGCAGACGAGAAGTGGTCTCTCTCTCATCAATGTGTATAACTATCTAAATGGGGGTGCCAAGAAGATGGAGCAGAGCTCTTCTCGGTGGTGCTGAGCAATAGGACACAGGCAAGGGGCAAAAATTGATGCACAGGAAGTTCCAACTGAATATAAGGAAGAACTTCTTTACTGTGCAGTGACCCACACTGAAACAGAGAGTAGACAGGCTGCAGGGTCTCCCTCACTGGAGATATTTAAAAAACGTCTGGATGCAATCCTGTGCCATGTGCTCTGGGCCGATCCTGTTTACACAGGGAGGTGGGACCAGATGGCCCAGCCTGGTAGTTTCTGTGATTCTGTGATTCCCCGGGACACGCACCGAGCCGCCTTCTGCACTCTTCAACCACGTTAGCCGTTATCCCCGGGCGTGGGTACTCGACAACATCCCCTATCCCTCGGCTCCGGGCTGATGCCGGCCGGGGAGACTGTCCAAGCCGGCTCGGGGACTCCGGGACTCCACCGGT